>CAESWR010000840.1:335874-375417 GCA_903171835.1 Mullus surmuletus
AAAAGGTGCTCAGAATAATCCGATGCCACTCTAATGACCACACTATGAGATTAGTCGGATAACAAATATACTCTCTCAGGTGTCATAGGTGTTTTCACAAGGCTTTAGTTGAAGCACTCGATTGCATTGACTCCAAAGATAAAGTGGCTTCATTCCACGACGGATCAGGTTGATTATTGTCGGCTTTTGGGTCTCTGCCACAAAAGACTAAACATGCATATAGAATTGTTTAAGTAAAAGGGGAATTTACATATAAATTGGGAAATGGGTGTATCTGAGATGTGTTAAAATGCAAGCGAGGAGGGAGGCACTGACAATATGAGCTTGTTGTGTTGTCGGCAAGACTTGGCACTTGTGATCCCGGCGCAGGTTTGCTGAAATGTTTCTGTTGTTCAAATCTCAATAATGCAGCTGCTGGGCGCATTGGATCCCTCTCATAGCCTCTTTGTATTTCCCCAGGAAGAGGAAGAGAATAAATCGCACGGAGACAATAGTTAGCAACGGGCCTGCTGATTCGTCTTTACCCCCCCAAACCCCCTTGGAGAGCGACCAGGCTGCCTTGAAGCCAAAATCGTGGGAATATTTAGCTCTGTCTGATGCATGCATGCATGACCGGCAAATTGCACATTATGGCTCGACTTGATTGCTTTGTCAGAGAAAGTCAGGCTCAAACTTGTGTTTATTGGCCTCTGTTGACCCAAGCATTTGATCACGGCATCGTCTCATCCACGCGTTTCAAGACATCCCTCACAGAATTCCTTACCTACGCTCCAAAAATGAGAGGTTTTGTAAACTGAGCGAAATGAGAATAAAAGCCACCTTGACAACATAAACATATATGATTGTGAATATATGTGCTGAGGGATGAAATCCAGATATGTTACATGATGGTGATAATACAGGAATGCTTTGAAGCACCCTAATCTTGAATTGACTTATCATTCTGCGCTCAGAGTGAGAAGCCACCCTGGGGGCTTCCAGCGCCACTTCTGCTCTGACATTTTGTAAATGATGTTGATCTATGTAATCAACAAGGTTGATTACAGTCAATGTTCTTCCAAGGAGCACGGGTGACCAAGACACACATCATGGGAGACATACAATGTAATGTAATGCACTGGCTGACATCTGATTGTTCAGATAGACATGGCTGATTAGTCTGATCAATTATTGGCTCAGTTAGAAAATCTGGTAAATGTCCTCAGGTCAGTGAAAATTAAGGTAAAACAATATACACGTGAGAAGTAGAAAGAACCGGTGGATTTGGTGGGCTTGGTTGTTGGTGCATTGGCCCTTTTGGTATGAACCTATATGTAAGTGTAACTGAAAAAACCTTTTCTGTGATCACACCTTAACAGGTCCATCTGTCAGCAGGTTTGAATTGACAATAGATGTAAGCGAGAGCAGGAACACATTCTACAAGTTGAGCTTTTCATGAAACAAAAATCCATGAACCGGCTGCATAAACACAAGCAAGCATGAGGCCCTCCCAAACGCCGCACGGAGCTGCTTTCAGTGAAAAAACAAAAGCAAAGAAAAAAACAGAACCGCTCTTGTCTGCTCTGATTTTCTTAGCTTGTCTCCTCGTATCGCACAGCAGCTACATTGCGGCTGTCACATTAACATTCTCCCTTACAGCCCTCAGTTGAGCCGTCTCGGAGTGTTTTCAGTCAACAAATCAAAACGTAGTGGCTGATGCAGTCTGACCGCAAACCTGTTAAAATAAATCAGAGGGGTTTGAGAGCCAAACAAATAAAAGGTGTGTCCTTATTAGTGGCATATTAAAAGAAAATAGATTTTTCCTGAAATGAAAGGTCACGATAAATGACTTGCGAGTCACTAGCACAGCTATTTATTAGCCCTACATCTACAATCTAACAAATTACTGCTCCTGTGTGTCACCGAGGGCAGGACAAATAGAAAAAAACGGGGGGGAAGCTACTTTTAAAATGCCATTCTATAATGTCAAAGCATGGATTATATGTCAAAATCTCCAAAGTACCTCTTGATCCTCATATTACTTTGCTATTGTGTGATAAATTGGTTTCTTTTGGCTATGAAGATTTGACTGTTTTTGTCGCCTCCCACTCACAATCATCCTCTCCCAGTAGGGGTTCTGGCGCCGGTCCAGCAGAAGGTGTGAGAACTGGCATGCTGGTGCTATCATCATTATCCCTGCTTTAGCTGAAGTTAATGATGTAGTGCAGGGGTGATTAGAAAAGGCAAGGGCTGTTTTGATGGGTCAGATGCCAAAACAATCGAAAGCAAAAAAAAAGGAAGAAAGAAAATCAACCTTCGTACAAGTATGAGTAATATGATTGGCAGGGGTGGCATTGGAGTGTCATTGTATGTGACATCTTAAGCATGATGCAAAATGATGTAAAATGGTGTGTGTGTGGATGTGTCAAGCGTGTGTGAAGGCTGAAATCCGCAGCCCCCCGCTCTCCTAGTGCATTATCCTATCCACCCTGCACCAGTCTCACTTTGGTAAGCAACATGGTGATATGTGGTAATGAGTGTAGCAGGGAGGGGGATGCAGAGGAAGGGTGAGAAAGGCAGAGAGACAGAGAGACAGAGAGAGAGAGAGAGAGAGAGAGAGTGGTGTATGGGAGTGTTTTGCATGCTTTCACCTTTGATTTACCTATAATTACCATTGGATTTACCTTCAATGACTCACTCGCTAAGCCAATCTCTTAAATTGGATTTCTGCATAAAGTAGCTTTCCGTGCAGATTGGTGTCCCTCACAGCTGCCTTATTGCAATTTTTTATTCCCCCTCTTCAGCTGCAACCCCCCACCACCCACCACTACTCCCCCTCCGCCTCTACTGCTGATAGATTTGCATATCAGAATGTTCATAGAGGATAAAACGCGCACACAAAAAAGAAAAAAAAAAAGAAAACAATGAAAAAAGTTTTTGGGCTCGCTTTTACTGATTTTGATGTGGTCGTCATAGAAACCCATCCCCCTCCTACCCCAACCCTTGTTGTGAATGGCGCCTGGGGCCACAGCATTGGGACTTGGCTGATTATGACTGCATCCTTCATCCGAGCGACGGTGATGAGACCACGACTCTCTGCCTCAGTACATAAACACAGGCTACGGGAGGGAAGATGGAGGATGGGCTGGAGGTGTGTGTGTGTGTGTCTGTGTGTATGGTGGGGGGGGGCAAGCATCACTCCGCCGGGACCGGCTCTGAGAGATTGTGCCAAAGCCCGGCAACCGTTCTGCAGCAAACAAGCAATTAATAGGGCAATTATGCATCATGTACTGGAGCGTTTACATCCGCGTTTGCTCACTTTATTATCTCTCACTGCTCGAAGATGCAAATTGGACAAAACAAAAATGGCATTGTGTAGAAATATTTTATCCTGAATTGTGGCTTCGACAGAACGGTGCTGCAAAAAGATATAAAATACTGATTTCCTGCTCCTAATGGCTCCATCGGCACTCACGTCAGCAATGCGACATCTTTCAGTCTGCAGTCTCAAACCATATGTCCGGAATATCTAGTTGTGTGTTTCCCAGCAACTTTTTTTTGCAGCGAGGGCTTTAAAGCGAAGCCCAGCGTGTGTTTGCAGATACAGATGTTCTCTGCCTGTAATTGAAGATGATGAAGAGGTTGCCCATGAGTGGGGGATATTGCTCACAGACCACTTATGAATCAAAGTCACATCGTTTCGTAATTGATGATACGTTTTGTGGAATGTATGGCGATTATTGAACTGTTTTCCCTATATGAAGAGTTTTTGCCTATTTTCTTCTCGACAATGGAATAAATCAGCCAGAGCTAAAGCCCGCACCCAAAAAACAAACATCTTATGTGCAGCTGTCCGCACCCTCCCACCTGCAGGTACGATCGTAAATCGGAGGGAGAGTAAAAGAATGGAAAGCCACATCTGGAAATGTCCTTCCCATGAGGATCCTTCTCTCCTCCAGCTCTGCAACCTTTGACCCCAGAAGTCTAATTAGCTGGCTCTGGTACTTTTATGTAGCAAAAGCAGGAGAAATGCAGAGCCACGGATATGCAGATAAGGAGCGAGCCCTGAGCTCTGGAGTCCAAGTCAAGGTCTTCCACGCTGTCACAAAGTAAAAGCTGTGCAGTCAGCAGTGTATGTTGGCACTGCAGCATCACTGCCTCTCCGATTCTCCCTCAAATTACTCGAAGAATACTTGAAACTGAACAATTAGTTTGAGAAATATGAATGCACATTTGAAAGTAATCCTTTCTACAAGCCGCGAATACACATTTTCTTGATGAGCTGCTTATTAGGAATGACAGAGCTGGACGAGGGTGCTGTCCCAGACAGAACTTACAATAGTTCACAGCATTTCAATAAGAAATGTGCATATTTTGCTGTTTTAGTTTTCAGAGCAGCTCAGTTTGGGAGGGAGGATATTTTTAACTGTGTTGTCAGGGTTCATGATTGTGTATCTCTGTCTGATCAAGTCCACCATCAAGCCAGATCCATGCAATTAAACTTCAGCTTAATTCAGCCATGATGTTCTGGTGTTGTACTCGACATTGGTCTTGGCTACAACACCACTTTTTGAAGGTCTTAGTCTTGTCTTAGACTCAAAAGCACTTTCACTCTGTCTTGTTTTGGTCTCAGAGCGAGAGGAGTCTTGAGCGGTGGAGACCACCACTGCCAGGCTTTTAGACTGTGCCTTCCTCTCAACAACAACCAATAACGTCCAATCATTGGCAGGTTGATTGTTTCCCCCGAATTGCAGCCTGTGCCTTCGTATTAAATGTGTTGTGATTGATGTGATGTGATTTTGGTTTGAAAATAAAAACAAAACATTGAAAGAATTGCACCAAATAGTCAAGAAAAATACATTTTTTTGGAAAATAAAGGAAAAATACCTTTATTGATTTCTTGCATTGTGCTGCTTAAAGAATGATGCAGACGCAGACACAAACATTTCTGACAAGCTTTCTTTCTGATATATTTTTTCCGATCATCTTCCTTTGATGCATTCACACTTGGTCTTCTCACAGTCTTGCTACCGTGTGGTCTTTGTCTCAGTTTGTGCCGTCCTGACTTCAACACTACCCGGTGCTGTCGAGAATTGACACCAACTTCAAAGTAATTAAAGGGAAACATTTTTACATCCTTTTCCTTGTTCTTCCGGGTGTGCCCAGGTGATGTTTAACCTATGTGAATGTAACACAACTTTTTTTGGTGCGGCGGTAGACGATAACACTGGATGAATGCAATGACCCATCACACCAAATCTGTGCTTTCTGAGGCATGCATGGTACATTCGATGAACGACCCCAGAAATTCATTTCACAGATAAATCTTTCATGAATTCAAAGACTGCGACTTAAAGAAATAAAGGAAAAAGCATTTTATATATTTTGGGGTGGAGTGAAAATTCTATAATGCCCCCCACAGCGATGATAATAGGATCATAATAGAAATCGGACATAAAAAATTAAACTGGGGCATTTGGGTATCTCTAGAGACCCAATATGAGGCAATAATGGCAAGAAATTGATTGACATTCTGCCGTTGTTTTTAATCATAATAATATGCTTTCAAGTTGGGCATGGAAATGACTTTATGATGGTATAATGACAGCTCAATAGCTGTCAGGGTGCCGTGTTGAGGATAACATCTTTATTGTTTTCCATCATTGTATGCTGACAGAGCTCTGACTTGCAATGATTTAAAAAAAAAAGTTTTCTCTCTGGGTTTATTGATGTGTGATTAATGGCCATGGCTATTCAAATCCCTGGTTGCTTTTTGTGTCTCCCAGCACCTAATTGATTCTGATACAACACATATTTTATCAAGCTTTCCAATAATCTCTGCAGCCTTTAATGTCCCTTTTTGTGCATGTGTGTGCACGCGTGTGTGTAGCAGCCATAAATGTCAGTTGTAACTTTAGTCAGGAAAAGATGTTATCATGCACAACGTCGGCAGGAACAAAACTTTTGGTTCGGAGAACAAAAAAGTGACTGCTGTCTGATCTATTCATACATATCAAAAAGCGTCTCCCCATTCAGTATAATGCCGCAGACAGAAGGGCCGTAAATTTGCATATTACCTTTGCCGACAGCCAATTACAGAAAGACACTATTTGTTGTTCCTTTTCATTCTGCCGTCCAGTTTTTGAAACTCTCGGCCAAGGTGAGAATGCATATTCATGGCGGCCCATTAGCGGTGAGCGTAGGTGGACTCTGGCTTCTAAACAAGTGGCGCCATTAAACAGCGTATGAATAGCCCCCGACTCCACTGCCAATACCTGGACTCTCCTCAGTTAATAATTACTAGGAGAGTTTTGATTAGAATGCTGCAGGGAAATGAAAGACCCCCTTCAGCGACACAGAGAACAGCCTCTCCCTGTTCAGATGAAAGAAAAGCAACAATCATTATTATCATATTATTATTTAAAACACGGCAGTTTGTCCTTTAAAAAAAACGTCACACATGCACAAAATCTCTGCTCTTATATTTCCCAGCAAAAAAGTTGAAGTGACCCATTTATTGTTGGACTTTTTCTTTTAAACATTTCGCCTCAAAGTCATTCTACAGGAGTTTGTGGCAAAAAAAATAGAAAAGAAGAAGCTCTAATTACCTTCTTGACCCTCATGTTCGGGGTCATTAACCTTGGTGTTTGAACTTCCATCTCAATTGACAAAGGTACATAAGAATAAAATATTGACAATGCTAAGGACTATTGGCTCATTAAGGACCTAGCCGTGCTAATAAGCCTGAGAGACTTCGATGCAATATTAATGGTATAGGATTTCTCACAGCCACCATTTCGAGAGACCATTCAGCGAGGTCTGCTAATTATTGATGGCCCAAATTACAAGAAAGACTTCATTACATCTCCTAGTGAATGAAGAATTCATGAAAACTTGCTGCATGCCTTGCATGCTAATGGAAAATGTGAAATAAAGACTATTTAATACGCGTATCATCTGTTTTTGTGTCATCTACTGCCACCCCCAGCAGAGTGGGAAGAGTGACCGAGACCGTTTGCAGTGCAGGAGTCACTATTAGGGCTGCTTTTGTTAAAAAGTTGAAATAGTTGTAGCAAAAAAGTGTGAAGCTGAAATTGTTTTCTATCTTGAAAATGAAATAAACTAATCAATTATTGCTTTGAGGTCAGATAACAGTGCTGAGCAAAGTTTGAAACATCTTTGCGGTATAAATCAATACATCATTTCTACGTAAGGCTTTATTTTGTTAAAATGTGTATTGTATTGATATGCCAATGCATGAGAACAAATATTCAGATCTCTTTATTGTTACTAATCAGTTGTACAATTGACTGATGGGAAACTCTGCAAAAACATAAAGATAGTGTGAAAACAAAGATAAATACATTTGACCAAAAAAAAACAGTATAAAGCTTTAAATTTAGTGGTGTGTATGTGAAGGTGCTCTGAGGGTGTGTCTGCTGTGTGTGTTTCTGTCAGGCACTTTTTTGGTGTGTGGCTGCACCTGTCGATACATTTTACATTGCTCTTGTATCGGTCAGCAACAAAATGACCTGATCAGTTGAACACTTTATTCCGAATAACAGTGAGTCAATGGAATCCAGTAGTTTTTAGACCTTATTTTAATGGTGGCGACTGTGAGCTAGAAGCAAGAGAATGATAACTAAGACTTTGCCGTTTTCAGGAAACACCCTCAAGATCCAGACGGCTGCGTTGTGCAACATTTCAGCTCATTTAGCACCACTGACAGCAAGCTGACTTCAATGATATCAGGAAGCATGCTAACAAGAAAATGAATCTGTAACATTCTATTAAAAGTGATGTCTCTTAATTCAGCGTTGTAGCCGTGCACGTTTGGATCAAAATGCCCCCCCCCCCAAAAAAGAAAAAAAAAACCTGCTCCGTGCAACAGCAGTCACTGCTCACCGTCCACATTAAGCAGGCTGATAGCAGGATATTTTGCTGTGGAAATTGGTGATCCAAACGAGCTAAAGTTAGCAATGTTTTGGACTCCCTGTCTGCTCTGCATGGGCCGGCTGTGCAGACGGGGCCCCTGATATATTTGAGCCTTTGCCTGGAGAAGAGATAATCGATGCTGCAGCCCGGATGCACACAGAATCTGTTAATTCAGTTTTAATACAGCGGCTTCAAATACTCAAGGACTACACAGCTGCATGGTGTTGCAACGTGAAATTTGAGATCTGGCAAATAGAGAGTGGTTATATTTTACCATGTCAAAAATAAACATCTTATTATGTGACCTTCTACTAAAGAATAATTTCTCTACAAATATTTGTTATTTATGTTTTATGTCACTTAAAACTAACAAAAAAAAATAGTGTTGTGAATTTACAGAACATTTCACTCCTTTAGCCGCAGCACTGCCTCCTGTCTTTGATGCCCTGCCTTCATATCCATGCTGTCCAGTCCGGATTACTGCCAAACACAAAAGCCGCCATTATCAGCTGTTGACAGTTCGACGCTCTAAAAGGACTCTGCGTTGTTTTTGAACTTCGAGGAAAGAAGAAAAAAAAAAACATGTTTGTTTAGCCACCTTAATTAAGAAGCTTGACAGGAGTGCGCAAACACTCGGAGAGCCGTCCGCGTTCAATTTACAACAAATTCCTCTCTGAGCTTAATGACAACGTGTCAGAGGAAGGAGGCAGGTGTTGACAGGACACGGAGGGGAGAGAACAAAAAAAAAATTCAAAAACAAATGCAAGGAAGAAGAAAGAGGATGTGATAGAGACGAGAGCAGGGTGAGTATGGGAAAGTCGTCTTTTACGGCTAGTTACTTGCACGCCTACACTCTCACCGTCAAAGAGCCCCCCCCCCACACACACACACACACACAAACACACACCTCCTTTAACATCTTTTGTGTGATAGTGTGTGATCACATCTTCTGTCTACAGTTGTGCTACGTAAATCTGTCTCATTAAAATCCGGGGTGCAAAGTGTGTGCGTGCCCTGTTTCAAGCGTCCTGTACTGTAATTTCAGTGCTTTCATGCCGCTCGCTCTCGACTCCGCCGCGCTTCCCACTCGCCGTTTCCGTCGAGCATCTTGAATCCCGAACACAATTCACTCGACTCTTTGCTTTTTCATCTTGATGAATAGCGGGAAGAAAAAAAAACGGTTGAGGGACAATTAGCCACGGCTGCCCGCCACTCCAACGTGAAGAGTCAACTCCCCCACGGC
Organism: Mullus surmuletus; assembly: GCA_903171835.1. NCBI lineage: Eukaryota > Metazoa > Chordata > Actinopteri > Syngnathiformes > Mullidae > Mullus > Mullus surmuletus. The sequence continues at coordinate 345,032 of CAESWR010000840.1, forward strand.
AGCATGTGTTCCATCCTCGCTTCCCGTCCTCCCTCGCTGCGCTTAATGTTTGAGGCCTTCTGTCGAGGATCAAGTGGCACCGTGACCCGCGCGGGGAGCCGGCGGCGCTGAAACGCTGCCTCGCTGGCTCCGGCGCAGAGACGCCACGCTGCTTCAAAGAGATGTTTCATCCAACCGGCCTCACCTGATCCTTCTTCTTCTTCTTCTTCTTCTTCTTCTAGGTCCAATGATGGTGATGAATTCAATCTCAGCCCACAGTCGTTTTCATCAACTAAAACCCTGTAGGACTGTAAATATGAGGGATGTAAAGAATAACCGATCTGAGTCTGAAATCTAGTTTTGACTGAAACAATATGATACATTGGTACATCGGTCTATTTTTGGCATGAAGCGTCTGATGGCCCGATTGAAAAAGTTGTGAATCGGTTTGGTGTTGCTGATGTGCCGCTGCGGCTGCTCCCTACGTCTCTCTTGCTCTCCCTCCGATAAACACTCGCGAAACAGCACTTAAAAAGCCTGATGTATTTTATATTCATATTTACAGTTTGCCACTTTATGTTCTGTTTTCAGATAAATTTGCACAAGGGATGTCTTATGAATTTTATGTTCTACCTCAGCTCATTGTTTTCTGATTTGACTCTACACAGATCTCCAAAAGTTTGAGGCTCTATTCTGTGCCTATAGTGAACTGGAATATTGTTGTATTACAATGTATTGTTTTTCATTGCCATAGAGGCTCTGAAAAGTTCTTACAGTGCAATAAGAATGATACGTTTCTATTTGAATGCAAGCAATACCACATTTATAGTATTAACTTAATTCATTCATTCATTCATTCATAATGTACAATGATTGTCTACCTTCAACAAGGACTTATTGTTTCATAACTCTTTAAAGTGAACTGAATCTAATCGGAATCCTAATGAATCAAATCAAACCCAATCATTCCACTTTAAAATATATCGTTCCTGATCCGTATCGTACCTCATGTATGGAGATACGTATCAGATGGTCATGTATTGGAGAGATGCACACACCTAATGGATATAGAACATAAGAAGCAATGACTAATCCATCTGAGGTCTTGTTTTCTCGTTGATGGTCGGCCATGTTTCCTCAGACATAATTTATCTTAATAGAGCAGAGTGCCAGATCTTTAGAGCTTCAGGATCTCCCCCCCTCCGCCGCCCCTGCCGTGCTGCCTTCTCAGCAAAAAACAGGCAGTGAAGAGGATCCGTAGACACTCATTATACCTTTCAGTGTGTTTTTACTGTCTGTGTTTGTTGAATGTGCTGTAGGTTTTAATGAGAATGTGATCTTAGAGCAGGATTTCTCTCTGAGTAAAAGCAACCTCGTTCCATTATTGACATTCGCTATCAAAGACAAATTCTGAGAGTAATTTGCGGAAATGCATTAATTTCATATTTCACGGGTGCGGTGCGCCGAGAGTGATCTGCCTTGATGGGCGGGAGGGTTATTGAACAGCACAAGAATGCCGGCGGTTTGCCGTGCAGGGAGAATATTCTGTCTGGAAAAGTATTCTCTGTGAAAAATCTGCAATAAAACCGTGCAAGGAGCTTCTTTTAGGGTATCTCTTACAGAGTCGAGCGTCTGTTACTTGAAGCGCAGAAAGTTTTCTGTGGCCATATGAGTGACGAGCCACGAATCAGGGAGGGGGGAAAAACTGTAGATAAAGAGAAGGATACACTATTCTGCTCTTCCACTGGCGTTTAAATTGCAGACTCTGGGAAAAGTATAAGTTACATGCTGAGAAAGAGTCCACATTTTCTGCTACTGACTGCTTTTCATTTACAGAGGACTGATTACATCCTCACACACACACACACGCGCGCGCGCACAGAGAAAATGAACGCCTGATCTGAACCCGCATGAACACGATTAACTTCCCCTTAGTTAGAAATACTAACTCTGAGGAAGTTTCTGCCTCTGATCGATATCTCCTCTGAAACTTCTTCCGCGGCGACACCATTATCACCCGGTCCCCGCGGTGCAGCCGGAGGTCAAGGCACAAGTGCGCGCTTATGTAAAGAGAATCCTCCGAGCCGCCAAGACGTCCTCAGCTCCGCCGAGGTCCTCTGCGGCAAAACTCTGTGTCTCCTATTGTAAAGCGAGATTTTGGTGACAGTAAGTGGGGGTTTAATGCTTCGATCTGTCAGCCAGGAAGCAGTTTGGAGTTTATAGCTGCAGGCAGGGCAACGAAATTTAGTGTAACTGTATAAAAGATGTTAACAAACCCTTTTCTTTCAGTGTAATCTGCTGATCCAATAGGATTTCTGCCATATATTTCGCACATTCATAATGAATAAAGAAAATATTCCATCCATGCAGGTCAAATAACAACACATAGTTAATTAGAACCCAGATTTTTCCTTTCATGCAGCCATTTTCAAACAGACGTGACATGTTTCATTTGTAGACACGCCAGAGGAATTAAAAAATAGGTATTTGGGAGCTTGTCAGGTTGATGGCCATTGAAGTCGGGGCTTAACAACAGTGCTTGACAATGGAACCATTTCAGAGTTTTCAATTATACATTATTTAGGCTCTGTAGTGGAAGCGAGCGCCGCTTGAATGACGTATTGAGAACTCCACCTGGCAACAGAATGAGAAAGCTGCGATGATTTGCATTTCGTGGCAGGCCTGTTAACTTGTCATCGGCAGTTGACAATTGAATGAAAATAAACATCCACAACCTGCACTCTGAAGTTTAAATCCAATTTAAGTCTGAAGAGGTTTTTGAAACATCCATTATTGCCTTGTTCTCCTGTTTTTTTCCCCCCACGTACTTCTTTCGTAGTGTGATTCTCAACTAATTTATTATTCACTTTTACCCGGCGTGCCTGCTTACAAACACAGGCGAGAGACGCTGCTCGCCATGACAGTTTAGAAATGCAACAATCGGAAATCAGCAGACAGAGATGTTAAGTTAAAACAAAACTCTATTCATAATCTTAGACAAATATTTAAACTATATAGTACTGATATGAATGTAGACATGGAAAATACGGGTATTCTGAAAACATATTTGCTCAAAAACAGGAGCAGGATTTATTAATCCACAAAGACAGATGGTGACGACGGGCTGCAGTTGGATTGTACATTGGCAGCATCCAGAGGCTCGTCTTGGCACTCTCCTCAAACATGCTCCAATTATTATATTTACTTTCACAAATAAGTAAGTTGGTTCCAATGAAAAAGAAAAGTTTTGGGGACGGACATCTGGAAACCACAGAAGGAACAAAAGACCATCAAGTCTCCTTTGAGAGGTGTTTTGAATACTAAAAAAAGCAGGTGTCATCAGTTCATTAGGATTTGGATGTGTGTGCATTTGTGTGTGTTGAAGCCAAAGCATCAGAAGGCAGAGCCGTTAGCGAGAAAGAGAGTTTCTGGGGAGAAATTCAAGGCGACCAGCATCTGGCTGGTCAGCTCCTCGCTCCGCACTGCAGGCCGACTCCTCTCGCTTTTGAAGTCAGGCTCTTTCAAGTCACCTGGAGAAAGTTTCTTGAAAGAGATGCAGCCGTCGATAAGCCGCCCCCCCATCTACACAGACCCACAACTCGCACAGACATGATCAATCACAGCAATGGGTAATAACGGCGCTTTTTTTTCATGCCATCAGAGCTGTTCAGGAAATCTGAACTCTCAACTCCCCAAACAATGAGCTGCATTCAGAGCGCATTTACTCCGAGGTGTTCCCGATATAGAAATAAACAGCGCATTTTTATTCATAAACACACACCTCTGTGGGAATGCGCAGACTCGAGTCCCTGCCCCCCTATTGCGTACCTGCCTTGCTTGGATGCATCAAACGGTCTGGGAAGCATCCTGTGATCTATACATAGACAGGAAGCGCACTACAAAGGCTGACTTTAGAGGAACTTTATACATTTACCTATATATAGTGTTTTGTTTTTTTGCAAATGCATGTTTACAAGCACACATAGCAGCTTGTTAGGAGAGGGAAGTTTGTACAAAGGAAGTAATGGATGAATCTCTCCTCCATCTTTATCCTGGCTTTCCTCACTTTGATGCTAAATGGTGCTTAAAGCCCCATAATGCACAGTTGCATATTCAGGCCGAGAAGCACAACAAACAAAATATTTCATTAGTTTGTTTCATTTGAAATTAATGTGCCATTTGTAATACTGTGTAACTGCAAAAGTTACTTTGAATGGATTTTGGTATTTTGTTTCTATTCATTTTAAACCGAATGCATTTAAATAACATCTTTGATTAAGCTGCAAACCTCTCGGGCGTCAGAGCAGGCAACACGCTGAAAAACCAAACCAATAAGTCACTCATGAATTATTACAAACCTAATTTGAATCATAATGCATGCCATGTGCTAAATCTGCAGGGAAACATTATAGAATTTGATTAACTTGATATAGGCTTCAAAATAAATGTCTTTGTCATTCTGCCAAATAGTGTGTCAGAGCCCGAGCTGCATTACATTTGTTCACCCTAACTCTAATTTACTCCCAAAGCAAATCTTCATCCTTTAATTCATTGTTTAACGCTGTGGTAACATGGCCTGTTTGCTTTTTCCTTCCTAATAGCAGCACGAGGCTTCGTAAGTGACAGCAGATTTCCATCCCTGCAGCCCAGCGTCTTTAAGCTCAGTTCTAACCCTGAAACCGTCCCCACATCATCTATCTTCTCATCCGTCCATTATCACTTCAAGATTGAGGTTAAAAAACAAGGGGCATTTGGCATTTCAGGAGATTGCAAGGGATGAATTATATCAGGAGTTTTTACAGTTGAACTGTGTTACTCTGAATTGATCATACAAAGAGGACAAAAGCGAGAGCTGTTTTTATCATTTGCGGAAAGTGAGGTGATGCTTTAGGATGGTTCTTTTTTGTGATCATATATATCAATACAGACAGGCTTGCTTCAGTTTGTAATGTGAGTTGTATTTCGAATAGGAGGGATAATCGACAACCAGTTCAGAAGCGGCTCCCGGGGACTTGATTCATTGGGATATTTGTCCGCTTGCCAAGCGATTCCACTTAATGACCCTGCTTTTGTGCGCAATGACGTTCTTTGGCTCATAGCACTGAAAAAAAGTGCTCCGACGCCTGGATATATTTCACGAAAAAAAGACCACACCGGGGCCAACACTCAACACTTGCAAAGTTTCCATCTGATCATTCCGAGTATTCATAATACTTCCAATATGCATAACCATGTGTCCACACAGGAAGCAGGCAGTGTGTTACATGCTTGAGAGGCTACATAGCGACGCTAGTGAACCTCAGGGAGGGAGGAAACAACAGCAGCAAAGCTGACGGTAGCGTCTCATCTGTTTTTAATGTGGAAAGTGAAAGGCAATAGGCTACCAATAATATATCCCAATGGCTAACTATGCTGTGCCAAATGGCTTCTATGATGTGGCAAAGGCACTATGGCTGCCATTTAAAGTCATAATAGCAGGGAGTCCTTCATTGGTTCCATCTTAAAAATTTGGTCATTTGTGTTTTCACATCCTCCGCCATCTTGTTTTCGCCCTACATCTAAAATGTTTGGCTTCCTGTCGTATCCACCTCTGGTTTTGCTCATGCGTCCGTCCAACAAACACTTCATAAAGGCGCACTGTCAATAAAGTTATCGTTATTATGAAATCTAACACTCAAATTGCCCCCCCCCCCCGAAAAAAAACAAAAAACAAAAAAAACCAGCGATAACACACCTGCTGTTATCATCATAACGTCTGTGATGGTAATAGGATGAGCACAAGCATATTTTCCCATCCCATTTATCTTGCGCCGTCATATCTCTCTGGCAAGGCGGCGCAGACACACATATCTCCCTATCCGGGGTAAAGATGCAGGAGATCCATTCAGCTTTGTTCTGCTATTATCTCTTGTTTCCATCCTTTGCCCTCCTGCATGCATCCGAGATTTATTTCCATCTCCTTCTCTGTTTGCTGTTTCGCTCAGCTTCTGCTGCTCCGGAGTCTGTTATATTTCCATCCTCTCCTTGCGTATATGACAGCTCATTAGGTTAATTCTCTTCATCTTCACACAGAAAGCTCTGTTTTCCTTTTGCTCTCCTATCTCAGCCTCTGTTTTCCCTCTTTCTCTCGGTGCTCTGCTTCTCTTCTGTTTTCACTCCACAGCCTCTCCCGTCTCCTTTCCTCGCCTCCCCTCCATGCCTGTTACTCTAATTTTTGTTCGTGGAAACGCTGCCAGCCCACCACACCTGTGCAGTTATGCTCCGTGCCACCGATCGGTTGCAGTGAAATCATTCCTCTGGAGCACGATGTCCAACGGAAGCAGCCAGAAAATAACCAACTAACTTTATATCTGCTAATATGCAATCTAATCAGACACCTAAGGCAGTCCTTAAATGATTAGATTAATATTTCCCCGTATTGTGGATTATAGTAATTGACAACCCTGTTCTTTTATTTAAAGGCACTGTGCCTCAGGGATCAAATTCTTCATTAAATCAGAAAGGATCTGATCTCGATGCATCTGCTATCGAGTGACAGTTTCATTAACTAGTTTCTTCTTCCCTGACACCTGGATTACCGCAGTCGGCTCTGACAGAAACAGTCTCTGGGCTTGATTATATGAAATGATTGAAATATTGGTGTCTTATTTCTGCTCTGCTTTTGTTATTTTCCCTCACAGAAACGTTTTTCATAAGAGTGGTGAAAAGTGTACTCAGTCAGAAATGTCTTGGATGTGAAATAACCACCGTTTTGCCCCCCCCCCCCCCGCCCATCTTGCTAGATTGCTTGCAATTCTGTTGGGCCGGGGTGAGAGGATCTAGACTTTAATACACTGCATTTGAATACAAAACGTTGCTCATCACCCCCATCCTAAAAAACAGCTTTCTATATCGTGACCTGAACTAGGGTGAAGTTCCTGTTTTGTCTGGGGTGAAGTTCCTCACTTTCCGTTTTAAAAACATTATGTGGAGCCACTCAAGCCCTCTGAAGGCGAGGGATTTTAGTCCAAATAAGCAGCAGTCTTCTAGCAGCAGCAGCTCTCCAATAATCAATGTTCAAATTAGAAGTACGACAAAGTGCCTTGGTGGTAACGCTTTAAACTCCTCTGCCAACAGTTAATATGGCAAAGTACAGCACATGTCTACAGTTTTTTTTTCAGTAGACAAACAGTGCTCTGCTAATTACTTGTTCATCACACAGTTTATCAAAAAGTCCATAATTAAGAAAATATAAACACACAAAGAACTACCTGTTCGCAAAGTGATGAAGTGAACAAAAGGAGGACAGCGCTCAGAAAGTACCTAATATGCAGTACACCGGCGGCGTTTCTTGGAGCTGGGAACATTGGGGGCTGAGCACACACTGTCATAAGGGAATGTGGGGGATCCTACCCAGAAAGAAGCTTCCTTTTTTGTGCTGTCTTCTGTTACGTTTTTAGAAGATATTAATTGTTTTCTGACTGAAGTAATATGCTGTTATTATTTTTACAAGATCAAAGGGAAAAAAAGAAAAAGGTACAGCCAAATGGGCCCATTGTACAAAATATGCCAAGGTGCCAAAAAAAGACGTGTGCGGGTAGATACTCTTTCTTACGCAGGTAACGTTGTTAATTTTTCTGTTCATATGATGACTCGGAACCACTCGGAACACTATCAGAGTTCAGATTAGATAGATATCTGTCAGCCAATAAAACACGGAAGAATCACTGCTCATTTGTGGCAACTCTGATGTTCACGTGTGTCCCGTCGGGGCGTCCTAGCGTCCTGAGTTTCACATTAGTTAAAACTTCGCTGCTGTAGCAACAGCTGATCGCGTCACTCACTGTGACCAGTGGAGGCAACGCGGACGGCTTTGTGGCCGCTCAGTTTATGTTGACTTCTGTTTCATTCCTTTTGAGGTTCAAAAAATATCCAGGGCTACATAAGACATCGGGGCTAGAGCTGGGAACGCCCAGGCCAGACGACGCCACTGCAGTACATAAACTATTGTGACATAGTACTCATATCATCTCAGTGCATGTGGAACGTCACTTTATCCATTACAGCTATGGCGGGTTGAGGATTGTGGGTCAGAATGATCATGGTAGGAGCAGGCCGGATAAAATCCAGCCGGACGCAGCAGGCCATCCGGGTACATTTAGTATACTGCATTCCACATACTACGTACTGGGACATACTAAATCCTTTTTCTGGCATACTGAATAGCAGGCTAGTATCCGATTCAGAATGCAGCCTTAGTGGAAAACTATGAACAAGAAACTAAACACACAAAGGGAAACTCTGGAAATAATGGCTGGGAATTGCAATGTGATACAATGACGGACTGGCAGACAGAGAACAAAGGGAATAGGAGTGTATAAATATACGTGGGAGGAAGGGAGACAGGTAGACACAGGTGAAACACATTAGCAAAGGGCAGGCAATCACAAGGAGGGAAGGAGGACACAGACAGGAAGTGACATAAATCACAGGACTATAAAAGATAACAGAAAATGGAACAGAAACAAAATAAAGCCAAAAACATGGGCTGTGTCCAAAATCTTTCACTCACTCACTCCTCCCTCCTCCCTACAGTCCAGGGTCAGGCTCATTCACGACAGCTTTCGGACAATACACGTCACTGATTGAAGCGCTGTTGGTGACGTCACTGGATTTCAGACAAAGCCATGATCTTGGAATTACGCAACAAAAATAAAATGAAAACAGACTTTTGTACAAAATACTAAACAAAAAATCACGTGCAAATGGGATTTGAAATCTGTAAGATATGTAGAAGGAGCATGAAGAATTCATCAAGATCATGAAGTAGTTTTGAGTGTCATCTGCAGCAGTGAAAGTTCAAGGAATGACCAAAAACAAATGCACCCAAAGGAAGTAAAGGTGAAGAGCATTGGACCAAGTACTTTTAATTTTCTTTTAAATGGAAACTCAATTTACCAGTGGCAGTTACTGCAGTAGTTGATGATGCTCGCCCGAAGCCAACATGTCCCTGTTTCCAGATGAGAGCCCCCACTTTAATCAATTAATGCAGCTTGAAATAACTGTGAATTAATTTGACTGATAGTGGACATATATGTATTACGGATCAAATGAAATACTGCTCTTTAGTGGTTATTGCGGTTTGTGATGTAAAAGGTGTGCGAGAATGACAAACAAAGGGTGCATGTCAGCACCTGTGGTGATGGACGCAGCATGGCTCCACCAAACTTCAGCTTCACTTGCTATTCTGGTTCTATAAATGATTCATGCAACTTGGATGTGAATGTAACGATACTTGTTGACAAACTGGTAATGATCTGGAATTTGAACCAGCTCAGCACAGACCTTTTTAATACCAATTTGACATTCCAGTTCCTGCAGCAGAATATAATGATCCACTTGAAAGCTGCATTGAGGTCTAATACGACAAGTACTGAGATGAGTCCTTTATCAGATGCGATAAGGATGTTATTTGAAATCTCGGATAATGCTCTCTCTGTGCTATGATGCAATCTGAAATACTGACTGAAAATCCTAATAGATTGAATATTGCTTTTATTTTAGTTTGTTATTTTATTTTAGCAGTAGTGAAAGACTTTCAAGAATTTTCGACTGAAAGGTAAGGTAAAGTACAGGGTATGTTTCTACAGTACTGGTTTAGTAATAGCTATTTTAAAAACATGTCACCAGTTGATGGTGATGAATTGATAATATCTTGGAAAGATGCACTGACTAAAGGTCGCACATTTCTGAATGTAAAAACGTTGTTATTAAAAAAGTTCTTGAAAACATTGCTTCTGAGGGAAACAGGAAACTATGAATGATATCTTTATTTTTTTCTATTAAGGCGTAGTGCTATGCCTCTCTGGCCTTGCTGGGTGCCTTACTATATTTTTCGAGATTGTCGATCCAGAAAATCCCACTTTTCCACATTAGTTGGATATCCAAGGAAACAAAGGCGGCCTGCAGACAAAAAGAGCACCAACCTGTACTCACCCATGGACTAAGTATTTGGATCAGCTGAGTGCTATAAAGACGACAGAAGTGATGCAGAGATCAGATGAAAGTACTGTCGTTCATGCTGATGTGAAGAAAAAATTGTTATCAAAACTGTGGAGGAGAAAATCACACAGACACACACAGTGCACAACTTCAAGGCTCCACCACAGAGCAGTCCTGTCTCGACCAGACGGAGCAGCCCGAGCTCAGGTGGAGCTCAGTCCGGAGAAATTGTTATTTTTTTGTGAAAGGCTGTTACATCAACTTTCTGAACATGCTGTCGGCAAGAGAGAAAACAACATCTTTACAAGCCCATTGACTCTGGCCAGTGTGTCCATCTTCAGCCGCACATGTAAGTTGAGCAGGTTTTCTTCTTAACGAGAGACCACAATACTGGAACCACATATTGCCAAAACAAAACGACTGCATACACTAATTGTATCGACTCGGAGGGAATCATCCAACCTGAGCGTCGGCCGTTGGTGTGCAGATTGCCCTGGGTTATTCCTTCAGCTGCCGCAAACCAGCTGTCTTGAAGCTTGCATCAATAATCAGTGGACATACACACACACAGGTATGCAGCAAAAGTAGAAAAGTTGTGAATATGCACACACTTTCACTTTCTTTTTGAATATATACTCGCACACACAAATGCACATTTGCTGCCTTAAGTGACCGTGCATACTCTTATCTCCCAATCAGTCAGGCAGGGTTAGTCGTCTGTTTGATGTCCGGCACAGAAGATTAAAAACAATCAACAACAATAACAGCAGCAACCGCGAAAACAGCATATGGCTATTAAATCTAAAAAGCTTTCATGCATCAAAAGAGAAACTGTATTTCTATCATCATCGTGTTGCTGCTTCCGGGGCTCATTCTAGCGATTATCATTTCTTGTAGATAACAGATTGGGCTGAGCGATGGGTCGAGAGTGGAATGAGTAGATATGCTAATGTGTGAAAGAATGCATGGAAAAGACGCGCACCTCCAGATAAACAAGCACTAGAAAAGAGTAGGTAAGTTAAAGTAGATTGCTGCTGCAGCATATGAGGCTCAAGCCAAGAATGCTGTCAAGTTAGTTGACACTTGCAGGGTCGTGTTTGGCAAATTATGCTGGTAATATAGAGCTCGGCGAACGCATGAGATTAAAGCTTTTCATTCTGACTGCGTGTGACGGCGGGTCTCTGCTCTGCTGAACAAAGTAGCCTATTATAATTTACGTGTCTGGGACCAGGCTGTGTGTACCTATTCCTATTTCTTGTGACATTAAATGTCTTGTGTTGCGGCGCGCAGTCCCCGCCTCCCTGTGAAATCTAGCCTTTTAATCCCAGCTACCGGGTCCATCAGGCAACATTTAATATGCAAAGAAAGATAATCCTGCTGGACGAGTGAGGTAAAGGAGGCCTCGATTTTTGCTACGATGAGATCAGAGAATAATATTGTGGTTCTTAAGAAGCTGCTACCATGAAAACACTGCAGTGGTGTTTATTTTCACAAGGCGGGCCTTTATCCGTCTCACCAGGCGTAATAAGTGGCGTGTCAGAGGTCAGCCGGTGAGTTATGATTGCCACGACCGCGAACGGGGGAGTGTTGGATTTAGGGTGCTGGGCATGTCTCGTTCACCCTTCAGCTGTCGCCGCTCGTCCCCCAGAGGCCGGGCCTCTGCTGAATGACAGGTGTTAGTAATGACTCGGGGTCGGAGGTCAAGAATCAACACAAGCACGCCAGCCGAGCGCAGCTGCATGTGAGCCCCAATGCACCGCCCGCCTCCCAGATAATTCCATCACTGTGAACCACCGATGATAATTAAAAATAAAACATTTTTGCTCCTCTAAAGCAATTGCTATTGTGTAGGATGTCGATGCACTTTTATTCATTTTAATTGGCTTATTTGATTTGTACAAAATGATTTGGGCGCCCTTTATTTAGACAAAAAAACCTAAAACAAGCTAATTCATTTATAAAATTGATTCACGCCTGAGCTGTGTTTTATGAATTTGGAGAAATAATGCTTTTCATTACCTTCTTTCTCATAACATTCCTCAAGCTGCGTGCAGTGCTCAGTTATGTGACACAAGAGTGGAGAAAACAAGAGAGTAAAAGGAAGAGTGCGATAGATTTGGGGGGGGGGTTGGGTTCAGCACTCATTATGGAGCCATGCACGCTGGGAAAATGAGCCTGGAGGTGCGTGGCAGCTGACAACAGCTGTATTTCCCTGGCCGGGTTGGGGCCGCGCCGCCGGCTAGGAAGGTAAGTAGATGGGACAGTAGAGGGGGGAGGCGGGGTCGGCAGTGGGGTACGGAGAACCGCAGGGACACAGTTATCATTTGGCATTCCTCTCCTGCTTTCATCACTTCGCATCGCGCGCCACATGTGGGTGTGCGTGGAGGTATCATGAGCATCGCATTGAAGTTCTGAGGACTCGGCTCCCTCCCCGCCCTTGTTCCTCTGGGCGGTTTTTGAGCTTTGTGACACTTGATTTGGAACAATTAAAGCTTTCAATCCCGATGATGGAAGCTCTGAATACATGCCAGGGACGGGGGAGAATAAAAACCTGTAATAATGAACAAAGAGAGGAATAGATTGATTCGAAATGAACATAACGTTTTCATAAGCTCTCATGGTTTAATTGTTACATCCATCGGAATATCCTGCTCGGAGGAAGAGCTCTACCAACTGGAAATTTCCAGTCTGGTCACCGGCCAAAACAAGAGCACAGACCCTTTGGCGATGTGTAATACTCATTAATTTCTCCTATTGTGTCACTAAATCCATCCGCTTTCTTTTGGCATAAGACGACAAGAAGGTGAACGGGTTCTGTCAGTGTGTCAGGGAGAGAGAGGGGAACTGTCTGCCTGTCCACAGCAATTATACCGACCAAGGCTGTGTGTCTGTTTTGGCTGCCGGAGTGTGCTGAGGATGCGGCGTCCCTCTCCACTGTCTTTAACAACCGATCGACTCTCCCCCGAGAGCCACTTAGTCAGTCCTCCATCCAGCCTCTTGAGTTACAGTTCACCCACACACATGCTCCCACGCTGCATGCGCACACACATATAGGGATGCAAAAAACAACGGACGCACACATTACCCATGCAAGTGACACCACGTTGGCCTGAAAATGTCACTTCTTTATGCTCCAGCAACTATGAAATGAATACTATTTGCATGCCGACTCTCCACTCATCCCCTGTGGACTTTAACCGAAAGGGGAGGAAAAAAGTCTATTAATGCTTTCCAACACAAAGTGCGTTTACATGCACACAAGAAAACCGAATTACTGCGGTAGCTCTATTACATAAAATGCATGTGGACGCCGTAGCTCGATTAAAATGGGACCAGAGAACTCTGAATGAAGTCCGACTAGCACCCCCAGCTAGCTCGTCGTTATTCAGATTTACGAGCACATGTGGACACGTAGCTCAAATACACGATTTGCACATTTGGCTTCTATCGCTGAGCCGGAAACAGAAGCATCATACTGATTTGTTTACAAACAGTGACATTGGTGCCAATGAAGCATTATATAAGTGTTTTCTTTGACAGAAGCCTCGAATGTGAGTGGGTTTGACGAGTCAGGTTTGTCTCATCTGAGACATCTGACTGGAAGCAGCAGCGAGGAGCGGATCGCTGCCGATGACGAGCAGCCCAGACTGACGCGTAAACTCGTCCATCGCCGCTGTTGATGTAGCTGTGTCTGCTACCTTGCTGGCTCACTTCCTTATGGATTGTTGTGGTGTCATGTAAAAGGTCAACCGCCACCTAGCAGGGGGGGGATGGGAGGGGGCTTGACACCCCCCTATATTCCAACTACCGCAAACTGCATGTGAACGGCTTGTGCGGTTGCATAAATTATTCATGCCAATCGAGCCAGGAGCGTAGTCCGATTTAGATGTAAACGCACTTACTCTCTCTTCAAAAACATTTTTGGCTAGCCTGAACTTCCATCAAACACACTGGTGGGATGATTACTTTGCCAAAAAATGTAACAAAAAACCCCACAAAAAAAGCGTGAAAATGCGCCATCGATTCTGAGAGGACACATTTCTTTTGAGAGTTCTGTTGCTTTTTTTGCTGTTCAAAGTGTTAATCACTAAGCCCTGCGGGAATCTTTTGGGAAGCAATATTCATCTTCCGGGATGTGAAGTGTCCTGGCCCCGGAAAAAAAAGAAAAAATCCTCTTCTCCTCAGAAAAGCTGCAAACTGATAATCTGAGCTCCTTAGCATATTTTTCCTATCTGGAAGCAGCTTTCTGCACGCCGTACCTCTCCACGTTAATATGAAAGATGCAAGGTTTTTGTTAAACCTGCGTGTTTATGCCCTCTGTTTAAACCATCAGAACTGTGAACTGGAAGCACACGCTTTATGCATCCCATAGTCAGCATACCTCTCCGGCAAGTCGTAAAGCCAAATGTGTTGTATTTTCCCGGTGGAGTTCTGCAAATGCAGTTAACAGCAGCACATAAAATATCGCGGCGTGTGCCTCCTCGGCGTGTGCGAATGCCATCGAATTGGCAGAAGTGTTTCTCGCAGAGCACTGCTCGCTTCGGCGAGCATCAGTTGAGGTGGCAGGTGTTGGTGAAGAGCAGTAGTGACGGCCATTAACCAATGACTATGTTTACACGCAGTCAGTGTTTGGGTTAAAGTACATATTGCGGTTACTGAGACATTCGGAATGACTTGTTTGCATGCGTGAGCAAACAGGGTTATTCCTGTATACAGGTCATTGTAATCAATTGGGAGATCCTGTTTAAACAGCGGTCACACGGAGAAGGTCTCGTACAAACGCTGCTTCGCGTAACTTTACACTCACCTTTTTGTGGATCTCACTGTCCCGGTACTTTCTACCGTCTCCAAATGCCATGATGTTCGTGTCTTTCATGATTGGTTTCCTCCTCGCTCCAAAAGTGTGGCGTGGTGTTGTGCTTGGCCATGTTTACAAGGAGTTCCTGATGGGGATTTCCTGATCACTGTTTACATGATCAAATATTTGGGTTAGAAAGGCAGTAACTCAGGGGTAATATTAAGATTTTTAAAAAACGAAATATGAGCATATTCTGGTTATTCAAATGGGTTATTGGTGTTTACATGGCCGTGTGCAACCACGTTATTGCTAATATTTCTGTTAGAAAAGGCTCATTTGACTGCATGTAATCTTAGCCAACTTTTCACTGCTCTCCCTATGACAGCGAACATCTGACTTCTGCGAGAGGACGAAAAAAAAAGAAATGTTTATGACAAGGGAGGCTTTCACGATAGCAAACTGTACAGCAGAGAGTACGTGTCCTCCTCGGCATAAAAGGCCGAGGGCCAACTTTGAATTTACATATCTTTATCCCTGCGCCCTCATTAGCGAGAGGTCAGCACTGTCCGTTATCGCGCGCTCACTCTCACGACGCCGCGTGAGATGAGGCTGGATTTCTGTACAAGCCCCCCCACCCCACCCCTACCATCACTGCCACCACTTACCCAGGGCAAAGACATGGGAAGGCCTTTCAATAATACAACAATGTGGCGGGGTTTCCACTTCCACTTTGAGGGGTTAGATGTGATAGAGCGCGGCGACATATCGCTCCGCACATCAGGAGAGGAGACAAAGGGAAGGCAGAGCGCCGAGCTTCTGGCGCGGCGTGCTGCGCTCCAGACACACCGAGGGATGTCAGCGGTTCACATGTGTTTTGGCAGCCAAGGTTGAGTTATGAAGTTGATATTAGAGGGAAGGATGCAGCAGAGTGAGAAGCGCATGACCTTCATCGCTCACCAGCTATCTGCTCGCTGCCCCCCCCCCCCCGCCCCCCGCCATCTCTTTCACAAGCCGTGAAGCGACGGAGCCCCTTTTTACATGAACTCTCTAATTAGGAAGACCTTGAACATGCGGATTTCCGTCCATTGTTCCTCTTCAATTTGGTGGGAAAATATTTCATTGATTTTTGCTGCAATCGAAAGCGGGCGGAGCTGAGATGGGCTCTGTGTGGGATTAGACTCTGCGGGGGGTTTTCTGGGGTGGGCGGGGCGCTGGAGGAGGCATGTGTGTGCGAGTGTGTGTCCCTTCTTTTAAGCCTTCCCTCCCCTCAGAGGAGGGGGGGGGAAACAACTAGCAGGGTTTTTGGCTCCCCTCGCCATCATCCTTTTCATCCTCGCGGTCTTATGATGAATCAAGCTCATTAACAAACATCTGCTTTTCGCCACTGCTTTTTTTTTGCGTTCCCCCCAAGCGTGCGCACGGTGAAGGATGGACGTGTTTTCATAATCAAACAAAATCAAGCGCTTGTCAAATGTCCTTTTGTAAACCCTCCTTCCGGAAAAAAAAAGCCAAACCCAGAATGACAGTAACGGCGGTTAAGTGGGGTTTGGTTCTGAAGCGTTTAAGTGACTGCCGCTGTTTTCCCTGCAGACCGTACAGCAAATCACCTGTCTCCATCACTCTCTCTCTCTCCGCTGTCACTCCAAACTGTCTCTAAATTATGTCTTACCCCTGCAGGTGCCAATGTCTCTCTGAAATGATTATTCCAACCACACAGAAGATTGCTTTTGGTAATTATATGTATCATAATTAAATTTGATGAACTCCTCCGAGACATAAAATCTCATTTGACCCAGGTGCTGCGTTCCTCCTCCTATACACAAAAGGAGAGACGTCTTTGGCTATTAAGAGAGATACACTTTGAATCTCACGGCAAACATCTTGATTAAGCGCCACCGCGTTTCCCCGCATTTGTCGAATTCGCCGAGGTCCGTCAATAACTTAATTACAGAACAAGAGAAATGCAAATTCCTCATCATTACAGGGCGGCAAATTGAGTGGGATTGGGGATGTTGTTCCACAAAAGCCAAATCAAGCTATTGAAGTGGGGGGGGGGTGGGATGAAGGTCAGTCCTGTTCAGCCAGACCACATGTGGCTGCATGAGTCAGAGGGCGCCGCATGGACCCAAATAGCCCCACTCACTTCTTCACGGTTCACGTACAACGTCAGTAGACACATCGGTTATGAAATCTCAAGAACTAGACTGTGGTTTATTGCACGGACAGGTGACACGCTGGAGATTTTTTAATGAGCCCGTTGATGAGTGATTCAGCTCCTGTTGGCTTCAGCAAAGTGAGGCTGTCATGAGAAAGTCTGAAAAGAGGCAGAGAGGCATGCTCCATCCTTCACACAGCACATTCATTAGCCACTATTAAAGAGAGTCTTTGCCCGCCGTTTACGACTCCAGCATTTTTATAGAGATGGAGAATTGAGATTTTTCAAAGGGTTTGTGGTCAAAGAAGACCCTTGCCAAGACACTTTTCTGTTGGTTTTTCACGGGGGCGGAAATTAACTTCTTTGTTCAGTTCAAACTGCAGCTCCTGGATTCCAAAATTGACTTTTTTCTTTCCTGTTTTTTTCTTTGAGCAGCCACTTCTTTGGTGGTGTGTAAGCGCACATGCCGGAGGCAAGATGCCCATCCTGAAGACAGAGCCGGAACCGTCATATCTGATAGATACAGCAATAAAAGTGTCCGACTGTTATCAAATGTGAAAAAGGGTTGTTTAGAATGTTGTCAAGCACTGACATTGGACGACCACATGATGACAGGAATACCGGTGTATTTTATCATAACTGCTATAGGCTATGCTTACATTACACAAGTTGTAGTTCATTAGGCAGTAAATTAAAGGGCAGGTTTCCCACACAAATGAAAATCTCTTTATCTATTAATCACTGTGTCGTTAGAGGGATGAGACAAGGTCAAGGCCTTTGATTTGAATAGCACATTTTAAACAACAGACATTGACCAAAGTGCTGAACAAGTGCAATTAAAATGGAAAATACACATATCTACACAAACAAAATTAATAAAAGGGAGTAAAAATCTACACAAATAATATGAATAAAAGAGAGTAAAAATCTACACAAATAAAATAGATAAAGGAGTACAAATCTACACAAAATAAACAAATAAAAGCGTAAGATTGCAAGATAAAAAGCACAAGCAGCAGAATATGCAATGGACATGGACCAAGAGGCAAGAGGATGGGTGACATTATGTATCATCAAAAGCATCCCATGACGATGGTCATTTTAAAAGAGCGGTCGTCTTTAAAGAACTCACCACGGTGATCAGCCTCAGCGGGAGTTTGCCAACAGATGGAACCTCTAAAGTTCAGCACGGCTTTCCTCACACACAGCGATGTGCCTCGGTCACATTGGGATGGCAGTACAAAAGATGCAGTCAAAATAAATAAATAGCACTTTCTAATATTCATATTCTTCCTGGAGGTCTCTCCGCGAGCAGTCTGTGCAGCAGACTCCTTCAGAGTTCCCCAGGATCACAGTAAATATGCAGACAGCTTACCGAGGCCCTGTAGCCAGCAAGCACTGAGATTAGATTAAGGCCTCGGACAATCTCGCAGGGTGAGTATCCCGCCGCCGGGGACAACTCGAGTCATATTATGTTCCGTGTGTTTTGTTTAATAAACATCTTGTTCAAAACTGGGACATACACTTAGACATGGGCATATACAGAGCTTGGACAAGAATTTGGTCAAAACATACTTCCAAAAAATGGCGTATACACTTAGAGTTGTGTGTCTAAGAGAATTTTAAAGCTGTGTTCCTGAATGCCGCTCCCATCTTCAGCCATGTTAGTATGAATGCACCTGCTGCTTGATGTGGTATTCAGAGCAACATCAAGGTGGAAGGCCATGTTGCAGAGACTGGTCTTACTCTCAAGACTGTTGAAGGTCTTGGTGTTGTTTTATGACTAGAGGGCATTTTTACTTGTCCTTGTCTTGTCTTCGATTTTTTTATCCAGAACAGTGTAGATCACCATTGCTAAACGAGTTCATTTGATTTCAGTCGACATAGGTGCCACATTCACCAGACAAATTCACATATTTGGTATAGAAACAAAAATATAGCCTACCTTTTTTTGTACCATTTGTAAATATGTGTATTTGTTTTTGATATATAGTCATTCTTTTAAGAATATTTAGATTATTTTTTTATTGTGTGCACCAGTGGGTTTGTGTTCTCTACATATGGCTGATTGACAATAAAGCTGACTTTGACTTTAAAATTAAAAGTCTAAAATGCTTTGAATGATTAACAATAGCCTAAGCATCCAGCAACATGTACTCAAGTCAAGAGTGAGACCTATTTTCAAGAAGAAGAAGTTGATTTGTTGCATTGTGCTGCTAATATAAAGAAAAATAATGCAGAGGCTATTGTTGTTGCTGTCGAACTTATTCAAATTAAAAGAAGCTCTTTCTGTCCTGTTTTCGATCATCTCTCTTTGATGTATGCCCTCTTGCCTTGATCTTGACCCCCGGCCCCCCACACATCTTGGTCTTGCCTCTGTCTCAGTGACCTGTGATCTTTGTAAAGTCTTGGTTTGTACTGACTTGACGATAATACTAAAGACAAACTTTGTCTAGTGCCCGCAATTAGTAAGTGTTCCTGATTTAGATGAGTTAGTGAATGCAGAGGTGTGTGTGTGTACGTGTGTAAATAGTTAATGATGATTTGATGTGCAAGCTCTGTGAGATGTGTTTTTATTCAGGTGTGTGGGAACAGGCCGGCCCCCGCTCCTCCAGCCCCCCTTGTCTGACCCCATCTCTCACCCTCCGCCTTTGCATCAGCATCTCACACCGTTCCTCTGCTGTCCTCCTCTCGCTATCCCCTCTAACTTCTCCACTCCCACACTCGGATCGGCGCTGCTGGATGGATTGCTTTTTCTCCGGCTCTCTTCCCTCCTCTCCACAGGACTTCCCTGCTGCGCACCAATCCCTTCCTTGCAGGTGATTGCTCGGGGAATATTGATTAAGGCAAAGGCTTGCTGCTGAGAAGTCACTTTTCAAACTTCCTGTGACTTTAATGTGAAATAAAGTGAGCCGACTCCCTCACCGGTGATACACACCCTGTTACACATGAAGTATAATTTTGCGAGAACACTCCCGGGTGCTCATCTCCATCTTCATCCTTTTTGGCTTTGTGTCAGTGCCGGATTCCCGTGTATTGTTCCTTTTTCTTTTTTTTCTTTTCTCTGTCTCTCTCGCACGCTCACACGCACTAGTCAGCTTTAACACTTAATGATATGCCATTCTACTCGTCATGATGGCACAGATCCTCCATTCGGCTCTAATTGCTCTGATTAAAGTGACAAACAGGTCCAATTAAGCAAAAGACATGTGGGGAGGAAAAGCAGAAAGAGAATCACCACATCAATGGTCATTACATCTGTTTTACTATTAGCGGAGCTCTACGGGTTCAATTATACCATCTGCGTGACCTTGAAACGTCTCCTGCCAAGAACGCGTGTTTTTATCGAGCACTTCCTTTCATTAGAGTCACACTGCAGTAGAACATTTTTTTCAAAAGCTTTAGACATCAACTCTAAATTCTATCAATATTGACAATGATGAATACTTGTCAACAGAGCTGTAGAAATGTTCAAAGGAAAGCATGTGGAGATTGTGTGTGTGCTTGCTCTCATTATATGATATAATGTGAATCAGTAGGTGGATGGAAGACGTTTTTTTCCACCGTCATTTCACAAGCATCATCATTATTATATTTTTTGCTTGGCCTAATTTCGTTTCCCAAAGTTGTCTTTGGCCCAAACTGTAAAAACTCAAACCTAAATTTTGGATAAATCCACATTTTCACTTTAGGACATTAGATCACAGTCTTCGGTGTGTATGATGTATGTGTGTTTCTTTTATTACCGAGTCAGATGAGAGCATTCGCCATATGTAATGAGAGCCTGCAGCTGGTGGTTATGGGAGAAGTTTGCCTTGATGGATTTCCGCCAGAAAGGCTTAGGAGGCCAGGTGTTTAGTTTGGGCGGTGAAGTAAAAATAGCAGCGCTCCCCTTTGGGTGCGGGAGCAGGTTGTGTGAATTGAAGGATTGTGTGACAGGACGTTCGCTCTGGAGATTTGAATCCTGTGTGAGGCTGTTGTACTTTCCGTGGGTTTTCAAAGGTATTTTTCTCTGGTTGTTGCCAATCAAAATACACGAGAAGTCATGGAAAACCTGGGCTCTGCTTTCTCATTGCACTGCTGCTGACTTCCAGAGATGTGGCTCCTTAGTCTCCTCCTGTGTTAACATTTAGTTATTCATGAATTGTGAATGTTTCTTTTGAATATGTGTTCATATTCATGAGACGTTCTGTATCTCGGGCTGTGCTCTGGAGGGGTTTGTGTGCTCAGCCTGCTCGTTTGGATTTCTTTGAGAACATCGCTGGGGCGAAGCCTCGTTGTGAAATCAAACTGCATCTTGTTTCCATAAATAGTTAAAAATCACGAGTGTCGTAACACGTTATCATATTTACACTTTGGGTTTTGTATAAATGAAATGAAGTCAATAGATTCAGTCTTTGTGCAAAGATAATCTGAGCAGCTGCTGGCAGAAGCTTCATATTTAGTTGCATTCTCTGTAAGACTGCAAATAGGCGTGATTTCTAAAAAATGTAGAATTGCTCCTTTGCAAACATGTGGCATCCCAAAGTGGCCAAATAAAAATGTCTTGAATGTGCACCGCTTACAGCCTTGCGAAAAGGTGTCGACAGATTATCTAATATCACAAACTTGAGAAGACAGAAAATTGACTCTTTCATAAATCCAGTTGGCCCCCCTCTCGACTTGGCATGGTCCCGGCACAGCAGTCGCTCTGCTAATACGGAGACGGATATTATCAATCAATTAGAGTCAATAAACAGTTATGGAGGAATGCTGAGAGTTGGATACAACCCCATAACTTTTCACTCACCTCATTAACCAGATCATTACTGTGGAACACGCTTTCCAGTGTGTGAAGTGCCCTGAAAGTCTTGTAATCGGTGGCAACTGGAATTTACGAGCCTAATCTTGCCCAAGTGTGTGTTTTTGTACGTGCCTGCTTCCATTTGAGATACAGATGAGAGTTTAGTTGGGAGGATAATTTTCACTAGTTTGTCAAAATATTGTCACATCTCTTGCCGGAGCCCTGAGCCTTTTTTTTTTTGCGCATGTATTCCAAGCGACGGCTCGTTTATTAGCGGCTGATGGTTTTTGGCAGTAAAAAAAAGCTGTTTATTTCTCCAGCCATTACGAGAGCGAGCATTAGATGTCACACACAGCACTGACAGCAGTAACACTGGATAATAACCCTTCCCGTCTCCCCTCTTGAATAACCATTAATAAAAAATGGAGCGATTGTCCATTGAGACGGACCATCAAGTGATTGACTTGTTTTTCCAAGGCGTTTATTGAGTGCATTTTTAGTACAATATTTTTCAGAAAGTTACATCTTACAAACTCTTGACACGTACTTGTCACAATTTACAAGGTGGTAGCTATACAGAAACGCAAATAAGGGGAAACCGTTCACACTTATAAACAATGTACCTGTGCCCATAGAAACGTCTGTACACAAATGTTCCTGCTATGCTCACACACATATTCTCTCGCACGCATAAATAAACAAACAGTGACGTGTGCACAGTCAGCGCCTCCATCCGCCGTGTACCATGAAGGCTATCCGCTATCCTGGGTCCTCCTCCTTGTTGGCTGCCCATGGCAAATCCTCAGCGTGTCTGTATGTGCATGTGTGTATTTGCAGTTTTATAAGTGTGTAAATCCAGCCCACAGCCTGAAACAGAGGATAAAAAAAAAGAAGCTGCAGGAGTAAAATTTTGCTGGGAGTCGCGTCAGGTCATTTTCAGGTGAACCATTTTCCCCCAACCTATAAATGACAGCCGTGAAATCAGCGACTACAGGCGTCATTGGTCACTTTCTAATAGTTACAGCGCCGCAAAGCCCTTTTTACAAGGCTCTGTTCTCCTGTTTTGTATCGGGCCGGTGACGAATGGCCTCCATATGAGGCGGCTTTCAGAGAGGGGGACAGCAGACCGCCTCTCCATTTATCAAACCAGAGTGTCATTACGGTCAGATATTCTCAAACACAAATAGAGCAAAAGCGGGGTGGGAGGGTGGAGGGGCAAAAACAAAACAAGAATTGTGCTGTTGCATAATGAATACGTTCATTTCATTCACAGACTGTTGGGTTGCAAAGCAAATACACAACACTGAGCTGAATGGACGACTAATGCATTCTGATTGAATCACATTGGCTTCGGTGAGAGGGGGTTTATGCCAATCTTAAGCAGCATGTGATTGTATTTTGGAATAGTTAGTAAATCAATGACCCGTAGAATTGATTTTGCCCATGTGGCAGGCCAGCTGCTTGATTACAGTATTTTTTCATTACCAAACTAAAGCGATTCTTACGTCGATGGGGATGTTGCCACATAAGCCACACCCGGAGATTAAAGGGCCTGATGAACCCTGATGGCTTTAACTCAGTCCTGCCCTCAGAAGGTTCCTACCGCGAGTTGACTCATCCTTTCTAATACAAATGAAACGCACACACTCTCTGTTAGATCAAGGCGTTTTCTCTTCATTAAGCTTTCAGCTCAGAAAAAAGGCGCCAGAATAATATAATTGAGGGATCGTTCGCTCTCTTTTTTTTCTTCCTCCAAACGGCGCCATCAGTCTCGCTCCCTGTGGCTGATCAGATGGCTGTCAGACAGGGGTCACAGCATGTGTTTGCCCCCTTCTCCCCACCCATCCGCCTAGGCTCAACCGGAGCACGCTGCCAACCATTTCTCAGGCCGGGGCGAGGCCCAAACGCTGCCCGCCGCAGGTCCGACACAGCTTGGTTACAGCCACGATAAATGAGCTGGAGTCTTGCCAGCCAGAGCCGGAGAGTGAGGGCAAGACTCGGGTGGAGGAAGACTTCGGGTGTGCTTAATAATATGCTAATGGACTCTGCCATCAATTTCTAAATTTGGATGTGAGGTGTTTAGAGCCGTTGCCAGGCCAAAACTGCTTTCAGCAGGGTCATGGCCACAGCGATGGACTGAAACAATAGCTCATTATAGCTGTCTCAAAGTCACCGCCGTGGCTCAACATCAGAGGGAATATCGTCCTAAGGCGGAGTTAACTCTTAATATTTAGAATAGCAAACTACAATAAATTATATAAGTAAAAATAAGTCCTTGCAATCAGCTGCTGATGTTTCCCAACATTACTTCCTGTCTAAGCAGAGATATATGCATGAAACCCCAACGCCTTGGCCTCAACCTGCCCGCCCATATGGCAGCGGCACACACTGAGAGTGCAAAGATTAACTCAGCGGCTTAGCTGTGGCAGTCAATGGGCGTCTGTGCTCCGCTGTCAGCAGCGTGCCCGCGTGGGCTGTTTAAGTCGGCGCGCTCATCGAAATGGCATCAGGCGTCTGTTGGCAAACCTCAGCCCAGATGTTAATTTTCTCTGCTCAGAGAAGTGATGCTGATTCACTCTGATTTCCAGTGCCGTGATTAGCCACTCGTACGCATCCTCAAACATGCTGCAAATCTCGCCTTGGCCGGGGATGCTTGCGGCGCACACGCAAGGAGGGACTAACTGGATTTGCCCGACATGAAATCCACGGAAATTAGATGTGAAGTGGCGTTCATCTTTTGTGATGAGCGGATACTTACCGTGAATTCGAGCACACCAACGCGTGGAGTTTCCTTCCACCCATGGATGGTGCTGAGCACTTCCAACACAAACACGGACAGATCAAAAAAGAAAAAAACTAAACAAAAAACAAAACATCTGTACAAGTAAGTGCTCACCAGCAAGAGACAGCATTTGTACACCCACATTTAACATGATCTCCAGTATATGGATATTTTGTCAATTATTTTAACTCCTACAGCAATTCTCATGTAGATCTATAATACCAGTTCCTCACTTTTACGTATTTCTCAAGTAAAGAGTCAGACTGGCTTGTTGGGGTGCCCCCGGGTCAAGGGGAAACCCAGTGTCTATTGTTCCGTGATCCAGGGGGGCACCTCAGGAATCTACACATTGTGTGTCTATCACAATCTATTCAACAAACAAGTCTTTGCCAAAAATGCAAGCAGAGAGTTCTGTACATACATATTCATACATATCACCTTCAATATGAAGGTTTATTATGAACGATATAATCATATTTAGCAAGAGATAAACATATTCATATTCTCTGACTCTGGGCAGGGCTGGTTGAGAAGTCCTTTGGCGAGACCCCCTACCCAGGACTCCACAGGTAGTGTTAAAGTTAAAATACAAAGGGGTGGCATCTTGCTATTGTGATTTGACAAACAAACGGACCAATGGATGGTAAAAGACAAAAATATAACTATGCTCTGCGTTTTCACAAGTCCATTTACAACGCCTTTTTCAAATTCATCTAAGATGGTGTGAGAGTCGAAGATGGTGCACCACTGTACATCCCTGTATAACTTGTCCCTCTTGACTGGTCCAACCGGCTTTTTCTTCTGGGACTTTTCGTTTCTGGCCACGTCAAGGCATCTTCATTGCACAAGTGACAGACTGACAATATGGGTAGAATCACGGATCACACGTTTCTAAATGTCTCACACCTCTGTTAAACATCTGCTAGTCCAGCTAATATAGAAGTATAATTGTACTCATTTTACCACACAGTCTGAACTGGAGAAATATTCCCTGTGTTGATGTGTGATTGTTGGGACGAATTTTGGTTTTACAATGACACGAATGGCAGTTCGTAACCACAGCGACTGATGTCTGTCCTCTTTTCCCGGACAAACAAGAAAACAGTATCAAGTCTGGACCCTGAACTCCTGGCGTGGATTATGAGTGTGATAGCGGTTATCCATGTGATAGTGTTGACCCTGGTCTCCTGTAGTCATGGTAGTGGATTAGATTAAGACAATAGTCTCGACTCTGGCGCGTTCCGATGGATCAGGGGTCATTCGAGGGCTGCCATTGTTGTTGGTCCTGCGAATGCTGCCCGTTCCGTGGCACAGCGCCCCCTGTAGTCATGCCATAGTTGTGGGCGACTGGCTCATCTGCACCCTCATGGACTGGATATTGCTGAGGATCTTCTTCTGGTGGCCCGCGAGGGTCACTCCTATTCTCAGCAAGTCTCTGCAGAGAGAGGGAGGGGGGAAGAGAGAAAATGAAAAACAAAGATTATATTCTGAAGCAATAGATGAAAGGATTCCCATTCTATAAAAGATAGAATAAATTAAATCAAGTCACAATACAACAGCACCATACAGGAAAGCACAATTTCATGTTGAAAAGCTGGTGGCAATGAATGTGAAGCACAAATTTACAAATGAATCAGTTCAGAATCAAATCATTTGGGAGACAACGAAGGGATTCCTACTGATTTGCATTGCAAAAACTGCATGAATGCCTGAAGTGCACATTTTTAATAAAAACGTTTGTGTGATTTAACATTTTCACATGAATTTGTAGACAAAGCAGCTTCCATTGAAGCAACAGAAGATGCTGTGAGCTCAGTTTTCAAACGGAGGAATGTTTGCTTCCATACCCAAAATATATACTGTATATATATATATATATATATCTATATAATTATTAGATGTTATCAGAACACTTGAGAGAAAAAAAAAACAAAAAAAAACTTGCAACTTTTGTAGTTTTGTACAAAACTTGCTGTACTGTAATCATTTGGAGACTTAAATAATTATGGTCATTAATGCACTTGAGTTTGTGTTGTTTTATGTAAGTGCGTCCATAAGCTGCCGTTTGCGTGTGGAGCTCCAGATTTGCAAGTGAACTCACTCTGAGGTCATTTGAGCCACCAGCTGCAGAGAGGTAAAGCCTGAGTTGAGGAAGTTGTCTCTGTATTGGCTCATCTTAATGGCAGCAAGCCAGTCCTCTACAGAGCTAAAGGTGTTGAAATCAGGTATGGATCTGTCCAACAGTGGCTGAGAAGGCCTGGAGCAAGGACGGGGAGAGAGCAAGAGAGCAAGAGAAAGATGATGGTTAAGGTATGGAGCAGCTTTGATACAATATTAAACAAGTGTGGCTGAGAAGGAGACAGCGTATGCTCTCCTCGTGTATCTATCAACGCACTTTGTGGAAAACAGATATCATTGTGATAAAGCAGATGGTTTTTGCTGTGGCACTGCTTATTTGTTGTCACACGGGTATTAGGAAACTAATCTCAATAAACAGTTAGCAGAAGTAAATACAGCGGGGACCTTGAAGAAAAAAACCCCCAGCTCCGTCGCACAATCAACCTCAAAACGAGCCAGAAATGCAGCACCTCTCAACATGGCAGCAATACAAAGCAACCAGCCGGAACGAGCGGCCTCCGCACAGGTCTGCGAGTGACCCTGTGTGGCCGAGCCAAAAGCCTGGAAATTGGAATGGAAAATGTGTGAGGAAGCCCGAGGCCTGAAGGTTCACGGAATGTCCACATTCAATCTGGCCAAGCTTGATAGGCAGGATGGATAAAACGTCCAATACAAGGTGGGCAAAACTGCCAAGAGCGCCTCCTGACAAGATTCAGCCTCCTGGAAACAAGGATGTTGTTTGGCCTCGGTGCTGCTCCTTTTAAAAGCTTAAATCTGCTGACCTGCTGTAAATGAACTTTGAAATAAGAGCTGTGGGCGATTTATCTGACGTAAATATACTATTATTATCGCTAGATATTTAAAAAACATTCATTTCTTATGCTCTAACGACAGAGTTAACCATCACTGCTCACTTAGCGTTAAGAAATAAACTAAATTGAAGCAAATCACTTAAAAAAAAAAAAAAGACTGATCTGGTTGCTCAGTTGTGATCATTTCAACCCCCCAAAAACCAAAGTTCAGTGCTGACTCGAATCGAATTCCTCAAAGCATTTTAAGAGAACCCACAATTTCAGACTGGAAAGCCTCCAGACCATCCTCAAGGATCTTGATGTGACGCTACTGCTGCGGCGTCAAGCATCCGGCTCCGCAGAGCACTGTGCATAAATTATAGTTCACAATGCGACCCTAATTTTCACTGGCATTTGCCTCGGAATCCTGCCCGTCTCTCTTAAGGGAATAATGTGTCACAACAGACCGAGTAAAGCGCAGGGGGAGAAACAATCAGACATCTGCATTGTTTTAACTGATGTGATTTGAAAATGCGCCTGGATCGGCTCCCAAAACTGATCCCGCAGACCTCTGTCTTTCTCTCCCCGAATACTTAATGTGAAAGAGATGTCCCTGCATGCTTCAGTTTATACATTTCTAAAATGGTGCATTTGCTCTGTTATTGTGGGATTTAGAAAAAAGAAAAAAAAGAAGCAGATAAAATATAGAAAAAGTCAACTTTCCATAAGCAGAAGTGGGGGGTGGACTGTGGATGACTTATACGCAGCGGGGGGAAAAAAAGAAAACCAAGGAGAGGAAAAGTTCAAGTTTGATGCAATCAACAGTAATAAATTCATGTTTATTTTATGAGGATAAAAAATTAAGCATGTTCGTGCTGGGCTAGTTAGCTCAGCTTAGGCAGCGTGTGTAAATACCATATATTTATAAGCAGATGAAAAGCAGCGCATCGTGATGCCCACTCCGGGCTTAGGCTGGGTTTACTCACACTGCAGGGATGTTGGCTACGGCTTTGAGACTGTTGGGGGTCCGGATCATCTTGTCCAGGGTGCTGACGATATCGGTGAAACGGGGTCGCACGTTACGGTCCTTCTGCCAGCAGTCCAGCATTAACTGGTGCAGGGCGCTGGGGCAGTCCATGGGCGGCGGCAGACGGTAGTCCTGCTCGATGGCGTTAATCACCTGCAGAGGAGGAGATCGGAGATTCTGAGGCATTATCTACGGAGACATCGAGAGCATTTATAATCCGGCTTTATATGCTCATCGTGGCTGTCACTGCAGAGTTGTTTTTTTTCTCCCCCTGCTGAGGGTAAATTATGTGCCGCTGTGGGAACCCAACCCCGCCCCACAGACACACTCCCTCTGGTCATCCCAGACAGCCTTCAATCTGATCTGCCCTTCATCTCCACTCTAGCCCACACCACATCGCTCCTGGAGGGCAGAATGACAGGCAAAGGGGAGGGGGAAAAAAAGGAGAACGGATCCAGTGTCACCACGGAAAGGAGACGCTGGGGAACGGGGGCAGATTGTGTATAATTAACGCTGTGAAGTGCAGCCACTTCACACGTGTCTCTCAGAGGCGGCAGACTATCCCAGACATGTTACGCAGGAGCTCGTGTCAAGTGTTTTGATTTTCTTTTCGATGGGAGCTCGAGGATTGGTGTGGCACGTCGTTGTGAGCCATATGGATGCCTGGTTTGATATGAATATACATGAAATATAAAAAGAGACGCCAACGTGAAGTGTCAAACGCAGACGCATACGTCACTCGTAGGTTGAGACCATCAAAACTGCGGCATCTGTCTCCTCGTTTCCACGCCCATCAAATCATCCAGTTGTTTCTCAAGATTATAAAGGACTAACTATTACTCATAGTGCTGCAGTGCACATTGATGGATCCAGCTCCCCCTCATATCCATATATCCATTCGGTATGCAGAAGTAATCCTTTCGTTGAAATGAATCATTGCGAGATAAGAGTCGGGTGTGAAATCAAGTATAAAAGATACTATCATTACAAATTAGAGGATGTGGAGCTGAGTG
Source organism: Mullus surmuletus (assembly GCA_903171835.1). NCBI lineage: Eukaryota > Metazoa > Chordata > Actinopteri > Syngnathiformes > Mullidae > Mullus > Mullus surmuletus. The sequence continues at coordinate 374,459 of CAESWR010000840.1, forward strand.
CAACTCAGCACAATCTTGACAAATGGTGCATATGGAGAAGTGGTTGTGCGTGCGCGGGCCGAGCAGCCGGACATGCTGAGCGGTGCCAGTCCTCCTCCCTGCATTAGTCCCACCAAGCAGTGTTTGCTGCTGGCCCACTGAGGCAACATCTGCTGGTTTGGATGGTCCTTGTGGAGCGGGGTCCATAGAGGCCCGATGGTTGGCTAGTTGTCTCCGCAAGGGAGCTCGCCGAGAGAGACCTCATACTATGGGACTTTGTCCAACGGTGGTGGTGTGTGTTTGTGTTGGTGCCTGCGTGTTTGCGGGAGTCTGGTGGCATGGATGGCGTCCAAACGGACATGGGGAACAAAGCAGAGCTCTCAGCAATCACTCACTGCTCTCAAAACGCCGGCCAGGAAGGAAAAGCGGATAGTGTGCACATAATAAGTCGGCTTTCAAAGTCAGAGTCAAGGGCATCTTCAGCGATAATGCTCGATGGAAGATGATAAAACGCATGATTTATTACCACTTCCTCGGATGCTTGATTGTATATCTATGACGTGAAAAGACAGTATGATCACATCTGTAGGGAAATGTTGGTCGCAGTTTATTTCTGCAGTTTTTTAACACTGAGTTGCACTGTTCCTTTATATTATCTTCCAGTTAGTAAAGTCCAGCCAATAATATGCATACATTTGCACAGTCCAATAATTCTACACCTTAATGTTGCAGCTCAGGGACATACATAAATGATCAGATCACAAAAAAAAGACACACTTACATCCTGGTTGGACATGTCCCAGTACGGCCTCTCTCCAAACGACATCACCTCCCACATGACAATGCCGTAGCTCCACACGTCACTGGCAGAGGTGAACTTCCTGTAAGCGATGGCCTCCGGCGCCGTCCACCTCACGGGGATCTTCCCGCCCTGAGTGGGGGAGAAAAAGAGGGGAAAACATTTACCAAAAGTGTTTATT
>CAESWR010000840.1:388767-398856 GCA_903171835.1 Mullus surmuletus
ACACACAGGAACCACACGTGTGCTATTGACCCTACCTGCCCCGATGACCTCCTCAATCTTGACAGTGGAGACGTCGATCTCCTTGGCGAATTCGTGGACGGCTTCGTTGGGGTCCTCGTAGGTGAACGGGTCAATGTAGATCTTCATCCCCGGGGAGCCTGAGAAGTGGGTCGGGCAGCCCAGTGGGGAGGGGCAGTTAGACATGTCGGCTCGCAAAGAGAGCTCTGGAACAACCAGAGTGCTCAGTGAGCTTTACGGAAGAAGAAACTGCTCCTTTTCTTTTACTTTCTCTCATCTTGCTCTCTAGTGTTAATGGCTGCTGAATGCAATTACCCTTCAAGTTGCAGCTTAAATCACAGTGTGTCATGGCCATACTTACTATCCCTGCGAGCTTTTAAATTAAGATAATTCCATTTGCTGGAAGCTCGTCCTTCGAGATAGATAGGCGGCTGAACCCCAGCATGTAAATTAATATTTCATTGCACATGTTGCACATCTTAGATAAAAAAGCTGGACGATCATATGGCAACAACGGCTTCACTTCCAAGTACAGTAGAAAACAAAATGGTGTTTTGATGTTTGAAAGTGGAACGCTGAACGGAATATAAAAGAGAAAAGAACTATGATGGGATAGAAGGAAGGATAACAGTTTATGGAAAGAGTAAATTTAGACGCATTTTTTTCTGCCCTTATATCCCTTACCCTGGCAGTCTCAGCGCTTTGATAGGAGAAGAACCAATTTCCCCACAGCGTCTCCGCGCAGGAGCTCATAAAGAGATAAAACCGGCCCACTATCAATGCGCTCTTTATGCCATTCTGCGATAGGTGAGCTCGGTTCAGAGGCGTGAAAACAGACTTGTGGTGACAGGGTGGGGTGGACCACAGAAAAACGAACCGGTACAACATCTATGCGGTTGACATGGCGGCGAGCGAGGAGACGTCAAATCATCATCAGGAGGCCAGCACTCATCAACGAAAACCCCTGTAGCCATGATTGGAATAAACCCATCAGACGGAGGCAGCGGGGGCCTCAGGGGAGGCAAGGAGAATGAGGGTCCGGTCTTGGTGGGATCAAGGTGGCTCGCCTCGCTCTCAAAGAGAAGCCGATTCTAGTTACGACACTAATTGCCTTGAACCTGGTCTGCGTGGACATAATTGCTCATTAGAAATTCCATACGGGTTGGATTGGAGTAAGTCCATTAGAGGATTTACAGCTTTGTGTTCCATTACAAAAACAACATTATATTCACAACTGTCACGAAGACAAAGTGACGCAGATGACAACCAACACTCTGCAACCCTACATAAGAACACGCGGCTCAGAGCCATTACTTTGTAATGCACAGTTCAGAGCTCACTCTCATGTATAATTTAGAACGCAAACAGTTTATCTCTCTCCCTTTGGTACAGCCCTGGTTAACTGGACTCATCTTTTTTTACGGCCGTCGGATGAAAAATAGATTCTTGCTTTAATATTTCATCCATCCCCCATCTGAGCGTAAGAGGCACATGTTTTCAAACGCTGCTTCTCTTTTTTTAACCACAAATGATAAACAATAAATCTGTCGGAGTGTGGGGGGGTATGACTGCGGGGAATTGTCACTCCGACTTGTAACACGGAATAAATTCATACCTTTTTACATTAAGTAGCCAAATATGATGACCGAACGAGAAAAAAGGACAAGTTCATAAATTAATCGAATTATTATACAGTAACAGTGAATGTTCATGAATGTAGCTGACTGGCATTATAAATAACAGTTTACAGGAGTGCACTTAACCATGTTATTTTCGCCAATGTCCAACATTTACCCTGCTATTTGTCTGCCCTGCTCGTTTACAGAGTAGCCCTAATGTATCCACAAATCACCAGTAATGCTCACAGTAATCTATTACCAGCTCAAACAAAGCGCTGCACAGAATTTTAAGCTGCATGTTATCGCTTGAATGCAGTTTCAGAGGCAAACATAAACGCTCACATTTTTAAGTTAAAGGGACTCTTTCATACTCCGGCCGCTCATGACAGCAACATAATTTCTTCTAATTTCTCTTGTCTGACTACATTTGTAATTCAGCTGCTGCGATACACAGCAAAATGTATATTTACGTGATTATCCACTTTGAGAAATTAACATAAACAATTTGCGACGATGGCGAAGGCTCTTCCATTTTATGTCAGTCCAAGAAGCGCAGCAATCTATTCCTCGGCTCCATAGATATAATAAGTCGGGTTTACTTTTCGACGCACAAAGTAATTATCCACCATTTGATGTTGGAAAATTGTCCGTCAGACAAAATACTGTGGCTTATTAACATGGAAAGCACAGAGGGGATCTAGAAATTGCAGGAGATTAACTGCAATGTTTGTGCAGATTGTGAAATGCAAGTTTTAATTCATCGTCTGTGTGGTGCTGGACCTCTAACAGTGGACCTATAATATCTAAACTGACGTATCTGATCTTCAGCTCAGTCACTCTGGGCCCACATGCGATAATGTGGCACCAAGTGACAGATGACCAAAACACTATGAAGTAAAAACATATTTGGCGTTGAACCAGAACCAGATTTGTTAAATGGGTCTCTAATCCCATTTTTCTTTCCAGCGAGAGCACCAGATGCTGAAGCACAAACAACAGCTGAAGCTGCAGAGGCGACAATCATGGCTCCGATATTAGCAATTTTTAAAGATGCGCTGTTCGGGGGAAGCATTTGTGCACACATGCTACACTTTTCTTAATTAACTGATGTTGGCAGGGTGTTGATGGATGGAAAAGAGTTTTAAGAGGTTCTAAAAAGGCCTGGGTACGCTGTGGGGATTTTTTAAAAAATGTTTTAAAAGTGCTCAGTGTGTGTGATGTGCGGAGCGCGAACACTGCAGGTGTTGCTGATGAAGAATAAAAGAAAACAACAAAAACAAAACAAAAATGCCATGATAAAGCATGGACTAAACCTCCTGGCTTTTGGGGGGCCGTCAATGGAGCGGATGCGTCACCTCACAACGTGTGTGGCAACAGCTGGAAAAGCCAGGCAGCCGAATGAAAGCTTGCACATTTTTGGAGGAGTTTCAGCCAAAACAATTGGGCGCTATTTTATTGTCGCTGTTAAATACTGTAATTACAAAACTGCCAGTCAAATCTTGAGTGAATGAAAGAAAACAATGCACACTGGGGAAGGGGGGGGGGGGGGTTCAAGAGTGTTGGCGTTGTGAGGATTGAAGGAATAAACCTATGAATAGGATTCCTTATCAGCATTTTATTTCCTCTCCACTTCAAATTGCTTATTTGATGATTAGCGTCTCTCATCTTTTGTTTATTTTTATGTTAATTGCGTTCGCCTTTTTTTTTTCCCCCTCCCTACCCACAGATAGCCCGTGACAAAACGGACTCCTCTCGCGGCTTTAATGAGCACTGGCTGTTGCCACCGTGACACTGTGTTGAAACGCTTTGCCGTGTCAGCCCCGACAAAACTATCCCCTTGAGTAAAACTGCTTGGTTGGCAGTACGCGCGGCTTTGATTCGAGGCACCAAACTCACTAGGCTTTGGCGTGTATTATCAGTGTGCACGCTGGAGGTTGCATGTCTTCCAGGCTCCCCCATCAGCTGGTGGCCCGCCGAGCGCCATCAACACGACCGTGTCGAGCGCCAGTCGGTGTCAGTGTGAAAAGAAAGAAAACTGTGATTTACACCCACAGGTGCCTCCTGCTACCTGACCGGTCTAAGCAGATGGCCGCTCAGTCGTGGATCTGAGTCGTGGATCTGCGCAAGGGTTCTTCTTAAAAGGGAGTTTTTCCTTGCCCCAGTTGCTCTGGTGGGATATGTTGGGTCCCGGTTTTGTAAGTGCCTCTCTTGTGTGTGTTGGCATAATGTTTGTATGTGTGCATTCCTCTTTCACCTCATATGCGCATCCGGCGATTGCATGTCATTTACACGCCTGTACCACATCATACACGACATGATAGCAGAGGATTTGCGAAACCACCGGGGAAATTGGCTCTTAGACAACACAAAACCAGAGAGGCTGGGCTGCACAAAGTCAGCCTTTTTAATAAGACACACTTTGGTGTTCACACATTTGTGTTTACAACAGCATCCTGATCAAAATTGATATAATCACATACTAATTAGCTGATGGCTAATCCCCTCTGAGAGTAACGACTCTGCGCAGAGATGAATTGTGTTAGATTGGAAGTTGGACTGGTCTTTATTGTTTAGCTGTGGGTCTTAAACTATCTGCTAAACTAGCAATCATTTGTACTGATAAGCGGGACGGCACGTATAAAAAGAATGCAAGCGCAATAACAAGTTCTTATTTTGCCTGCATTAATCATTTTAATTAAACTCCCTGAATATTTTCCTGCCAGTTTGAGAACTTCTGCTTCAGTGTGTCACCCCGCGAGTCCTGCAGTAAACACGGTTTATAAGAAATGGACCGTGCCCGCAAAAATCTGGCAAGCAAACTGGAAAACAGCACGACAAATCAAAACTGAAATGAATATACTGCAGATGTACCACATTTGGTAGAGATCTGATTAAATTTGGTGGAGCTATGACAGGAGAGAGCTTGGCAGGAACAAGTGCAGCCTATATTTATCGTCAACCATGTAATTCAGGAAAGAGCTTTGGAGCCAAAACGTAGAGCGTTTAGTAAACATTTATGCGATGATGATCCCCCCGCATGCCGTATCATTAGGTACCCTGGACAAACCTCTCATTTATGGAAGCTGGACTCACCTCTTCCTGTGCTGTAGTGTTGTAGCTTGTCACTGTACACGGCTTCCTTGGTGTACGCCCTTTTCCTAATGGATCGACGAATATTGAGACAGGAGAGGGGAAAAGAACGAGAGATGACAAGATGAAAGGAAGTGTAAACAAGGCTTTATTACTGCTCACGTTTCTCCGTTCGGCCGGCGAATGACGCGGCTGAAATTGAATCAGTTGCAGAGAGTTAGTGGTGGCAAATGAAGTTTATGAAAATGAGCTGATTTTTAATTAGACCTTGATAGGATCTCTCTGCTTTTCATCCGTCTCCTCTGCCACGGCATCAAAAGAGCCTGGCCCATTTGATGAACACTTGCTCAAAGTTGCGTGCAGCTCTGCGGAAAATCTGACCTTCATATATCTAAAGAGGAGCAAGGCGGGAACGTGACAAACTGATGCAAAATTCAATCAGCTTGACTTAAGTGAGTTAGCAGGGTAAAGTTGGAGCCATTAAGTTCTCTGTAGAATTGAACATGCCAGCTTTCATTCCAGTCAAATCAATTGCTACGACTGAATATTCTCGGCATATATGTGTGTATTAGAAGCTCAAATATGTTCCTATGTATAATCAGGGGACGTAGTTATACACTGCAGTGCTGCTGGCAGATATGGATTAGAAATGTGGGTGGTGCTTATGCAGCACCGTGCTCCTAACACACACACAGTCAAACATGCAGTGCCAAAGACTGAAGATTCATTTTTGCTACATATAATTACCCAAGTTCTACTTTGAGTTTTTATGTTGCACGTAATCCTGTTTTACCTTATACTTATCACAGGAGAATATGAAGGATTAAAAATGACACACACAAATAAATAAGTACTGCTAGTTAAAGGGGATCGTTTCATATCCTCATCAGAGCTGCATAGGATCGCTACGGCTGTGAAATGACAAAATCTCTATTTCCCAGAAGCCCTTGCACACTGTATATGCCAGCACAATATGCTGCGTTCAAGATAACTCGGAACTCTGGTTTTTCAGACCTCCTGCTTGCAAGAAATGCACTGGAACGCAAGTCAGAACTTCAACTCTCCCTTGACTACATCGAGAATCTTTATACGTGGTTATCCTTCTTCTTTTTCATTAAAATATGCCAGAATTTCTCTTCTTTGTTTGTCTCATTCCTCCCTGCCCATATTAATATCTGACTCGGAAAACCCCGGAGTTCTGACTTCTCCTGAATGCATAAAAACAACACAGCGACGTAAACATTAAAGCTATATCTCTGGAAGCATGCATCACTCTTGTTTTGCGTAGTAGTTTATTGTAGAGTAGTTTATTGTACATCGTAGAAAAATCTATTTAAAATAACTTCAAAATATATTGAATTTTGTTGAAAAAGGATATTCAATTCAATCAATTAGGATTTCACAAAATAAATCAATTATAGCTGCATAGGATTACTTTATTTTAAAAGTAGTCCTATGCAGCTTTATTTTTCAAAAAGTACTCCTACGCAGCTTTATTTGATTCATTTTGTGAAACATATTTTTTGGATATATTCATTTTACTGTTTTTGTGTCATTTTATTGTTTTTTCAGGCAGTCATCCATGTAAAGGCTGATACAATCGCCTAGGTAAGCCTTATTTTCATTTTTATCAGGAAACGTTTGAATCCTCCCACCTTTATTTGACACAAATGAAGCAAAAGACTGTTTTACTTGGCTACACTCTCCGAGAAGGAGAGCTGGTTACCTGCTGCAGACAATGGAGATGGCAACAAGGGAGACGATGAAGACCACTCCCGCCGCCGCTGACCCCGCAATCAGAGGAAGCTGCTCCCTCAGCTCCGATTTGAAGTCGTCTGAGTTGCACAAAGACACACACATACCGATGTTGAGAGTGACTGCAGCTAAAGGAGCATGACTGTTTTCTTAGTGTGTGTGGGAGCGAGTGTGTCAGGAAGAAGGGCTTGTGGGGTGGGGGGGGGGGGGGGGGGGGGGGGGGGGGCAGAGGAGAGATGATGAGGGACAGGATGGAATGGTTCGACTGGGTGTGCTGATGGATAAAGAAAACATATAGATCTCGTTGCCGAGAGGTGCTGACTGAAATCCAGTGAGCTTTAGTAAGACTTACTGACAGGTTGTGTTTGATAAACCGAGAGACAGAGAGACACAGAAAGAGAGACAACTAAGACTGACGGGGGGAAGAGAAAGAAACAGAGAAAGGGTGAGGGGAGTGTGTGTGGGGGGGGGGCACCTCAGCCTTCACCGTAGCCATACCTGTCAGAAGAGAACAGACAGGAAAGCGTGCCTTGGAATGTTGTTTCTCAGGTGCAGAATAGATGCCAACCGCTGCCAATCACATGCGTCGGCCCAAATACGCTTTTTTGTACATCGGTGGGGAAGGCTGCTGGTGCTTCAAAGAAGCGGCTAAATGCCCGTCTAAAAACCCAACACAGCAGAATCCTCGGTTATCTGCTTCCCGTGCGGCCGTCTCCCCGCGACTCCGGCACCAGCAAACACTAGAGTTATATCATCGCACGATTTAGCATGCTGCAGGCAAATCAGCAGCTCCTAAATCCAATCCCCCGTGTAGAATGGGCCTATTGGATTAAAGTGATAAAGGGAGAACTAATGCATCTTCGGAGGAGTGTGAGAGAGCTGCATATATGAGGAAATTCAATGTGACAGGAGTTGCTCACTCTTTTAACTTGCACATTTATCAAGAATGTTTCCGGCAAACAGTGTGAGTGATGTTCCGGCTGCTACGGCTTGCAGGCAGTCCTCTCTTTTGACGCGCATTAGGCTTGAGAGGTCCAGATAAATCTCCCTTTTCACCCATATGAGAATGGTGATTTCTCCCTGACAGCCAGAAATCACACAACTACCTGTTAGCGGTTAAATAGGCTCCTGTTACAATCAGTTAGTTCTCGGGGCCTCTCGCCTATCGGAAACATAGGTGCAGTGCAACATCAGTCACCTCACTGATGGACCAATCAACCCTTTTTCATCACACCTGTCAATCAAGCTGAAAAGCCAGCGTGTGTGTGCACGGAGGTGGCACCTTGTGGAAGTGCAGGAAAGTACAGGTTTGGGCGGGGAGTCTCCATGAGCGGCGTGGAGCAGCTTGACGAGTGGAGAGGAGGCAGGTAGAGGGGCGCGGGGGGGCGGAGTCGAGGGTGTGATTGTCGGCAGCTCTCCGGCGTCCGCCGCTAATTGCTTTGACGAATGTCGTGCCATGGCAGCGGGCCAACGGATGAACCGGCAGAGGTGTTTATGTGATGCGCGTGTTTTTGCAGGCGCGCGTCCGAGGGAAATGTAATTTGCAAGCGCCAAGGGAGGGCGAGAGGGGGGCCGCGGCTGTGCCACTACATCTGCTCGGCACAGGTAAATAGCCACGATGATCACTTTCATCGTCATTATTATGCCTCTTGTTTCCCCCTCCCTCGCCATCATCGCCTCTCCATTTATCGTTATCATCTTCATTAACACGCCGCAATGTCAGATTTTTGAACCGCGGACACGGTCGCGTGGCAGACGGGAACAATAAAAAGCACTTCCGGTTAATATTACACATTTCTAATTCAATCTGTCCAAAACTGAATCATGCTATGCTCACTTTAGCACAGAGCTGACTGCCTAGCAAACACACACACAACCCCCCCCCACAAACACACACACAAACACTTTACACACATAAAGTTCTGCCGCCTTGCCAGCGTAGCAGGTGTTGCAGCCCCTCTTTTTGAGCCCCTTCCCTCTTCAACAATCTAGCCTCCTTCATTGCAAAAAAAAAAATAAAAAAAATAATCTCATCAACTACTAATCACAGTTATGCATTCTGGGACGGCTCCCCGGCAACAGAAGGGCTGGGCGAAAAACCAATTAGCTAAGCATTCGGGATCAAGCACAGTTAGTTGCACAAACAAAAGACACTCAGCATTCTTCGTATTCAAAGCACCCACGCGCACACACTCAAAGCTGACCGTGAAGGAAATTAATTTTGCTGTAGAAATAGAAGTGCAATCAAACATTACGGCTCCCCCCTATCTCACCTACTAATAATAATGCGACAACAAATACAAAGTGAGACACGGGTGTTGGAGGGAGTTTGGGGTGTGAGAGGCACGCAGGGGAGGATGGAGAGGGAGACGGCGAGAGCTGCTTCTCCTGGCTTGCCGGTCCTTACCATCTGTGAGGGTTTGGAAGCACATCTTGCTGCTGTATTTGCCAAAGCCAGCCACAGTCCGCGCCCGCACCTGCACCACGTACACCGTGCCCGAGCGGAGGCCCTCCACACGTGCCGTGTTCGTCTGGCTCCGCAGGATGGTGGAATTGATTTCGGCGTGGTCCTGAAAAGAACAGTGCGGCACATGAGGTGTGAGGTCGCAAAACAAGGAGGAGATCAAACACCCTTCAAAGTGATGCTTTTAGTTTGACAGAGATGGAACATTATATTATTTTGAACATTAACCGTTTCCCTTCAGTAAGCACGCCAAGACATACAGGAACACAAAATATAGTAATTAAGAGCAATCATTTATTGCAAATGACAGGGAAACAGTACTGCTAAGCATTAATATAAAAGTGTTGCACATTCTCGTGTTTAATTGCAGTAGTTGTAACAGAGCATCCTCCTTTTGTTTAATATTTGAGGAGATTCCTGTTAAATACAACGACAGGCACTTTGTAAAAGTGAAATGTCTGCTTAATAAAACCAAATCACTATTTGTTCAAACTTCTAAAAACATCTTTGATAAGATTAAAACAGTTATTTCAGCATTGCGGGTGCATGACACACAGCAGATGTGCCACATGGATATATGGATCTCCCAATGCATGTCGGGATGTAAATGTAAATTTGGACCCATGAGGTGTGCCCTCCAGTCCCTGCAGCTCCAGCCTCCCCTCCCCAGGCTGGAGATGGCCGGTCAGGCAGCCTGCTGCAGTGTGCAGTTTGGAGCTCGACGGTGGTATCTGCTGCGGGGGATCAGTAATTACTTAGGACTGTCACCTTCTCCTTACCCAGAGTGAATATGACAGCCAGAAAATAAGACTGCACCTATACTGCAACCACCTCTGCAGGCTGCTGATAGCTAGATGCAGACATACTGTAGAGGGAGGGGAGGGAGGGGGAGTTTGTGTGTGTGTGTGTGTGTGTGTGGAGGGGGAGGGTGGGGTACAATTGTAAGTGAAGGGCTGTGTCAGTGAAACAGTCTAAATAGAAGCTTGGTGAACCCATTTATTGAACACTGGACTGAATCTTATAAGACATGCGTGACTGCTCCGAGAGCATCAGAATGCAAAATCAGAGCAGAAAACAGAGTGGGAAAAACAAACAAACAAACCAAGAAAAACAAAACAAATACCGGAGGGGGGGGGGGGGGGG
>CAESWR010000840.1:398992-421697 GCA_903171835.1 Mullus surmuletus
CCCCCCCCCCCCCCCCCCACACACACACACACACACACACACACACATAATGATGTGTGCAATCACATTAGCCCTTATTGGACACTCTGGGCCTGATGAAGACAAATGTTTTGGGCTTGAGATGGGAGAGCATTGCACCGACAGGCTTTCATTCCGTCTGTAAGAGGGCGGAGATGCTTATAAATGGGATGCAGGATGCTAACTGCTTTAAAGAGTTTCATTCTCAGGCAGACATTGTCATCCGTCGGATCGCGGGATCCATCTCCCCCCACTCCCAACATACAAATACTCAAAAATTCACAAACTTGACATTACAGCCTAAGAAGGACCTTTGCTAGAGAAACTCCTCACACAGTCACTTAGCCATAAGATATGGTCGAGTGCACACTGGGCGCTTTTTTTTTTCCCACTCTCCTGCGTTCAGTCGGTCGGCACCTCTCAGGACCACACCCCCATCTGTTGGGCCGGGGAGGGAGACAGGTGAGCAGACAGATGGCAGCCCGCCAATGGGGGAGCATCCCTTGAGGGAGCACCAGCTTGGAGTGGCCCTTTCATGCTGCCAGTCAAATGGGGATTACGTGACACACATGCACACCCACATCTGCCACTTAAAAACGGGCTGGCATTTGGCGATACAGAAGGGCGCGAGATACGGCCAATAAAAGGCCGTGCCAGGAAGAAGTTCCAGCCATGAGAGGTTCTTTCCTGCTGTCAGTCAAATGGGGATTAAAGGGGAGGGGGGGCCACACCCTAACCTGCTAAATAAAGACAGAGTTGCAGGTGGGGAGGCAGATGGTGGTGCAGCCAATCAAAAGACATTGCCAAGGGTGATAGACAGGAAGCGCTGCAGGGAGCCTCGGCCTCAGCGGCATCCACAAAAACCACAGAGGCGAACTTAGTGAGAGCTGATAAATATTAATTACGGGTTATCGTCTCAGGATGCTTTCCATATTCTGAGTGATGATGAGGAGCTCATACATTTTGCATGTTCTCCAGCAAGTTGGATAAATACTAAAACGTATAGTTACCTACAGCACATGGCGGCTGAAAGCCACATGGTCTGAGCTCGATGCTCCAATTCCTTGGACTCATTATTGCTGTAGTATTCTACATTAATACTGTATTTCTGAGCGTCTGCGAGTCTAATAGTTTCACTTTTATTAAACACAGTACTTTCCAATCTTTCTTGGTCATCTTGCCAACTGCCATCGCTGTGATACTGAGACAAAGAGGGGAAATCTCTCTAGTACCCCTCTAGTAACCCCTCTCTTCCAGTGTTTGTATTATTCCCCTTTATTTCCTGAGGAAACTACTCTGAAATTGTTTTTAGCCTTGGTAATCCCACCTATATGTTTGGATTTTAAAAATAAACCGTGTGTGCGCGCGCCATTTTTCATTTATTTCGCCCTTTTTTTTCTTTTTTCACAAAAAGCCAACCACGCAAAATGGACAGCATGGCCACTTGGCACCGAGACAGGCATGGTGGGATACCATGTGTCCTCTTCACAGGCCCACACACACCCATGGAAACACACACACACACGCAACACAAAGGGGTGGATGGTGTGTATGTGGGAGACCGTACCAATATTATGTTTGTAAAGTGGAAATGAAAGAAATGAAGAAATTGCTCCCATTAATGCTTGTGATTTAATTCTACTGCCTAAGGTGAAACAGAAAAAGGAGAATGGGGAAATATGGGCCAACTCTAGATTAGTTTTATTTCCAAATGCTAATAATTATGATTAAATAATGAATTATAAGCTTAAATGGTAATGTTTTGTAAGGAAATACAATTGTGATAAAATCCAATATTAAAGACAGCCAGCGTCTTGGGAAATAAAGCAAGTGACACAACGTAACGGCAAATAATATCCCCATGTGGTACCAAAAAGATGAAAAAAGTAATAATTTTACCACTCAGTGAGTCTGAGCACAGAGAGGTAAAAGGGAAGCGTCAGAAAAAAATCAGAGAGGCTCTTTCCAGTTTGTTTTTCTCATTCTTTGCAGCCACCTCCTTTTGAGATGACTCATTGTGTGCATTCCATTCACCTGGAGACTTAACGGGGAGGCTGGAGCGACCGGGGTGGGAGACAAACAAAGAGGGACAGAGGAAGTGAAGTCTGAAGGAGGAAATGTGAATACTCTAGACAGGGGACAGGGTTCCATTAAAAATAAAAAAAAATAAAAAGTCTGTACGACATCTTTGTGTGTGTCTGCGAAGGTGTTGTGCGTCACCATGAAGCCTGACAAGAAGAGAAGAAGAGAAGAATAAACACCTTCTCCTGGCTGCTCTTCTGTGGAATTGTTAATTGTATGGAAAGCACGAGGGGGTTTCAAGGTGCCAGAAATGCAAAATAGCACCGCGGTCAGTGCAGCTCAAATCCTGCTAATACACAAAACTTTTATTTGCTCTTGAATTTCACACGCTGCTGCATCATACTGCTGCTGTCATGCAGGGCGGACACTAACACTCGCACAGACGTGCATGCTCGCTCTGACATCGACAGACACACACACCCATCAGTAACCATAGCCAGTGGCTGCTCTGCTCCAGTCTTAATGGAGGGCCTGACCTCCGCTATGCTGAGTTATTTCCACCCTCCCCAAATTTTCAGGGGAACCAGAGAAAAAAAGGGTATCAGAAAAATGGAGGGAAGAAGAGCATGAGAGTTTTTTTCCCCTCCTCTTCTTCTTCCTCCCCTCCAAACGTTTAATTTATTTCATCTCGGTTCCCAATTTACGGGATCCTGGGACCACTTATTTTATAATGAAAAGGTGGGTTGAAAAGGGGAGTGGAGCCTGTCGAGAGAACAGACCTTGGCACTCGTGGCGGCTTTCAGGTGAAATTGTCCAAATGCAGTATTTTTGAGTCATTACCATCTTCCACCCTCGCGTGACACTGGGCCGCACTGCCGCCACAGAGGGAGGACAATCTTATTTTGATTTGAGTTTTTTGAAAATAACATTTGAGGGAAAGTTTACGCAAGAACGTTACCGCAGAGATTGAAGAAACGTCTTGGAGATGGAAACAAAACTGACTTTTCGATATATGTGAGCAGCGAGCGGGCATTTACTTCCGTGCCCAGCGTCTCTGTATTTCAGTGCTCCGCCACATTACTGTTCATTTTAATCCACCGCAATCTTTCCATCTGTGGGAATGCATTTTGCAAAGTAATTATATTCTTAATCAGCGGCAACACTAATACTTTTTACACATGCAGGCGACGGTAAGGATAATCCAGTGAAATGATCTATCATCACTCATTTGTCATGTCACTCTGCTAAACGGGAATCTAGCTGATAATATTTCTCTTTCGCAGTACACTTGAATGTAATGAATTAAATAATATGAAGAAGTGGAAGTAAAAAAAGGTACATTTCTTTTGAGAGTTTGATTTTTTTTAAGTACATTGCACTTTCCCTGTTATTTTAGTGCACTCTGTCGTCAAATACGCTTATTTCAGTATAGATTCACAGACTTAACTGATTTAGATTCATTCAAGCTAATTCATTTCCTATCACACTAATATGATGCGACATCATGGAAATAATAAGTGTGTGAACCAAACAATCTACATGGAAAAGATCTGACAAAAGTGTCTTAACTTTATACTTTGAAGACTATTTTCACTTTTACTTGAATGGTGTTCACCCTATGTTTTAGTTTTCTATCACCTCCTTTTCTACATCCCAAACCATTACATTTGTGAATGCAGTGAGAAAAAGTATTTTTAATCTATTTTTTTTATTTATTTATTTTTTTACAATAACCTCAAAGTTATTACTCAACACTAGGTGTGACAGCGCCATCCTGCTGAAGTAGCTGCCGTGGCTAATAAGTGTAGGAGGCTTCCTGTGAGATGGAGTGTGCGGCAAAACAGCTCTGTGCTGCGCTAAGGACTACCTGAGTGTGGCGGCCACGCTGAGACAATCAACTCCAGATGTAGAAGTCACAGTAAGACAATTTTTTCCCCCTACATAAGGCAGATTTTTATTATATTATCCATCAGAATCGAGAAGTAGAAATGTGTCATAGAGCATAAAAGCCCTTTTATGAGGCCGCATCATCACTACGTTTTTCTGAATCTCTCGATTCTGAGAGGCAGGTGAGGTGCTTTGACCTTGATGATGTACAACGGAAACACTTAAAAGCATTTCTTGCGTGTTTGACATATCGTGGGAACTCTTCTGACTGAGCACAAAGCTGAGATCGCGTCTAGCAGAGTCTGCATTGAGCTTCAGAAAAACGTCACATCCACAACTCTGACAGCAAGAACTGGACCACCAATGTAGAAATCTCATCTCTGCAGCCCAGTGTGTCACAAAGCAATCACTCTGACTCATCTTCTGTGTCTTACTTGCACTCAGACGGTGGTACATTTTCAAGACGGAGAGAAACATGTACAGGGGGGGATTCAGAGATACAATGAAACAGAGGTGGATGGCATGGAGCGCAACCTCCCTTTCACCTGAATCATCCCAGTGCAATTAGTAATCTTGTCCTTGTTAATTCACTAATTTGTGATTATGCTGTAGTCATCTATTTGTGCGAGGACACGCTACATAAACATCAATAGGATTAGGTTTCATTGATATTCATGAGCTAATGGGAGGCTGTATAAGTGTTATTTACACAACACTAAGCTGTCTGGCAGATAAGGTTTCCCGGGGCCATGGCAATCGGATTCAATTTCATGACCTATGCAATGCCAGAGGGGAAAACAGCGAGCAGTGCAGCTATTATTGGATAACTGAGTTTCCAAACTGCAAACATCATTTAAAAACATGATTGTTGTTCTCTCTGATGGAAAAATGCAAAAGGTGACAAACACTATTCTGAGGTGGAGCTGTGAAAATTGATCGGCGAGCCTTAGCCAAAATGAGTTTGTTTGAAATAAATAACTCGACAGAAAAAGCAGAACGTTTAGAAACTGGTATAGATTTTTATCTATTATTGGGAAAGCAGAAGGTGGGTGAAGGTACACCAGAAAAAAAAAAAAAAAAAAAGTACATTGCTAACCTTGCAATGCCGATCGATCAGCTTTAGTAGGACAAACAAGGGCCCAAACAAAAGGCAAGGGTCCACGATCTCTTGGTATTATTATGTTCAAGGCCTTGGGAAAAGCCTACAGGTCAATACTGAAGCAGCATAGGCTCTGTGGGGTAGGGCTGGCGACTTAATAAAGCAGATGTATTGTGTGTGAGCAGACGGGTCGATGTGATTCCCCCCAGACTCAATGCATTTTCGCAGCAGGACAGGTTGCTGTACTGTGCAGAGTGGGTCCAGTGCAGAGGTCAACCTATTCACTTCATCTGCAGCAGAAACCAAAGAACAGTGGGAGAGATGGGGAGCGCACAGCCAACGAACACATTATCAACCCAGGGGACTCGCCTCGCCGATATCCGAGCGGGCTTTGAGGTTTTTTTTGGGGGGCGGGAGGTGTGTGGGGGGGGTCATAACACGCAGTTTGCGATGGGTGTGTGGAGCAGGCGCCACATCTGGATCTTTAAGGAGCCATTATTTTGTTGATTCCTGCTATTTCTTCCCTCCACACACGTTTCTTGCCAACAACCGTGACTGGAGCAGGGGGTGAAATACATTGCGGTAATTGGAGCACCAGGAACTGAGGACCTTCCCAAACTGGTTCCAGTAGATTCTAGGAAAGTGCAGTCTAGTGAAAAGCTTAGTCAGTTGCAGAGCCTGGAGGTCTCTTGTAGGGGGGACCCCAAGTACAATACATTTGAAACCCAAAAGGCTAGTAGTACATGGTGTTTGTGAAAGAAAAATAGCCCTGATAATGTGTGGAGGAGAGGAGAAAAAAAAACAGTTTTGAAATGTAATAAAATAAAAAGTGTGATGCATAGTACTTATGAGAAGAGACAATATTCCAAGCTGGGTTGTTGTTTGAATACGTTTGAAATTCTGCTTTGTGTTGAAGTGAAATGTAGGCTCTGTATTGTTCTGCCTGCCTGTGGTGCCTCGGTTTCAGCTGCCTCGATTAAAGGGTAACAGCTTACAACTGTGATGTGGATTTGTTGTGTTTGATAGGTGAAACAACTAACCAAAGTTGTACATTTCAATGGTTTAGAACGCTAAATACTTAAAACATTGTGCCGCTAATGTTTTCTAGGGAATTCTCTGCTCACTATGGTCTTCCTTTTCGCAGGGAAACCATTGATGTTATCTTAATTTACGGATGATATTGATGTTTCAGAATACCCTATATTGGATCACACTGAGTACAAAAAAAGGTTGTCATGTGTATGAAAAGGGTACATTCTAAAAGTGAAATTTAACCTTCTGTTTGTATGCATATAGTTTCAGTTTCCACTGGTGATCATATTCACAGAAAGCCTTTGTATAGTTTATAAAGGCAATCCAAATGACACAACATGGTTCTCTTTCCTCTGGGGTTCGTGCCCCCTCAGCTGGCTGAAGCAAAAACACGGTATCATTTCCAATGTTGACTCTACAGGGTCAGACGAGTCAGCACAGAGTTCAAGAGGTCAAACAGCAGGGAGTGCATGGAATGGAACAATAGAGCAGAGTGACAAAGGTCATCAACTGCACGACACATCAACCAGAGCAGGGAATCAAAAAAAGCTGAATAATTACATTGATTGCTGAATATATACAGACAAATACAGACTACACACACACACACACACCACACATACTTATCTTACCTTTTCATAGTAGCGCAGCTCATAGTCCAGGATGATGCCATTGGGCTGCTCCGGTTGTGGCCAAGACAGTGTGAAGCTGTTCATGGTGGAGCTGATCTGGTGCATGATGGGAACTATGGATGGAGCTGTGGGGCAGAGAAACACACCATTTCAGCAGTGGTTGATGAGCATCACATTAATCTTATTTCTTCAACTCGTCAAGCTGTTGCAGAAATACACAATCAACTGCATCAATACAGCTTTTCATTAATAATTATAATTTGCTTTAGATTAGTACTATTACTATTGCAATACATTTACACATATTTCAAGGCTGATGTGATACACCAAAAATGTTCAAAAGAAGGCTTCAGGAAGAAGTGTTTTACCTTCCCACTGCCCAATGTTCCTAGAGCCCTATGTTCCCACATTTCTGGGAATTACATGAAATGTTTGCAATAAACAAAGAGAGGGGTGCACCAGATTTAGCTTAAAGCTACATTAAATCTGTAGTCCATTGCTACTGGATAGTAGGTTAGGTGCAATTGGCTACCAAATTGAGAGAAAATGGGGATAGGAATAAAAATGTATTAAAGGTCACCTTCTATGGGGTATTTGACACAATTTCATTTAGTTGCCAGAGGCACAAAAAAGTTTGTTTTATTTTTTTTTAATTTTAAATGTTTTTTCCTGCAAATTCAGCTTTGGTACTTCAGCCAGTCTAAAAATGAGCTCTCCCGAGAACGGGCTGTTTCTGTGCCTGTACCTTTAAATGTCAATGAGCTGTGTCTGGCCACGCCCACTCCACGCTCCTATTGGCCAGGGGATGCGGCTTTCGCTGGTGTACGTTCTTAGCGTACAATACACAATTCTTTACAGAAGAAATGCCGTTGTTAAACCATACCTAATTGAACCAGAATCGGACACAGAAGCAGAGGTTCCCGTTCCCGAACATGTTCAGATTCTGTGGCTGCAGCAGGATGTTTCAGAATGGTTGGTTACTTTTTTCTAAATCTCTTATTTTGTTCATATGTGTTGTTTCAGTTACTACCATTTAGCCAACGCTAGCTCCAGCTAATAGTAAGGCTCATCTTATCTGGGGGGCTGGTCGAAAGCAGCCTCCACTACAGCCGGGGGGGGAGTGGCCAGTGACTTCCACCTCACAAGTTTCCAACTCTCAGATTCGCTCGTTTCAGCACACAAGCATAAAATGGAGAAAGCAAGTGAATGAGCTGACAGAATTTTTACATTTTTGGACCTCATACTATGCTCATATATGCTACGGGGACACATATGACTGTTAGAAAACCTTCATAAAATGAATGTGGCTCGGAAGGTGACCTTCAAAAAGGAAATATGGGAAGACAGGGCTGTGGGATCATAGGCACGCTCAAGAATTCAAAATTCAACAGGTCATCAGCAGAGGACTCAGTCACTGTACGGTACGAGGTTACAAACATCTCTTTTTTCAACCCTCTGCAGTTAAAATACTGCTGGTTGAAGACCTCAGCTGTCCATTTCCATCACCCCTCTCTGGTCCCAACATGATAATTTCCAGACATAACCCCGCAAAAGTTCTACACAACAACGGCGCTCAGATTCGAATTACAGAAAGCAAGTTGGTTCCGGCTGCTTCTTGGCTGACGACTGGGATGACGGACGTGTAGGAGGCAGTGCCTAATCACCGCCACGCTGTTACAGACACGCACAGAAACTTGACAAGCTGTCTGTGCGGAAGTTTAAAACAGTGCAAACGCCACTCTCATCAGCACCGAGGCAGACAGCAGAGTCCGCCGTGCTCGAGCGCCGCGGGACCAAACACGAGCTGACTTTGGCCCACTTGCGCTTGCCTGCTTTGGCTGAGATTCTGGGGCTGCGGAGCAGCATCGTCAGCCACCATGAATCTGGCAATACTCCTGCAACCCAGCAAGTTCCTCTACCTGGTTAAAAAAAACAGGAGCGGGGCAGCATCAATAATGGATGTTATCCTCTGAACAACCTCCCACGCTGAGAGCGCTTTCCATTCGCACAACTCAGAAGTTATATTCTTCTTACTTAAAAGTGCAAGCTGATAGACGCTGTTAATTTGCCACAATGGCTCTGCTGAAAGACACAACGTGTAACGGCATGCGATAATGATGGTAATTGTTTTTGACTGGACGGGAAAAGGAAGTAATGCATTTGATTTTTCCATCTACATTGACTAATTGGTGTTTTGTGTTACATTCATATCACAATTATGCACATAACAATGCATTCACGTGCAACATGTGCAAATGCAGCCAACTCCACGTCATTACAGCACAACTGAAATGTATTATCCAGAGTAGCTTTTAGTGGGTATTATTCAGTTCTCATCATTCAGGAGCTTTTCAATTAGTCATCATCTTATATTTGAGGAGCAAATACAACTCATATACAGCAGCACACTGTTATCTAACAGTGCTAATGAGGCAGTAATGTAAAGGCAGGGAGGTGAGAATTGTTAGAAGAACTCGATTTTGGATAAGACTCCCACGTCGCACTTCATTCTACCAAACGTGACAGTACAATTACAAGATGCATATAGCGAGTAAAACTGCCACTTTGCGGGCATGAATTGAAAAAAAACCCGTGTTTCCATCTATTATCACAAAGAGAGTGCTTTTGAGAGCCGATTATTTGAACTGCGCATTTTGGAACCTCATTTGTTGGATTCTTTAGGTTTGGCTGCTTGGCGTATACGAGTGGATTTCATCCTTTCAGCAGGAGTGCGCACACATGCACACACACACACGGGCTGTCAATTAACTTCAGCACTCATCAATGTTCTGCTTATTCTGTTGTTTGGGGGTTTTTATTTGGTCCCCAGCTCTGTCAGCCCTCTGTCATCTCTGCAGCTCGTAACTCGTCATCTGTCGCTCACAGATTGTGTTAGTGGACAGAGTGAAGGTATAACCTGTAATAAAATGGTGTGTGTGTGTTGAAAAAAGCCCTTTGCAGGAATAGTTTTTAGCAAGTTACTCGGCACAAAATGCAATTATCTTTTTTTTCTTTCTCATCTTTACACACGTGATGTGCTCTAAAAATGGCCTGCAATAAAAATAAATAACATCGAGGCAGTGAAATGTACACCCAATCTCTACCTAGGGAACAGGTGTCATATGCCGTTGCAGAGTCAATTCTCTCATCTTTTTCCTATCACACCTTGGCAGACTTGCCGACTGTTGACATTTACAAATTCGGGGATATCTTGTCACCACTGACAGTGGCGTCAAAGTGGTTCAATACCCCAGACCTTCCGCTCTGTGAGGGAAAAAGTAAATTTCCTTGCTGCTGATACTCCAGTTTTCTTTTTTTTTTGCATCCATTTGTTGTGCAAATATGTAATCTAAGGCGGGCTGACAAGTTCCTAAATGTCACAGACTCCGGCCACAGAGGATTGCAGCACCGGTTCAATAGCAGAATGTTTTCTTTTTCTTTCTCCACGCAGTTTAAATCATCATACGTTTACCAGGGATCACTGGCCATGCTGCCTGTCATGGGATTTCCCTGCGTTCCCTCTAAGCAAACCATTGAGGATTTTTTAGTCGTTCAGTCCGACGTATACGTGTGCAGGAGGGGGCCCAACAATTTTCCTGAAAAGCAAATGTGAACTATTTAAGAGATGGCTTTCCATGTGAATATATCAATCTGTGATAGCTTGAAGTAAAACAGAAATCTCTGTCAAATCCTCCTGATAAAAAGGAACCAATTACTGAGCTTCTACGTATAAATCAAATCTCGTGAATGGCTTGTGACTGAAATCTACGACACCAACCCCTCCCAGGTAATAGGATGAGTTCGAGAGATGAATCCAAGCAAACTCATCAGACCAATTTGTGAACGCACAAGTACGTTTGATTAAAAATACATATTAAGTTAAAAGCCTTGCAGTATTGGGAGTAGCTCTCCGCCCTCGTGTCTACAGGCATAAATACAGCCCGCCACAAGCCCATGCTCTGCATTTTGTGCCTATCAGGGACTTGGCTCTCGGCCTGCTCGCTGCTGAGTCCCAGTCTTTGCTCCACCTGGTCTCCACTTGCCAGCTCTCTGAATAACTCCAGTATTCAAAAGGCAGCATAATGGCCCTCTCTCAAATAAATACTCAATTTTTTATCGGACTCCTTAGTAGTTATTCTGTTTCTTTCCCCTCTCTCCTCTGCTCCCGTAAAACCACCATGTGGTTTCAAGAGTTTTATAAAGAGAAAGCGCTCTTGACCTTTTTTATTCCTTGTGGTTGCCTGCAACTCTGGCTTTGTCAGAAATGTTGTGTCATTCTACGCCTCTGACAGGTGTAAATATTTTCTTGATTCCGTGTATTCCAAATGTAAATATAAATTAATGAATGGTCTGTGTGTATCGTGTTAGTGTGAATGGATTCGGCTCCATCTGCCTCCCTTGGCTCAGCCCCCCCCACCCCCCACGTCCCTCTGTGTAGACAGAGAGTGTGAGGGCTAAGCCTCACCTCGGTGCACTTCAGCCTCTCTGCCTCTCAGGCTGGTTCACGCTCCACTGACCAGGGCGCGGGCTGCCTGGGCCGCATTATCAATTACCGGCCACAGGCACACACTGTTCCTGACAGACCCGAGGGGGGGGCTCTCCACACAGAAAATTCCTGCAGTGGGTAGAGGGGCTGATGATTCCACAACTCGTCGTTGCATTTCAGGTGCACAAACACTATCAGAGTCAGTATCACATGAGAGTTTTGTCTATTTGTCTTTCTATGTGTGTAATGCATGTCACTGCTATTGGTTGTTGGATTAGGCAAAACTCAGCTGGTGTTATTTTCTGACATGATTAAGTCGCATATTTAGAAAAGAAAAACCTGACAAATCCCAAATATTAGGCTTTTTTTGTGTTTGTTTCTGAATTACAACTTGGAGTCCTCGACATTATAGATGTTTAATAATCGAGTTGACAATAAACCAGCATGTAAAGTGTGTCTCGTATGTCATACAGAGAAATAAACAAAACAAGCACTCAATCAATAGCACTTAAAAACAATCATGACAGGAAACTCAGCTGTTCTGTGAATCTGGTGTCTAACAAGTCCAAAATGATATCTAAAAGCAGGTAGTTTTCATATTTTGATGCTGCACTGTGGCTGGTTATTTCTTTCCCTTGTGGGAATTAAGTAAATACTGAGAGATGACCACATTTTCATTTTCAAGATCACTTAGTGATATGAAACTTGAGAAAATCCACCTGAGACTTTATGACTCACAGTTGATTGCGAGAGGAAATATAATCAAACATTATTTTGTGGGTTTCTCAAAATCTCATGTTCCCTATCATCATGTTCAATCTCGAATATTGAGGTTTTTCTAAAACGCTTTTCTCACAATATTACTCCACTCCACCAATTTGTAAATCCTAAAATGGCTGAAATATCTGACCAATTTATCTAAGCATAAAAAAATGCTCTCCAACGGAAAAGAAAACAAACAAACAAAAAGAGCATTCTGTGTCCCGCTGGACAACCTGTAGGCTGAGAGGACAGATGCCTGCATATCTGTGTGTCCAGCAGCCTCCACGTGAAAAGCTTGTCAGAGACAATGTGTCGCGCCTGTATGAGGGTGAGGTTCAGCCCAATAAGCCGCCGCTGTCCCGTCCGAACGCGCCCCTTCCCCCCTCCCACTGTCACCCTGGGATGGCGACACTGACAGTGATTGGTGACTGTGTTTCACACTCCCCTCTCTCCCCTGCATCCCTTGCTCCTGTGCTCCACTTTTATCTGGCCCCACTTGCTGCCCCTGGCTTTTAATGCAGAGCTAGGCTCACCATTAATCAAAGTCAAAGCTTCCCAGTGTCTGGGTGAGAAAGAGAGGGATGGCGAGGGGGAGAGAGGGGCGAAGGGACACTGGGAGAAAAAGAAAGTATGAATGAATGAAAAGCTCCTTTACCTCAGCATAAGTAATGTGCAAATGTTCCCGCCTTCCATGGAAATCATTTTGAATTCATACACATGGACCAACATCAAAAAGCTGCTTTTATACCAAAACAGCACTATATCATGTAACATATTCTTAAGATACATTTTCGTCCTTCTCTTCCACGCTTGGCACAAAAAATGCCCCTGACTGAAATACAATGGTCATTTTTTATACACAAACCAAAGAAATCAGCTACATTGGTATTAAAGCATTCATATTAAAAAAGTGTTGTCAGAGAGTGTTTATCTATTCTACACACACCCCCACCCCCCAATAAATAAATAAATAAATCAATGAATGAATGAATGAATAAATAAATGAACATTCTTCCCGTACTTTTAAAAACTAAAAATGAACTTCTATCTATCAATTTGAATGCCAAAAACTCACAGCAAAGTTTCAAATCTATAGCTCTCCTTCGACTCTGATCGTGGGCATGTGTGTGTGTTCAATGTCCAGAGTTCACTGCTGACTGTTTCTGCTCTGCCTCACCATTTGGAGAAACGACTGCACAAAAAGTTGCAGAGTCATTGGCCGGTTGATGTCACAACCGAAGCCCCGTCGGCCGTCTCTGTGTACACAAGTGCACAAAAACATATGGACACGTTTATAACCGCTTGCGAGTGGAGTCGTGTCTTCGTCTGGAATGCACTTCTGTGGTTTGCGTTTTAAGTTTCTGGCACTCCGTTGAACTATGCAGCCACCTAATAGGGGCTTGGCGTCTCAGGCCTATAGGCATGCGCCGTCCCTGCGCTGTTTTAACTACAAATCTTCCTATTAGCAAAGGCTCAGAGGGCCAAGCCAGCCATGACTACACGGTAATGGCTCGCTCTCAAACATCATAAAGGAGGATCAGTTGAGCTCCACGGTTTTCTGTCAAGAAACCGCAGTTGGAATTATTTTCAAAATCACATTATACATGGAGGATTCTCAATAGCTGCTTTTGCAGGAAAAAACACATTACTACAAAACTGCAAGGACCTGTACTTTCACATTGACGCAAATGCACTGAAAACAGTTTTTGACTCTATAATGCACTACATGAAGACATCAGAATTGATGAAGGGCTCAGTAGCGGTGAAGTCGCCCGCAGCTAAGACCTCGCTTTCTGAGTGCGGGGCCAGCCTCCAACATTTATGTGTACAGGCATCAAAAGAAATTAAAGTGGCAAACGAAGAAGATGATGAAACCCGTGGACACCCTGGTTCTGAGACACAGAAGGCTGCCATAGGCGAAGAAGCAGGGAAAAACGGCAACCATCCTAAGAAAACAAATGCAGAGCCTGTGGTCTCCAAACCGAGAAGGACATAATGACTAGTGTCTTGAATGCCCTCCGCAGACATGTTTGCCTAACATCTCGTCTGATTTCTGAACCCCAGCAAGCACAGCTCTCTTTAATTCATCTGCTCTGTTTGGATTCGGGGTCCACTTCATTGCATCCCAGCGTCCTGAATGCAATCCACCCGGGCAGGACCTGCCCATAGAAGGCCGAGGATAGCAGTGTTTACACTTCTGTGGGAACGGCACTCCAAACAGAGCAGCCCCTCGGAGGAGGAGGCTTGTTTGCAGATATACTCAGCATTCTGTTGTCTGAGGGATTGCTGGCACATGATCTGGGTCAAGAAGGCCGCAGCAGTAAAGATCAGAGAAACGTTGCGCAGCAGCCATTAGTTGAAAAAGATAGCATCAGTTGTGAGATTTATGGTCACTTTTCCACTCTTATGTATTTATTTTTTCTCTACTCCTGCAAGCATTGTTCACCAAACCACGACCGCCGAACATTAATGTCTTCATCTCGGGCAGCAGAAAATGTAGGTTAAATATCCAGGATGAATTACATAAGAAAACACAGCTGTCATGTCTGTACAATTATCACCTCTGCTACTCTATTATTACCAGCTGCTGTTACTCTTCTATAAATCATTGTGGTCATTTAGCTTTATAATAAATTCCCAAAGAGCCAAGAGTCTCTTACCGCTCAAAATCAATTCTCGCACAGGGACATTTTTTCAGTGGCAAAAATTGATAAATATGACGAAATTCAGATCAGTGGAGAATGATGGGCTAAGAGAAAGGGCAGTTTATAACCTTTGTGAGTCTGTGTGTGTATGTTGGAAGTGCACAGCCTGTGAATGAACTCCTAAATCACACTATTGATCAGTCCTTCCTCCCAGACACATGGTGCGATCTGGGGCAGTTAAATGGCCTCTTCAGTGATTCACACTAAATCTCTCTGGCTCCCTCCTCACCTCCATTATTCCGTTCTTTCCTCCTCCTCCTCCATCCTCGCCCATGTCTCCTCCTCCCTGCTTTTGTCTTCTCGTTGCCAATTTACACTGCGACCCCTCCTGACCGCCGCGCCCTCGCCGTTTCCTCGCTGGACTCTTTTAGTTTCCCCTTAATCTCGCGGCGCTCCATCTTTAAGCCGTGTCAAGATCGAGCAGCAAAGGCTCCACCGAGGTGGACACAAACTTTTTGTCTACTTGGTAATCAGATTTTTTAACTTCAGCACTTTCCAACAGCTTAAAATCCTCTAACTGGTGATGTTTACTTGAGCTGAGAAGTAGCGAGAATTATCATCATCAGGGGGCCTCTAATCATTTTATTTCCTTTTAAAAATGGCCGTAAAATGTTCTAAAAACAAAATAAATATGTGACGGAGAGACCTTCAACTTGGGAGGTGCGGAAAGTGAGAGCCTTTGCATGACTCCTGTGTTTGTGATGCATCGTTATGGTCCACTGTGATGGCGACACACTCTGGGAATGTACTTTTGCATTTTTCACAAAAGGTCGAGTGAAATCAAACATGAATAAGAGGCTGTGTTGAATGATTATTATCTGCTAAGCCACCATATTACTCATCTCAAATTGTTTTAACAGCTGCGTTAAGCACAACAGCACACAACCAAAATGGCTCGCCCTGAAATGTGGCGCCGTGAGGGATTTTGTTTGTGGTGTTTATCTGAAATTAGTTTGATAAACATCCTGATGCACATCCTATTGCAAAGGTAACGGCCATGGGTATTCAATAACCTAGATAGTTTTAACTCGAATGTATTCATTCAGATCAAACAGAAGTTATCCTTCGAAGACCGTGCCCTTTACACGTTTGCATAAAAACATTCAGCCAACAAATCCCACTTTGTGAACTGAATAAAGGATATTCCCTTTGACAGAGGAAACCTAAGCACAACCACACTTGTGGTGGGGATAGGTCATCTGTCGACCAGTCGGCTGAAAGCAGTTAGAAGTTAGTCATCCTTAAGGCCTTTTTGTTCATTGTTTTTTTTTTACAAAATAATAGAATTTCCAGAATTTTTTTCCAGACGACTTGACCTCATTTCATACAGCAAAACAACTCGAAATGGAAAGTGCTGCAGCCGAGAGCAGTGAACCAACACTTGTAAAACATGGTCCTCAGAAAAAGTTTTGTAGGCTGCATCACGTGCACAAACGCACTCTGGGATGTAGCTCCGAACAATAGCCGGGCCGAGAACGAGTAAGTCAGGGCTCCACCCCTCACGGCGCGTTCCATGATCTGAGTGGACTCCGTGGGCTGCGCCAAGAGCGAAAAAATATACTCCGCTCCAGAAGCGGTGAGGTGTGCTGTGACACCAGCACAAGCCACTTTAGCACTGGGTTGAGCGACCCAGACCAACTAGATCCCCCAACACTGAGTCCAATGCTCATCCTCAACCCCTCAACAGTTGTATGTTGAAATCAGAAATGATTGAGCAGTTGAACAGTTAGTAGCACCTTACGAGAGACAAGGTGGCAGAAACTTCCAGTTCATTGTTTCTAGTGCAAGTTCAAAACCTTAAGTATTACTAGTAGTATCACTACTTAAGTAGTACTGTGTATTTCCACCTAAGCATTTAGCTTTATGTTTGGCATGCTTAAACCTAAAGCAAGACCTGAACCATCTTGCATTAGAAAATATATGTGCAATGGTTTAAAACCACTCTACATGGAAATTCATATGCTGGCAAGTGCAGAAAGGTTGCCAGATAGATTGGAATCCATGCATGACACCACTAGAACTAGATACAATTCCATATTGATGGTCTGTGCTAATTGTTCAAAAGTATCATTCAGTTCATTTCAGTTCATGAGAGCCCCACAAAAATGTAGGCACCCGTTTGGAGACTGTCTCAGCTTTAAGGTGAGGTGCATGGTGCATTATCAACATTAATCCCTTGTCTGCCATTTTGGTGTCCTGCCAATGAAGCACCCCCCACCCCCCCACCCCCCACCTTGTCGAAACCAGGAACTGTGCAATTACCTGGCTACAAAAGGGCCACATAGGGCCGGACATAGGCCTGGCAGATTACTGGCAGACACCTCATTACTGCAGCAGACTGCAACAATAGGCTGAGGGAATGCGCCTTCTACATCTATCTGTCAAGTGCGCTATTAGCCTGTCAAATGGGGACAGTTAGTACCATTAGGCTACCCTGATAATCAGACCTATTTACTCCTTCATTTTCCTTTACTTCACTGTCACAGCCTGGTCAACACCCCCCCTCCCCCCCTTCTTGGCATTACTAACCCTCCCCTTCCCTCCATCATGTCCTGACTCATGCTGAGATCGAGACAAGCTCGGTTTGTCATTACATATCTTCAAGAGTCATCATGATCAAATGCATCACGACCGACCAGCCCAAATCTAATTTCAACATTGCTCTCATACAAAGGAGATCCTGACAGAGCAATTTCATTGGTCTTTGGAGATAAATGGAAAGCAAACTTAAGTGGAAATATACATCAGTAACTCAGATTTAATTTGACTTTGGGTATTTCATTATTTGGATCGAGATTCGCTGCACACAATTGGCTGTGCGTGATGGAGGAGCAGGACGACGTGACACAGGAAGTCTTGTCGCATGCTCAGAAAAGTTGGACAGGCTCAAGCTCTTTTCCTTTTCCTTGCGGGATCGTTGCCAATATGAACTCAGCCGACAATATCTTGTCTTTCACCGCACCGCAACTCAACTTCACCTCGGTTATTAGAGTCCCACAAGCTCACAGTGTGATTTTCACGCTCCACTTCAGTAGCCGAAACACGGAATAATGAAGAAAGCCTCATTTAAATGTTTCACTTGGCCAATACTTGTCCCCAGATAGGTACTTCTGTGCACAAGTCAAAGACCAACAAGAGCATGAAAAGCTGGGGGAGAGAAAAAGGCAGGACCTAGACAATATCCTCGACCTGTCATTTCCATTGGGTGGGCTCAGATCCCATCACAGGCACAGTTAGAGGATAAGCACACATTCTACACACAAACAGAACAGGGTGGGGGAGGGAGGGGGAGCTAGAGAGGAAACGATAGAAGCAGGATGAAGGTCATTTTCAGTGGCTGCGCTAAGATCCATCATACGGAAAACGTGAGAATGCCCCACCAGCACCACCACCACCACACACACACACACACACACACACACACACACACACACACACACATATATAAAAACAAACACACATAAGGGAGAGACAGAGAAGGAGAGAGAGGACGGGAGTGAAAAATATTTCAATCCGGCCTGAGGAAAAAAAAAAGCAAAGCAACCGTGTGTATATCTGCCTTGCTCCTCAAGGCTCATGGTGCTGAACAGCGAACAGTAAAGGAGAAACTTAGTGGTGTCATCTAAGAAGAATATGTCCGCACAAAAGAAATGAAAAGAAGATGGCTCAATAAAACGCTAATGTCTGACAGGGTGGCAACGAGGCAAGGAAAGAATCCTATTGTTGTTAATTTCAAGAGCAGGTGGATGCCAGAACATCCAGACAGGTTTCGAGTGGTGCACAGGACCGCTTCTCTTTCCGTGATGGGAGACGCAGAGACTTCCTGCTCCCTCAAAACAATTTCTCATTAAACAAAGACAACAAAGAAGAAACAACAAAGGGATGTTTCAGTCTGAAGCAAGCAGCCTGCCACCTTCAGAAGTGAACCTAAAAAAATGCAGACTAAAACAAAAGTAGAAAAAAAACCACAGCATGTTTGTCGAGGTATGATTACCTTCATTAATGTTAAATTGAAAAAAGAAATTTCTGGAATGCTATCTGAGACGTGCAAACTCTGTCATCATATTTCATCTGTAAATAAACTACAAAGGGACAACAGCCAGTGCTATAAATCGCGCTTGTCCCGTCACAAAATGGAACACGCTGCGTCTTGCTTTCGAGTCTGAACTCCTCCTTTATGTTTTGAAAAGGCAAGGCCTTTTTGCTTTGATTCAGGGAGGGAAGGCCCAGAAGAAGGGCACGCATATATATAAAACTTTCATGAAAGCCAGGTACCGTCGTGCTGCAAGCCCTAAAATCATTATTCACGCCGCAGAAATGCAAAATTTTTGTGGCACTGTAGTCAGCTCCTCCGAGTCTGAAATGCATATTGTGCAAAATGATGCTCTTTTGACTCAAAATGTTTCACACTTGCAAATGACAGCAGCATTTGCCATTGAAATAAAACTGGTCAGGCGGGGAGGAAGTAAATTACTTGCAGAGAGCCCAGATTTAATAAAGTCACATGATGACGATGATAAGAATGGATCAGCATATTTATCACCGCCATCATCATCATCATCATCATCGCAACTCCTCCAGCCGCCACTTACCAGCCTGGTTGGTGGTGATGTCTATGGAGACATGTTGCGCCGGGTACGGGCTCTTGTTGCTCACGCCGTTGACAGCTTGTATTTCGAAGCTGTAGAGGGTGTGAGCCCACAGGTTGCTGATGAACACCCGGGTCTCGGTCAGGCCCAGCTGCCGCGGCACGAAGTCCACGTTGTCGTCACAGTGGGAGCAGGAGCGCCGGTCAGCTCTGCACTTTTTGCAAACGATGTTGTACACAACGTCGTCACGGCCACCCGTCTCTCTGGGAGAGTGCCACTCCAGGATCACTGAGGTTTCGTTGACAATGGAGATCACATTCCTTGGGCTGGAAGGAACGCCTGTGGACACCAAGGGTCGTACAAGTCAAAGCAGGAAAAAAATGGAATGAGGAATATTAATTGCAAAGAAACTCTTTTCTGCATCAGCACGCTGCTGTTGGGTCAATTTTGGCAATGTACATTGCAGTAATGAATATAAGTGCCATTGGCCAAAAGGAACTTGTTTTTCCCCCCTTTCCCTCCATCTTCTGCACAATTGGAATGCTAATTTATTCCGTTCACACCCAGAGAGATCATACAGCGAAACGTTTGTGTCTCTCAAACATTGGTTATTTAGCTAAATGCAGTGTTGCATGGAGTATTCTTATCCAAGTGGCTCTGGAGATTCACGCTCCCATTCACTCGCTCATAGCCCACAGCTGGAGCAGAACCTCAAAGACGATATTCAGAGAGAAATAAAGAAATAAACGAACTATTGTTTTGCTTGAGTGGAGGCTTAATATCAGGGTGCATAAAAGTGGCTTGTTCAGCCTCCCGCGTTCATGGCACAATTCTTGACGAGTTAAACTGTGTTCGAATGGCAGGGCTCAATTTTGCTTAGCTGAGATTCTGTGTCCCGCCAGCTGCTTGGGGGACAGCTCTTTCTTCTCGGATACCAGACACTGCCAATAAAGCGGCAGCAAACCAAAGCCCTGAGTCAGTGCTGCTTAGGTTGACTAAAACTGCCCGGCAGAGCTGATCCGCTACCAATTTATCCGCTATAAAGCTTGACCTTTATTATTAAAGAGAAGCTTAACTGAACTATTTTTAGATCCATTTTGAAAAAGTTACTCAGCGCTCTAATAAAGTGGACTTCCTATATCCTCTTAGAAAAATGTAGAAATGAGAGGAACAGACTTTTCAGCATATTATATGACATAGGTTTCCGATTTCGGCGAGAATGGCAGTCGACACATTAATCATTGTTACTGCGAAGCGGTGCGGGTTGGCCCTGGGGAGCCGGGACAAAGTGGCAGAACACACAAGGGCCAGGGACCTCAGCTCAGCAGAGAAGAAGGGCGTGACCTCCATAGTAAGATTACTAGGCGCGGCTGAGAGGACAACGAAAGCCTCTGCCTCATGCTTGCTTGAGACAGAATTTGCGACCCGACTTGCTGGATGTGGAAGGTGTGTGGTGGCAAGGGAGTTGCCATCACGTACATATATCCCCTTAGGAACAGCGCAGTAGGTGTTTCATATTTACACTAAATTAACCCCGTGTACCCGGCACATACATGCACATTCCCTAAAACCTTCATTGCTGAGAGTTGTGGTCAAGTTGAAAATGCTTGTGACGGAAACTATATTTCCACACAATATCCGTACAGTACAGTATTTGTATACTGCCTGGTTTAGGTGTGAGCTGCAGCTTTGTTCCCGCTAAGCTCCACATATGCAGGGTCTGCATGAGAAATCAGATGTGACTGCCACTTAAGCCGTGATTTGCAGACTATTACCGCGGCCTTTGGCTGTTTTAATTTGCCATAGGATTTAATTTGTTGAGGACGTTACTTACAGGCACTCAGCTGGTGTTCATTTAGCCATGCCAGTCAAGACTTGGTTGTGCTTACATACATGTTGCTTTAATTTATGCCATGGGAGCAGAATCTCCTTGCCGCCTATATATCACGGTGCAGAGGGCTTTATGTTAATAGTGCAATCACAACAACCCATGCAAGCACCAGGTCATTCGCTCAAGGACAATGAGGGTGTATCAAAGCACACCTGTTATTTTTGTTCAGTACGGGCAATCGCATTATTCACAAAAGGGTACTGTGAAGAGGGGATATGAATAGGAGGGATGAAATGAATGCATTTTTGAAAAACCAGGAGGTCCCATTGTTTGCGTCTTACCTTTTAAAAAGTGGTGGCAATGACAGTGGCAGTGCATGGACTGCAGAGTGAATGCCCCTTTTTAAAAATATATTTACTTGAAACGATGACGCAGTTACATTCAAAACTGCATCTGTGGCATCAACAGAGATGGAGCGGCACTGATGTTACCCATTGTTTTAAAAGCCTGTGGTATTTCAGTTGATGACATTTTGGTCTTTTGCATGAGATGACCATATGTGGAGGAGCGGGAAGACAGTGATTTGGCTTGCCTTGGTGGCACAACTGCACCCCCAATATAAATGCATCCGACTTGAAATGGTGGAATTGTTTTATAAAAATAGCATCATACACTAAAGAAGAAATGTTTCCGAGAGCCTTATTTACAAATATAAATTCAGATCTGTCACGTGTTTTGCCAAAGCCACCGTCTGACATCTGCAGACACACTCACAAACTGATAGGACGCGGCCCCGGGTCATGAAAGGGATTTAACAGGTGGCTGCGAGGCCACAGCCTGGTTTTCTCTCCCAACGGCGGATATCAACGGCGCCCCGTGCCCGGAATAATTACTTCAACACATTGTTTACCCATCTACCCTTTGAGCGGTTTGAAGCCGGCATTTCTCTATCAAAGTATTTGTTGTCTATGATGTGAAACGGGCCTTGAGGGACCCACAGAAGGTCCCTGTGTGGAGATAGTGATCACAGCTAGAGGACCTGGGACAGGGAGAGAGAGACAGAGTGTGGCCATGTGTGTTGGGGAGACATGAAATAAAACATGTTCTATAGAGTAATGGAGTCTGCCTGGGAGACTGAGAGAGCCATAGATTGTGTGTGTGTACGCTACAGAAATCACACACACGTCGAATTACAATGATGCTGCATTCATAAAGCTCCCGATTTGAATGCATCTGTATAAACACTGCATAGCATTGTATCCTCCACAACAACACTGGGATTACAGTAGAACAGACAATTACCTTAGCTCCATTTACGACCTGAATTGCACGGAGGAGGAAAGTGGCCTGTTGCACTGTGGGAAACACCCTTACTGACTGCCTAACTGACAACTGAGCCAAAGTGGAGAGGGTGAGAAAAAAATCTTTGAGAAAAGAACAGAATATTTATGCACTTTGACGGCTCACTCCAATTTCTCTTTGAAAACAGAACAAGGAGAGCAGAGGAGCACTGAATAGGAAAGCAAAGAAAAAAATAAATGGGAAGAATGGAAATATAGATAACCTTGTCCTCTCAGCTGGAAATTTTGATGGATTTTGTCGGTGTTATGAGGCATGAGACAGTGTTTGACAGGGCTGGATA
>CAESWR010000840.1:446926-464833 GCA_903171835.1 Mullus surmuletus
TGTCAGCATTTTAAGGCTTTAGCTCAATAATGTGAAAAATATGCCTGGACCACTACAGCAAAAAGGCGATGCAGTTACTTTTTTGGGGGGGCCGGCAATGCACGTGTGAGTGTGTGTGTGAGCGAGTGTGTGTGTGTCAGTGCGTGTGCCCCATGATGGCAGCCATTAGACAGGAGTAAGGCAGCCATGATGAATCGGCACTTAGCCCAGAGAAGCGCACTTGCTCAATGGGCTGTGAATTTCCCGCTGCCACTGTCAGCCTCCAGAATGTTAAATAAAGTTATTTGAATATTTGTAATATTAATGTGCCAGCGTGTCAAAAGCCCGCTGGAGCTGAACGGTGAGAGAAAATATGAGTGTTGGTATGGCTGTGTAGGTCTGTGCTACCGCTCTGATGGGGAGTTACATAAATAGCAAGCTAAATAAATACATAATCATGACTAAAGTAGTGTATTATGAATGGACCGCTGGATGGATTCCATGAATAAGTAAGCAGTTGATAATATTCTGGATAATAATATTAGCCATCAAGTTTGTATTTCACTTGTATCCATTTCATGCAATCAATAGCTGAAGTAAAGCTCCTGTCGAGGCGGTGACTTTGCTTTTGCTCATTTCCACTCTGATTAGCCCCCAAGTCCCAAAATCCATGCAGGTGAGGATGAACGAGTACGTACACACACTAACTCACAGTGATGCCTTATGAAGTGCCATCCATGCAGGAAGTTCTGTCACATTTTTACTTCCTACTCCTTTTTACTATACAGTTCATTTCTCATTTGTTCTTTAGGTCACTTTACATAATGAATCAAACATTTTTCGATTTCTTGTCATAGATCACATCTCTGAAGGGAGGGAGGGGATGAAGGCTACAGCTGAATGAGTGTCTCCGATGCAGTTAGAAGAACATTATCGCTTTTTCAAATGAGCCAAAAATAGTCCAATTACTTATTTTGTGAGAAATATAGGAAGAATTGTTAGGACGGGCTGAAGTGAGCAGCCTCTAATCAATCTGGCCCTTTATCCTAATGGGTATAGTATTTTTTTACTGAACATGTCAGGATGAAACAGGCTGATTTAGTTCTTTTTCAAGAAAAGTGGCAATAATTGTGAATTAGTATGGTCCATTATAATGATTATATATTCATTATAACAGCCCAGCCAACTGACTTTTCCTAGGTATGGTCCTGCATGTTCCCCAAATCTTGTCTCTGTCTGCTGATCACGTTCACTGGAATCAATACAAAGCGCCGGAGCACATCAGAAGCCTTGCAGAAGCAGCTCGGAGCTCCCTTCAGGTAAAATACATGAAATTACAGAGCGGATCCAGCAGGGCAGGACGTCAGGCAGACAGCCAATTTTCAAAATAAAACACCCAAAGAGACACTTCACTGTATATCACAACACTACATCAACAATATTATATCAATAGACAGGGGCGGCAAGCCAAACTGTCAACCAACAGCAATAAACACAGAAATATAAATGAATCCATCCACCAAAATCAAAGAAACCAACAACAGCAAGCCAGTATTGTGAAGCCAATATGCTCTGCTTCTGAAATTCCCCCAGTGCCGTATGAAGGTGTGCAGAGAAGAAAGGGTTACCTTTAACCAGAAAAAAATAGGATATAGTAAACACTCATAAAATAAGAATCCCACTTTTATGGACTTTTAGAATCCATTATTGCAGAAGGCGATTTGTTAACAAAAAGAAAGAAAGTAATGGAATTTCTAAAAGTTCAAAAGTTTTTTAATTGCTCTTTATTGTCTGTAATTTAGCCCTGTGGACTCTAAAGCAACGCGTGCCACATCATTAAAGGTTTAAACGTCAGAATAATTAGCTTAGAAAGGAGTTTTAATCACTCTGTGTGTGAGAATACAAGGAACATTAAAATGATCAATCATATAAAAACACACACACATGCAAATGGATGTGGAGTAAACCTAATCAAGGTGATTCTATCAATCACGCAGCTGGAGACCGTGGCAACAATGACAGGGTTCAGTAAAACTATCTGATCCCCCCCTCCTCATCCTCTTCCTCCTAAACACACAGTTTAGCGACACACAAACACACACTCAAGACGAGCTTTGCGTTGGTAGAGGTGGTGGGGTGCTATTTGGAGTGTCTCCACTCGATTTAACAAGGAGGTGATAAAATATTTAGCAGACTGCTTACATAGCCATGGGGGAGAGAGGGGGAGAGAGGGGAGAGATAGAGGGAAAGGAAAAGAGAGAAAAAAGAGGGGATACCCAAATGGCTTGTGTGGGAACTGGGGAGCTGGTAATGAGGATGGCATGCTGGCATCATCGTTTCAGAGCACAACAACTCGACATGGTCTCTCTGCCCAACTGACAGCAGGCAGCACACACACACCACGCTACCTGTCACTAATTAAAACATATAGATTAGAGAAAGTGCAATCAGGTACAGGGAGGCCACACACACAAACACACACACATACTGCACACGAGCACACCCAGCAGCAATTAGGCCCATTTTCACAGTCATGACAAATGATTCAAAAATTAAACACATAACAAATGATTAATTTGTCACTTATAAGCAGCATTTGCCATCACTCATAGCGCTTGCCTTTCACTTTGCGGATAAAAAGGAAGCCAGCCTGGTGCATCTGTGACTGACAAGTGTGTGTATTGTCATGGCAGTTGACAGCTGGCTTTTCCTTTGCCATGTAATGTCCAAATGGGAGCATGTTGAACAGTTTTATGTGAGGCAGTTGGACGACATGTATTATAACATATGACCAAGGATAGGATGTGTGAGGAGAAAGGGTGAGTGTATTTATATTAATTTCCCCAAATACTCTTCGAAAATACTGAAATACAGTATCAGATTATTTAGTACCTAATCCCTTAATTTGACCTGAGTTCTTAACCAGAGTCGTCCCACCTTCCCATCCCGATGAAGCTCTTTTTCTTACCTTCTTTTCTTTGTGTTTATATCAATGAGGTGAATTATTTCAGTACGGAATTCTGTGCACTGGTATTCTTTTTGTTCCATCTTCTGTTACTTCATCCCTAATGGGCAATTACTTTGCTTCCAATGCCGAGGCCACATTATTGTACCAACCCGCCGCCATCCCCCCTCCTCCACCCCCACAACTGATTGGT
Source organism: Mullus surmuletus (assembly GCA_903171835.1). Lineage (NCBI taxonomy): Eukaryota > Metazoa > Chordata > Actinopteri > Syngnathiformes > Mullidae > Mullus > Mullus surmuletus. Next base: position 450,064 of record CAESWR010000840.1, read on the forward strand.
TGCCCATAATACTCAGCTTGCACAGGCACTTTAAGGCTAGATTTCCCTGTTTAAATAATGGATTACAAGCCCATGATAAGAAGCTGCATGGAAAATAAAAGGTTGAGATCGCTCTTATTGGAGGGGGCTCTCAGTGGAGATGAGAGGGGAACGGATTCCACACGAGTCCCCGGAGAGTGAACAAGTATGAGAGATAGATATTGCAAGATTATTCCTTTCTCCCCATCTATCTTACTCTTTTTATCCCATTTGATCCAAGCATTCATTTTGATTCAGTGTGTGCATATGATCTTTGACTGTGGGTCATATGCCGCAACTGTGCCATCATCCTATTGTGGACTGTGCATTTTATTTTGAAGGTTCTAAACATAGAATTTAAATTTCACATGTGTTCTGACCATGTGAAGATTTGTCTCTTTAGAGCATATTGTCCCCCGCTCTATACTGCCCCATTATGGTGTAAATTTAGGAATTTATAAGCTTCAGGTTGCATACAATGACTGTATGAGGATACTATTGAAACAGCCCAGATGGTGTAGCGCAAGTGAGCTGTTCTGTGAAGGGAGAGTCAGCTCATTTCAGGCTTTGCTTAGACATCTGATGTACAAGTTTATTTGCGGACTGAATTATTCTCAGAATGCCATCGTTGCTCAGCTGGTTAGCCCTCGTGTCAGTGATGCGAGATATCAGTCATCTCTGTGGAAACATTAGTATGATTGTCTTACTAAGCACTGTGTTTTAGTGTTTTTCTTTATGAATATTTGTATCCATTTTAAGATTGTTGTTGATATTGATCAATTGATAGATTAATTGATTGAGCGATTTATTGTATTTATGTAAATAGTGTTGTCTGTTTTTATTATGGATCTCGAGTCTGACAATAAACGATGATTGATGATTGATCGATAGACGTCATGCAGTGCTGGGGGAGAAAACTGTGAATGACAGCATTAAGTTACTAAGAATATGTTTGTTGCTCGAATAAATCTCTAATTAAACTCTAATAACTTCCATCAAGCCTTCAAATCATTCAGACTTCTTTTTCCAACCTCCCCCTGCAGGCAATTAAAAAGACAGATGCCTCTAAATTAGTCTCACTTTTAGACTATAAAACCTATTCACACATTCAAGTGCTTAAGGTCAACCTGTGTGATATTTTAAGTGTTTATAATATGTCAAGCAAAAAGTGCAAGCTAGCAATTATGCCACTCCAGAGGCAGTTTTTAGGACCTCCCAGAATGCCACATTTCCATCAGACAGACACATGGAGAAAACAAAGACAAACTTAACTGAGCAGGAAGTAATTTTGCTATGGGTGCTTAAGAAAGGGAAGTCAAGAGGATTATGGGAATGAGTGGAAATCTATATATTTCCCCACGATGTTCAAATAGTCTTTTTGGTGCCTGCCAAGAGGCTGAGATTATGTGGATGTTTTCTGCAAGGCTCCCTCACTGAACTATGAGTGGGGGAGGCTTGCAAAAATCATAATCGATATTAAATACCCCTTTGAGACAAAATTCATATTTTCTTTTATCTGATTTATTCATAATTTTGAGCCATCAGGGCCCAGTTTGGAAGGGGAGTTAATATGTTTCTAAGGGCCCATGAACAAAATGGCCCCCCACAATTGGTTAAAAGTAAATGATTAGCATCTTCATCATTATAATCTATCATCATAAATGTTTTGATTTTTTCTTTTTACTTTTTGGGGACAGATGCAGATCCATATTAAACAATTATTTGTATCTGCATTAAATGGTACAATCCTCAGATGCACAGCTGCGATTTGGGTTCCAGAAAAGGAAAAACAAAAGCAAGAGAGAGAGAGAGAGAGAGGAGATAAAAAAAAATGGAGATAAAAAAGAAATGAGAGCGGCATGTCTCCGAGTTTTCTTTGAGGAAGGGTATGTGTGAGGTCTTTGTGTTTGAAATAGACCTTTTGCTAGTTTAATCTCCACAATGAGAAAAGCTACCAGCTACGCCCTAGCTCGCATTTAGCTTCATGCAGCTCCACTACTTCCTGAATTTAAGACAGCATCTTTGTTTCCTCTGTATTTATTGGACACACAGATTAATCCAGGTGTGCACACTGGATTAATCAATGTGCTGATGTTGCTGGTGCACAAGACCTGGGGAATTAAGTCATTTGTTATTTCTCTGCCAAAGTTGACCTATGCAGCTATAAGCTATGGTGGAAGAAAAATGCCAATTCTGTGGAGAACGGATGGACACAGTGGGGACTTTAAAAGACACAGTGATAACTGTCACTATTATAGCTCCAATCTGAGTTCCGGTCATATTGGCTAAATACTCTACAAAACAAATAGCACGCACTAATTTGTTCACATGACAGAAAAATTGTATATATCTAAGACTGTTTTTAGATGAAAAACGAAATGTTCTGTTAGACACGTCTGTATTAGTACTCCAAGAATTTGTTGTGATAAAGATAGAGAGTAGGTAATTGGTGTCCACTTCTATGCATTTCTTTTTATAATCAATAGGACCTCGCATCGATAAAAGTAAAAGAAAAAAATAATTATTTGATGAGAAATCATGGTTAAAATGTAAATTTTCCCCTTTTCTTTTCTTCCCTTTGCACTGCTCTGTATTTGAAAGACATCCCACCTTAGCCAAGGACTGTATGTGGCTGTTATTGTGTGTGTGTGTGTGTGTTTGTGTGTGTGTGTGTGCATGTGGACACATTTTGCCCAGGACATCAAGCAATTCGCAAAGGATACAGTAAACACAGTCGCACAGAGCACGCTTTGTAGATATGTGGCACTCTCATATCTGTTTATTGATCGGAGCAGATGTGTGTCAATCAATCTTATCTGAGCTGCACACACTCACCAGCCAACCACCAGAGGCAGGCTGACCAATACTGCATCATACTGAGAGCCTGCGGCCGCTCATATCATCAGACACCTTGAGCAAATTTTCTCTTTTGTAAGTGTGTGAGTGCGTAATAATATCAGGGCGTGGAACGTAAAGGTGCATTAGAGGACAGACAGATAGAGGGAGACCAAGACAGCTTGAACCATTTCTGTACATGTTATTATCTATTCCTCCGAACGCAGGCCTCCGTGCACCGCGTCGAGGAAGAATCAAGCGTGTCACTATCTGTAAAGTAGGCCGCACAGAAGGACGATGCCCGCTGCAGAGTAAGAATCAATGCTAATGTTGCCTTTCTTGTACGCCGGAGGTGGATGTGATCAAGGGAGAAGCACAACGTGTCATGCTCAGCAAAATGCATGAAACAATCAATTCAGCCCTCACGATGATATGGAAAATCTGTGTTCGAAGTTGCACAGATGCCTCGTTAAGTGCAAGCTTAAAATAGGATGAATTAATTTTGCCTGTCTGCCGTGAAGCAAATTTGTCCCGTTAGGAGTTGGTTTGAGCGACAGATTAAAACAGGGTTGATCGCAAGTCTTACCTCGGCACACGTTGCCATTGTCAGGTTCAAAACCGGCCTTGCATGTACAGCTGCCGATAGGAACCATCCACTCTCCATCTCCGTTGCAGTAGAGCTTTATCGGGACGTCAACTTCCTCGGAATTGGGGATGCAGATACCCCTGGCAATGACCAGGGAGGTGCTTTCAGCTCCTGTCATGGTCTCTGGAAAGATGGCAAAGTTCTGCACCACGCTCGGGCACTTCTTGTAAAAGACCCGGACAGACAGCAGAGACATGCAAGCGCCGTAGTCCTGAAAGGCCAAGTAGAAGCCGTTTTTGGACAGCGGCCCGAAGCTCCGCACCTCGGTGTTGACCTTCATCAGGCGCCCGCCAAAATCCACTTGCGAGAAGCTCTCATCGGCCGCTATGGTGTCCACCTTGAGGTATGGCGCCTCCATCCAGAAAGCGGTGCCTTTGGTGGCGATGACAGCATCTGTCTCGTAGTAGTAGAGGTTAAATGTCTCCTTGCAGGAGCCAGGGACGTTGGGGATGGAGCTGCAGTCCCGAACCGTGAATCGAATCTCCACGTAGATGCGCTGCGCTCCTCTGCGATCGATGAAGGTGGTGAGGAGCCAGTTGTTTTGACTGGGCTCAAAGACGTTGCACACCTGGTAGGTCCTGATGGTGTTGAGGTTCTCGTCATAGCCGCTCACCTCCTCCCACTGAAGAAAATGGAGAGGGAGAGGAGAGTGGCTGATTAGTAATCACTCGAGAGGGACCGTGGCGCTCTCTCGGCGTCTGGTGGAGAATGTAATATTGGCTGTGCTGCAGACAATCTGTAGAAATTTGAGGATGGATTAACAGGGAAAAAATCCTCCAGCAAAGTTTCACCCACTGAGGATACACAGGGTCATTCATTTCCAAATAACAAACAATATCCGAAGTGCATTAACCGCTGAAATAATACACAATGTGAATAGGAGCAGACATGACTGGATGGGTTGCTATAGCGAGCGTGGCTGGGCTCTGTTGACACATTCAAAAAAAATGGTGTGGAACAAATTCAAGATTATGCACTGTTGAATTACAATGGGACAGACTGGGAGCTCTACAGGGCAGCCAAGTGGTAGTCTGATAAAGGACATTTGCATGCAGACAGAGTTGAAGCACACTGGAGGCCTTTTCTTGCAGGTGTCTGACCCAGAAAGTATGCCGGACGAGCATCAATGGTCCCTCTGGGCATAAACTCGGTACATCACAACTGTGATGAAAATATGCCATTTGAAATTTGGATGGAATCTGAGAATCCAAAGGAGAAATCACCCAAACAGCAGAGATGGTCGCCTCCAGGCGTGCTCTGCGAGAAAACTTTTGGGATGGTAAATGCGTGTGAACGCTGCTCAAAAGACACTAATGGAAATGAAGTTTCTTAAAATTGAAATGCTATTTCTACTGCAGCATAAAGCCAAACAGAAACATAAAGGCAATTGTGAAAGCCACATAAAAACCCAACAACCTGAAATTAATATATTTTGGAGTGTGCGTGGGGGGGGGGGGCTGAAAATCTGTCTAATACTATAATTTCTTTTAACTACAACTGAAGAGATACCAACGACTTATTTAGCCAACCCCCACCCCACCCCACCCCACCCCAAACCAAACCAATGAACTAAACAGCTGTGGGCGAAGAGTTAATGAGATTTGTCGTGGAGTGAGTGGGTCTGCAGTCACTTCATGTTTCTTGTTGCATTCATATATCTACTGGTGCTTCCTCTTTCTGACCTTTGAAGCCCTGGCTACTAATGTGGACCAAATGGAGAGCAGAATACATCAACTGCAGAAATCATGTTGGATGACTCCATAAAATGATCAGCAAGAAGATGGGAGCATTCACATTTTGAAAAAAAATACTTTTTTTTTTTTAAGAAATAAAGGTGGAAGTATCTGGAGGAAACCAAGCAGTGAGAGTGAAGAGGAGGAGGACAAGAAATGTGGGGAACAGGGGGAACAGTGACAACGCTGACATGATAAACGAGTTTATAGAAATCCGAGGTGCAAATTAAAGACTTTTTTCACTGCTGCTCCCTCGGTGCCCACTCTGCTCGGCACTCCTCTCCCCCGCTCGTCTTCTCTCCTCCTGCTCTCCTCGCTCGTCTCTGCTCTGTAATGACCATTCATCAGCATTACAGGAACCTGTCCCTTTCAGCGCTGCCTGTTCATTAATACAGCCAGCCCTGGGCTCCTCTGCACCCGTCTGCTCCGGTCGAGGAGGGGGGTCCTCACCGCCCCTCGTCTAGCCAAATGACCACCATCTTTCACGCCAGAGAGGAGCCCCCGAGGCGTCTGCGATAATGCCCGTCTGAAATCTGTCCAGAAATTCATTGCTTCATGAAATCATTAATGGCAATATTTTGTGTCACAGAACTGCTGGTTATCAGTTAGAAAACATGATCAAACTTCAAGCATCAAGGAATTTCCTCATGTCTTCCATGCTCATCTGCTGTTTGCATCTATGTGTGTGTGTGTGTGTGTGTTCAGAAGTCATGCAGTTTATAATATGATGAGTTACCGACCACATATTGATTTGGCTGTTGTTTTGAGTGTGTGGATGCACACACGGTTTCTGCTTCCCAATGCTTAAAATATGTGATCTACTAAGTTAATATTGGTATTGATCTTCCTTCTTTATCGTTTGCTATCTCTTTGCTTTGCAATTGACACATATCTGGGAGTGTAATATTGAAACACTTTTCTTTCACATGCAATTTAGCAGTTAAAGAGGTTGAATAACTAACCAGACTCGATATAATTTTTTTTCTTCTTCGCAGTATTATTATTCAACTAGTTTAAATTAGGAATGTAAATGACAAGACTCTAAATGTAAATGAAGACTCTTCTTGAGCTCAACTTTGTACTGACCTTTCAGCAGTGGTCAATTTCCGCCAGATGTGTTGCAGCATTTTTTGGCTACACCATTATTAAGCTGTCTCAAACTTTTCCACAAGGATGACTGGTTCTGTTTCTGATGTTCTGAATAAAATTGGAGACAAATATTCTGTCGCTTGCAAGCTCGTGTTGGCTCGCAAATTGAGGTTTATTTTTGTCGCAGTTTATATGAAGTTATCTTATTGTTGATTTATTTGGCCTGGATTAGAAATCAAATTTCTCTGTAAATAATGTGTGGTATCCTAAATTGAAACCAGCATAGCAAAGCTAACATTGATAAATTCATTCATTAATTACAACATGAAGGTAGCTAACTTGTCATCATTTTTTTCATATTTAGAGACACCTCTGTAAGAACGGCAGAAGGGAAGGAACACCATGGGGACCAAATCACCAAAGTGTCACACAGTTCTTATTTGTATCTGCAAAGATAATTGCCTCCCAGCAATGTAATGACCAAGGATTTGTAATAAACAACACCAACATTTTAATGTATGGGTATCCTCTTTTACAAGTACACTTTTGTTAAAAACAAAAAGCAAAAACCTCAATATACTCGCACAGTTAAATTACTGTGAAACCCAGTTATCCTTCTATCATATTGTACTGACGTTCAATATATGATAATATACTGGTCAAAGATATTGGTGATTTTTTTTCTTATGTAAAATATACATGGAATTGGCACATTCCCTCCAGTCACGTCAAGTCCACATTCTATTTCTTTGCTCCCGCAGCTTTTATATCATTTAAATCGAATCTTTCTCTCATGCTCCTCCATGATATCTCTCTGACCTTGGCAGAGAGAAGAGAAAAGGGAGCACATCATCACCTGTCACCCCACTGTTAATGGAAATCCCTAGTCCTTGCATCCATTTCCTCTTCAAGGATTTGTGTATGAAACAACACTGTTAGTCCGGTGCTGTGTTTAGTCCATGCATTATAAACCAAAGCGCAGATTTATGTTGCCGGCATGTATCATTTATATCGGCTCAAGGTGAATAAGGTCTGAGCGAGACACAGCTGCACCGTTATCTTCACGTTCTCAGCTGCATTGCTTTTTTTTCTTTTTCCCCATACTACCATACCATATGTTTCCCCCTTTGTAGGTTTCAGAGAGTCTCAGATGACAACAGATAATGCTCTCATTGTGGCAACCTAGACAGGAAGCTCTGGGGAGGATTACATCTTGATGACACAAAAGGCAAAGCAAAAACAAAAAGAATATTGTGTGGGTAGTTCCTCTTATAGTGTAAGTCTATTACTTTTACTGTACTGTACATTTTTTCACCACAGTTTTCTGTTTTTTTGCTGTTGAAATACCAGACAACAGTTTCTTTCATGTAATTTTGATGCAAACCAAATGCACCCATTATTTTGACTCAAATTGCTTTGCTTCTGCCTGTAATATGAAAGACGCATTCACCTTCCGCTCAGTTGTCAAGTGTGGCCATTGTGTCTGTCATTACGGCTGCTCTGTTTTATGAGCTGCAGTGCAGAGATGAAACAGCTACAGACCCAATGAGCACTTAATGTTTGCGCTAATGACCAGTCACACCTTGCTGAGGCGGAGAAGAGAGGGCGTGAGGGGACGACAGCATGATGGATAAAAGAAAAAATACAGGAAAAATTAAGGAGAAAGGACGATAAATCGGTAATATATTCAGGCTTGATGGTCCCCTTCCCACTGCCTCAGCTTACTGCCATCAAGCCATCGATACTCTCCCTTCATAAAGGCCATTCATCACATTGATCTCCTGCCATTACCTTCAAAGACTAAAATAACACAGGAGCGCAAATGGCCCTAGCCTGGTTCTGCAGAGGCCTACAACCTCCAGTGGTGAGCAGTTGGACAAGCAGAGCCCCAGTCACAGGGCCTATCACAACACCTGTGGACAATGGAAAGGAAATGGTCTGGACTAATGAGTCATTTGGAACACAGAACAGGAGCCAGCATGCAAGTGCTGTGGGATGTCAGGCCTGCTGCAGACACAGCAAATGCTATAGAGGATTGGCCTGGACTAAAAATAATAATCACTTTAAGCCCTTTTGCATCAATTACAGACTAATCAGCAGTGAGGAACAGTGTTAGTATTAAAATAGGACTGACGAATGCATGGGAGGTGGTCCCGGATAAAATGTGAATGAAGTGTGTTACCAAAAAGCTCAGAATTGAAGGCCTTTATTGTCGTTGTATGTTTGTGGCAAAATCACTGCAATATGTATTGCGTCCTAATTTTTGCACAACTCCGTCAGTCAGATGTTAGGGTGAGAATTGGAGTTCAATTTTCAGCTTTATAGTATGTAAATGATTTATCTAATCTAAGATTTATTCAGATGCTGAAACACAAACAGGGATGTGAAGAGGAAAAAAAAGGCCTTTAGTTCCTGAGTTAAGCTCCCGAGGCTTGTTTCATTGCAGGAACTATTTAGTGGAAAGTAGTCAGTGGTTGCCGCAAAATGAAATTCAGGAATGAGGTATGAGCAATGCGATGTCTGTCTTGATCTACTGTAACTCTATCCTAAATCAAACAGAGCAGCCAAAATGCGTTGGCAGCAGTAGGTGTGGTTGCGGCTTGGGTTTAAATATACATATATAAAGATGGGTCTCGACTGCTTGGAGCTCATCATTCAACCTCAGTCAATTTGCACAAGAAGGGAGAGTTAAAGACAGACGCATCTATCGGGCTGATCTTTAACCTGTGGCCTGCTGTCTGATCCTCTCTGGAGTCACAACCCGCCTTTGTAATCCATCAGCATCAGTGAACCGAAAGCCGCACGCTCACCCTGAACCAGGGCAGCTCAGAGCGGTTCCACGCTCAAAGTAGCTCAGCCTCGAAAAGATCCACAAAATGCACTTGCAAATAGTAAATGACTGTCTGGCAACTGTTTTGTGAACTACCATCAAAACAGCCATTACTCAGGCTTACGACAGGCTTTTATAGCAGGACCCAAGGCAAGAGATGTTTTAAAAAGTAGAGAGCAATAGCCAAATCAAAGTGCTGTGTTGCTTTCAACTTTATCCTCGATTGCAGTGAAGAACTTTTTTATACAGCCCCCAGTTACAGTGGGAACTTTACCTTTAAAAGAATGCAAGACTGGAGAAAAGGTGACTTCAATTCCCCCTCCCTAAAGGATTCACAAACCGGATTGTGTTAATATTGTGTTTTTGCCAATAGTGTGACGAGGGTGCTGTGTTTACATCGGTAACCCCCGACCGAAAAGGCTGGCACATTTGTGAGCACTCCCTACCCAAGAATCGTCTGTTCATCTATCATTACATGACTAAAAACATGTGGGTGGATGCAAGCAGGAGATTGCTTTTCATACCACAGGCTTAGAATGGACATTTAAATAATGAGCCTATTTGTTATTCATGACAGCGCAGCAAACCACGGCAGAGGAGTATACCTTCTTAGAATCAATTGTTTTAATAATTAGGCATGAATTTCGTTCAAAGAGCTGGCTTTTGATGGGACGGGATAAGAAAATAAAAGGAGCTTGCCGTGTATGTGGGTGAAATTCACACTGACAGATTTGTAAAGGTCTTCAAAGGACAGTGGATTATACCTGAGCAATGAGGCTGAGATAGGGGATGCTGAAAGACGGTCTTTTTGTTCTGCAAAGCTCACGGCCGACAGTAATCACAAACCGGATAACTTTTCTCTTCCAAAGTTTTTCTTCTTCCGAAATACGTCTGTCCTAATGAGGCCATTTGCATTTCAACCTCAGGGTGAGTTCCTTAAAACCTCTACAACAGGCAAAACAACAGCTGGAGGATCAGTATGGTAACAAGTACAACTCAAATTCCATTGCCAGATTTGAGCTTTTTCTCTCTTCTTAAGTCACATACTATGAAAGCTGCACCTATTCTCCCACTCCTCCACACACATACACACACACACACACACACACACACACACACACACACACACACACACACACACACACACACACAAATACAGAGACACACACATCCAACCAGACCACATTCACTAAAATATGCAGTGGCATGATTGCTATTATCATTCCTGATCAGCTGTGTTATTGAATGAGGGCCGCTGTCAGGCCAGTTGCATGAGAATGATTATTTTGCGGGGCATCTGAGGCCTAGTTCCGCCTGGCTGAGTGTGATGGATGGGGAGGAAATGGTGATGTCTGAAACTCTCCCAGTCTTGCCAGACCCCAGACACTCTATAATTACAGTCACCCAGTTTGATTGAGCTCAATAGAACAGTGCCCGTCCGTCCATCAGAGTCATGACCAGAGTCATTGAATACCTGCTCCTTGACCACACCCACGGCCTGGTCGATACGTTTACTGCACCGAAGTGTCAAGGGGGATTTTTCTTTTTAAACTCAGTGTTATTGAGCAAAAACTTTTCAAGGCAGTTTGTTTCTCTCCTGTGCTGCTGATCAATGAGCTGTCATACTCAGTGAGAAAGGTGCTGCGATGACACATTATTTACAACTTGTTTGAAATGTACTCTCATAAATGATATTCCTGTTTTCTTTTTATGGATCCTTTATGAGGACATAATGTGGCATAAAGCGGCAGCACTCAAGCGAACAATCCAGTCGCCCACTCGCTCAACCATCTTGTATAACGTAACTAAAGGGCACTCTGAGGAGTACATCTCTTTTCTAACTGCAGCCGTATTCCAAACTTCACTCATTCATTAGCTCACCGAGTCTTTGAATGCACTGCCCCGCTAATCTTAACAAGACATTATCGAGCTAAAAGTTACTACTTTTTACAATGAGTAAAGTGAGCAAGTCATTTTCCGGTTGATATATTTTTAATAATTTGTGAAAGGGTGGTACTGAGGAACAATATTCTCTCCAACATTTTTGAATTCTCCCGCCGTATTCTCCCTTAACTTTCCTTTCCTCACGAGCCATTGGTGACAATGCTTCTAGTGTTTACGTTTTTATCTCAGCCTTTACTACTTACCTTTCCTTGCTCACATAGGGACAACGTTTCTCCTGTTTTTGGCCCTTCTTTTCCTCGTTAGCAGCTAGTAACAAAGCTTCTCCAATTTTTACGCTTCTTTTCCTTGATAGCAGCAAGCGACAAAGCTTTTCCTACATTCTTTCCTCACTAGCAACTGATGACAATATGTGTTCTACAATTTATGCTTCTTTTCCTTGAAAGCCGCTAGCGACAAAGCTTGTCCAACTCTACCTTTTCTTGCTAGCAGCAAGCAACTTAACCTCTCCTTCAATTTAACTCCAACTCTACCTTTCCTGGCTTGCAGGTAGCGACTTAGTCTCTCGTAGCTATCAGCTGATGAAAATACTTCCCTACTTTTTACGCTTCGTTTCCTTGTAAGCAGCTCGCACCAACGCCTATTCTACTCTTTACCTTTTCCTTCCTTGCTAGCAGCTGATGACAATATTTCTCCTTATATGCTTCTCTTCCTTGCTAGCTGACAGCTTGTCCAACTCTACCTTTCCTTGCCAGCAGTTAGCGACTTAGCCTCTCCCACAATTCACCTTTCTTTTCCTGGCTAGCAGCTAGCGACAAAGCTTCTCCAACTCTACCTTTCCTGGCTAGCAGCTAGCGACAAAGCTTCTCCAACTCTACCTTTCCTGGCTAGCAGGTAGCGACAAAGCTTCTCCTACACTTCAACTTTCCTTCCCACGCTAGTATCTAGTGACATTGCTTCTCGTACTTTTGCCCTTCAAAGCTTCTACTCTTAATCTTCCCTTTCCCTGCTAGCAGTTAGCAACATGGCTCCCATTTGGCCTCTGTTTCTTAACTTACCACAGTTCCCTCACCTTTACATTTCCTTTCCCTGTTAGCAGCCGAAAACACTCTTCCTGCTACTACGCCAAATTGTCTAGGTTGCTTCAGGCAAGACGTCTCTTAGCAACATTTTGCTGTGGACAGCTGAGGTCATGGAATGCATAAACTGTCTGGTCCAATGTATGGAGGACCATGCAGCGAAAGGACCTTTTTGGAGCACAGCTATAGGAGCTCACACTGCAAAGAGCAAGACTAAATAATTCAGACAGGACAAGAGGTAGAAAAATGATGAACGGAAATGGAATTTGATAACGAGGACTGCGGTGAGTAAGAGGAACGCAAAGGGATTGAAAAGAGTGAAAGTTGTCACCCTGCGGGCTGCCCTATCCCCTATGGCCCGGGGCAAGGCCATTTAGAGACAAGGCACAAAGAGTGTGTCAGCGGGGGACAGGAGAGTGGCAGGGTATCAGAGATTTCGGGCCCCCACCTGTCTGTGCGTGCGTGCATGCATGTGTGTGTGTGCAGGCGTGTGTGAAAATCCTGCAAGGCATGACACCTGACAGCCTTATCCTCCAGACATAAGGACACAGAGGGGGGATATGTGTGTGGATAGGTGATGATAGAGCAAAAAAGGAGTCTGAGCTGGAGTGAAGAAAAAAAGAAACACGGAAACAGTCAGTGTGGGTAAAAGGATAGAGGTGAAAAATGGGGTGGGAGGTGGGGGTTTCTGCGATTTCTGGCAGCTCTGTGAGAGCGCTGAAATGGCAGGTACTGCAGGATTCCTGGTCTGAACACAATCACTCCCACATAGACACAGGACTGAGCCTCTTGCCTTCACACTTAAAATGATTATTATTATTGTAGCAAATTAAGGATATCGTCACTTTTCTTCCATGTTTTGCCCTAATTCTGTCACTTTGTTCTTTTATTTATCCTTTAAATAAAGTAACGCCTTTGATTCCTGATACATCCAAGAGAATTAGTACATGTGAAATGGAGATGCAGAAATTCACAGAAAGTAAATCAATAACTGAAGTTGCCGCACGTTATTTTGTTTCAGGCGGTAGACTGAAAATGGGAAAAAGGATTTTACAATCTAAGAAGATGGGAAGGAAAGAGCGTAATTTAACCTTTTGTATCTTATTTTTGTATTATGTTGCTTTTGACACCTGTCTTTCTTCAGATCTGAAGCACGATGCAGGTGTGCGACCATCCAAATCCAAACACACACACAGACAAAGGGGAAGACCCTTGTTATTATGTAAACGATTCACCTTTTCTTATTTCCGGTCTTCATGCCGAGGACAGACATCTGTCTCGGGCTGGAAGCGAATTCCGCTGCCTGACAACTCGGTAACCACGGAGGCCGAACGCCACCGGTGCGCAGCTGTCTGCCGTGTGTGTGTGTGTGTGCATATGCACCCGACCTCCTTTTGTCTTTGATTCACTGCCACAGAGTTCATAAGGAGTCGTGAATTTGTGAACATGCCGTCATTCCTGGATGCATACGTGTGCGTGTTCATGAGTGCGTGTGTGTGCGTATTAAGCGTCTTCTCCTCACCTGGCCACTGAAGCGCAGCCGGCATGACTCACCGCCGTTTTTCTCCTCTCATTCCATGTCAGCTTTTGCACCGGCGGGGATCAGAGTTCACCTCCATCCCTCTGTCTCTCCCCCTCATTGCCTCCCACTCATCATCTATCTTTTTTTCTCCTTCTCCTCTTAGACTTGTTATCCACATTCAATCAACGCCCTTCTGCTTCTTTTCCCTTTCCTTTTTTACCTACCCACCCCGCTCCCCTGCGCGTTTGAGCCGCTGCCTGTCTGCCCATCAGTCTGTCTCTCTGTCTGTCGGCGTATGAATAATTGAGGTGTATTGAGTCTGGTCAGCAGATGGTGAGATAGCTGTTATGGATCTATCTGTGCTCTTTAGGAATTGCTGAGTGTATGTTGACACCTGTCCAGTTAAGGCCTGCAGGAGCTTTTTCGCCCGAGCCCGGGGCGCAGTGGGGGATCTGGCGGGGCAAATCCATCTCTCTCTCCTCCAGCAGCACCTGCACACGCGTTCAAAATGCAGTTGCGCAAACCAAACGGCAAGATTCATGCCTGAGCGGACCCAAAACACACTCAGGTTTAAATACAAATAAACATTGCAGAGACAGAGACTCCATGCACCTGCCGCATCCGGCGGACCCCCAAAATCTCCTTCTTATCTTTTTGCTCCACCCTCACTCCCCATGTCAATCCCTGACCTTTGTGTCCCACCAGCGTTTATCCCAAACACCCCTCTCCCCGCTTACTCGGGCCCCCTCTCTTTATCCCTCTCCTCCGTGGGCCCTTAGAAGCACAACAACGTGCAGTATTTTCTCCACGCTTGACAGCACCCAGGAGTCTCTGTCGGCGCCGCCACTGCCACCCCGCTGACCCCCTAACGCTCCTAAAAGCCCCTCCCCCTCAAAGGCTCTCACCTTAAAGCCTGTCTGCGACACCTCCACTCCCACCCCGCCCCTAGAATCACATGAGTTAACCCAAGCTGTCCTACACACGCACGCAGCTGGCTTTCTTCGGGGCCCCTTTCACACACAATTGATCTCCGACCCTCCGACCCGCCCCCTCTCTACAGTTACGTCTAATCCCCGCCTCTCTTGCTCATTCCCTGTTCCCAGCCTAATCCCATCT
>CAESWR010000840.1:475827-493222 GCA_903171835.1 Mullus surmuletus
TCCCATCGTTCCAGTAAAAACAAACTGAAATTGGACCACTTTAACGACACAACTAAAACAATTCTTCTGTCAATGCCCTCAAGTTAAAGTACGGAGTAGCTGCACCACAAGGACCCGCTGAATATCACTTTACGGCGCGACGTCGGTGCCAATAAACGCTCCCCTGCCTCCAAAATGCAGGAGTAGGAATCTCAGAGTACCAAGCTATATGTTTATGTTGGAGCGCTGGAATGAGGAAAATGGCAACGTGATTTAACCTTTCCCATAAGGAGAATATCCTCGGAATGAAAGTCAATCCACTATGGCTTTGACATTTCCCAACTTCACATAGGAGAGTTGGCCCATCACTGCGTCTGCCGCCAGGAGACATGGGCGCGCTGATGGAGAGGAACCGCGTCCGAGTCGCGTCGGGATTGTGCAAGGCTGACATTTAGCGGCATAAGCTACAGCTAATGGGCTATCTGGAGTGAGTTAAAGCATCTTTGTGTTTCAAGTATAGCAGGAAATAGTGCTGAGTGCACAGAATGATGTCACCCAATGACTTTCCGCTGCAGTCCTTCACTCTAATTAAGACAGTAAGGACACTCATTAGTGCAACCCTGTGTGTGTATTTATCCGCGTGTTGTTTGTGTAGAGAGGTAAAGGCTAACAATGTAAAGTAAAAAAAAACGGAGAGGAATAAAAGACTCGCCGAAGTTAATGTCAAACAAGCGAACAGCGTCTCTCAGGGTGCTTCAGTGTGACGCGCCCGGCTGGCTTTTACAGCAACTAGGGGGTTCGCAGGGCAGATAAATAGATAGAACTGACTGTCCTTTTCTGTCACGCTGTCGCACACTTGAACCAGCCTGTAATATTCGGAGGCCGACCGGGGAGAAGAAAAACACAGCGAGATAAAGAAGAAGGGGAGGAAAGGGAGCGAAATGGACAAAGGGTGCAGTTCATATGAAAAGAGATAGCGAATCAAATATGGGGGGAGTAATCGTAGAGACGCTCTGAATGACACAGAGTCGTGTTGCCGCGCCTGCCGTTATCTTATCCACCGAGAATCTAACCTTAGCCGAACACAAAAGTTACATCATTCCTTGGAAAAGCACCTGACCCCCATTTCTGCTCGACAGCATGAATGTGCAAAGACACGTCCTGCTCTTTTGAGACGCTTGCAATATTTATGAGCGGTAAAACACAAGAGCAAAAACTCTCTCCTTTTCTCTGACACGCACACACATTCACGCACACACACACACAAATTTGATTCTACTGAACCAAGAAGAAAGGAAGTCCCAGCATGCACCAGCTCACACGACAGGCGTGGCGTATGCAGCCTCACAACACCCATTAAGACACAGCAGGGCTCAGCTGCTGCTCCTCCCATCACCTCCGTCGCCCCCCCCCCAAAACCCCCCAAACCCCCCACCCCCCAAACACTCAACAAAGCAATGTGACAATGAAGGACAACACGAGGGAGGGCAGTGAACACACCCCGCCTTTAAAGAATACCTCAATACATTCGCATTGCCGGTGCCACCAAGAATCAGGCGCATGCAACACGGAAAAGTAATAACTCGTGTTCAAGGGGGAGCCGAGCGAACGCCGGCGAGCTCCTTCCAATCTCATTAAACGCCGTTGTTAACCATGTTTGGATGCACCGCAAAATTGTCTCCTGAATAATTCCCCCCATTGGCAAAAGGGAAATAAGCAGGAGGGAGCGGGGAAGGAGTCAAAGGGAGTCAGAGGATCCTTGAAGGTTTCATGCCTCCCCCTGTCTCATTTGTGGCAGTAAAAAAAAAAGAAAAAAAAAGGAAAAAGGGGACGACCTTCAACCACCTTGAACCCACTGGATCTGAATTTCAATAAAAGTCAAATTATCACCCGTGCCCGAGGGGCTCGGGGAAAGGCACTACGTCTGAATTGGCTGCATATACGATGATTTAACAGCCATATGGAGGTGTGAGTGAGTCAATCATATTTCTTTTTCACCTCGAGAGCAGTGAGCGGTGGTTATTGTACCCTGCTGGGAGAGGATGCCACCGTGTGTGTGCGTGCAGGTGCAGGTACAGCCGGGGCTCTGGTGTGTGTCGGCGTGTGTTTCGCGCGAGTGTTATTCAATTTAGCCGCGTTCTCCCTCGACCGACGTAGTAAGATCCAGGTAATTGATGCCTCAGTTGGGTCCTCCCCGGGGCGCGCGCTCCTCACCGCAGGGACGGCGCTCGGCTAAGCCGGCGCGAATGAGAGGAAACACGGCGGCGAGATCTCGCTCCCTCAGCAGGCCGGCGAGGTGTTCTTTGGGGATCTCGTTAGCGTGGCTCCAGCCCAACGCGACACGCCGAAACGCACAGGCATGGAGTGCTCCCCGGGAGCCGGGACAGCGACACTGACTCTGGAGAGGAGACCCCGCCCCCGCCTCCACCCTTTCCCCTGATCCTCCCTCACTATATCTCCATAAAAACGCCAGTGGCCTCTCCACTGCCTCACGGCAAACACAATACTTTTCATTAGAGGCTAACCCTAAATCCACCCTCTTGCAGCATATGCTTACGTGCTTTGGGAAGTCTATATATTTTTGGAGCTCTTGTTTTCCCCCCGGGGCTTTGCTGAGGTCTGCATTTGGCAGCGGGGGGAATAGGAGATAGGAAATAGTCCCGAGGCTGAAAGTAAAACTTTCAGGAGAGGATTTTGAC
This sequence comes from Mullus surmuletus, assembly GCA_903171835.1. NCBI lineage: Eukaryota > Metazoa > Chordata > Actinopteri > Syngnathiformes > Mullidae > Mullus > Mullus surmuletus. The sequence continues at coordinate 478,506 of CAESWR010000840.1, forward strand.
CTTACAGCACGAGGCTGGCAGACGCTCTCCGATGAGGATCTGCAGCAGGCAGAGTTTTTACCTTTGGGGGGTAAAAGTGAGGCAGACCTTTTTTCTTTCTTTTTTTTTTCCGCCAATGTATCTGCTGAGAGATTGCGCCGTGGTGGAAAACATCACAGGTCTGCAGTGCTTTCTCAGACTTCCCCGCTCACTATTTTCTTTTGTTCAATTTTTTAAAAGGGCTGGCTCTTTCTGCTCGAGTCTCGCCACTCATCTTTCCTCTGGGCTGCTCTGTATGCAGAGCCAGAGCCCAAGTCCACCGGGGAGAGCAAATGTCATTTCGGCGCACCACGTTCGGCCTGTTTTGCCATGGAGGGAAAGTGGAGGGTGTGGGGGGTGTGTGTGTGTGTGTGTGTGTGGGGGGGTTAGGGTGGGTTATTTTGATCCTGTGCCACCCACCTACGCAAACACACACACACTCACTGTTTCTGACCTCATCCGATTTGGCATTCTGGATGTCTGGGTGCTTGAGCTTTGGCCCAGAATGCAGCCCCAAATGTCACAGCTGTCCAGTGACACTAGTGGGGAGCGCAAACATCAGCCACCCCTCCGGGCCTCTTCGCTCCCCCAACAGTAGTTTTGCCAGTGTTGGCTGTCGGCTTTTAGATAACATCCACCCCACTCCCCCTCGATGGCTTTTTTGTTGCTTTTTTTTTGTCATCTCAAGCTGCCATTTCTTTTACTCCTCCCGCCGCCTGCTAATGTAACAGAGACAAACATCACAGGGCGAGCGTCTGGATGCACGGCGCAGTTCCCCTCCTCGTTAAAGCTCCGCCTGCCAGCAGAATGGCGGAGAGCTTCTCGGAAGAGCTTTACTCGACGGCCCCCCACCCCCGCCAGATGAGGGCTAGGTGGCTGGTGCGATGTGAGCCGTGCTCCGCGAGTCAGAGTGTGACATCGCGCTCGCCGCGCTACAATGTCTCCGCTAAAGAGGGGCTGAGACGCCTCGTTAAATATGTAGCGCCGCCAACTCACTTTCGAGCAGTTTCCTCGCTTCGCACGCCGGGAGCTCGCTGCTCACTTCACACACATTCCCCCCACGTCTGTGCGCACATGCAAATAGAGGAGACACAAACAAACGTTTGCAGCTGCAAAAGCTGCTCCAAGCTGCTAAATTATTTCTCCAGTTTGTGTCACTGGGTTGGAAGTGATGCAGGTGTCTGACCGGCGCCGGCGTGTGGGTGTGAATCGCTCTGGTGGGAGACATGGGTGTTTTGCAGGTGTTTAGAGAGAACATCACCCCTGCAGGACCTCCTGGCAGACGTGTTTGTGATGAAGGGAAGACATCCACCTTTGCCGTGTACGAGAAAGTGCGCCTCATGCTTGGAGGGCAGGGGTTCGCTCTTCTTCATTCTCCATGCTTTCCAAAACGTAGCACTACAAATGTAGTTATATAAAAGACAGGTCGTGGTGCCAGTTAGCTCCGTCCAACCTGTTCTTTTTTTGAACACTTATGTAAATGGTGCGCGAAAAGAAGAGGACAAAAACTGGCTACACAAGCAGAAGAAACAACATTGGCTGTGGCTGCTGGAGTCATCGCCGCTATCAGCCTGAGAGGGAGAGAGAGTGTCGGGAGAGACAAATAGAGAGAACAGAGGGAAGTTCCATTACAAATGTTAAGTAGAGCAGAAAAGCTATGTTTGTCATGCCTGAAAAAATTAGCACCCAGCCCATGGGGGTGAACAGCCGCCCGGTGCGAGATGTGCGCTCAGTCTACCACTTCAGATTCAACGTGTATAAACGTAAGGCGGGGGTTTTGTAAACATCACCACACACACATCTCACATTATCTTAAAGTTATCTGTTTTTCTCATACAAATGGGTGGACCACACATTCACCCGAGCAACAGGAGCGAGGAAAAGTCAATAGAGAATAGCACTGTATATTAGATCATGGATGGAAGTCAAGTATATTTAGTTACACAGTTGCCAAAGATAAATTGATAGCTTTTGCAGTCCAATGGATTGTGTTTTTTTTGGTTGTCTGTATGCGGCAGGGAGTAGTTCAACAAACATCAGGCAGGAAAAGTAGTTGTTTAAATTAAAAGTGCAGATGCTTTGGGGATTCCTTGAAAGGTGAAAAAGATAGATGTGATACCGGATGAATATAAGAGCTCATGTCAAGGGGCGACAAAGTTTCATTGTTCAAAAATATCTTGAGAAACTGTGCCCTCAGTTATTAAAAGTAAATTGTATGCCGCTGCCACAATTTGAAGTAAGAAATAACAATATATCCCAATATTGTAATTTAATCGCAATAAAAAGCATAAAGACGTACTTTTGACTCTGCGACGATCGCTTAAAAAAAAAAAACTGACTGGGAAAATGAGAATTATTCGTTTAAATTAAACACCCAAGTAACCGTCTTCAGAGCAGGGCAGCGTCCCAGGTTTATTTCTCTGCATTTGACAGTCTTATCTTTCTGTGCATCTCTCACACCAAATGTTTTCCTCTCACGACCTCGCAGCTGGAGTCGTGATTATCCATTCATCGAGGGTCACTGGTGTCTTTGATTTTTGCATTCACACGGAAAAAAACTGTTTACCGAAAGGTCAGACGGACAGTGCATTTTAAAGCCGCCCTATGCCGAAGTCAAAAGCGCATCACGTCACGGTCATTTAGAGTTCAAACATATCAATTAAGTTGTTTTGGGGGCTTTAGTTCTATATGTGCTTATTTTTTAACAACTAGGAAAAAAACCCATCCTATTATTCCGCGTGGGTTGGAAGAAGACAGAATCTACCCCACGTATCAACAGAAGGTGTGCTCCTCATGACAGGCTGAAAAACAAAACTACTATGTACCTTTGGTTATGAAATCACACCGTACACCCGTCTTATAAATAAGATGAAGCGGTAACAACAAGGATGGCAGGAACAAAGAGTTCCAACACTATTAGAGGAGGCAATTTTCCAAATGTTTGCAAGCGTGCGCGGTGCATTTAATAAATTGCTTTAGCTCGCGCTTTAAATGTATGCTGTGCAAATATGACTACCATTTCATGGAGTGTTTGTTATCTCAGTTGTGCAGTTATTAATGTAGATGCCTGTTGGAATGACTCCCAGAGAGTTTTCACGCACTACTCCGCTCGTCTCCTCCCCAGGGGTGTTGTTAGCCCGCGTGTCCCCTGACAGCTTGCTCCACATAATGAGGCTGACAGACCAAAACAAACGCAGGTACCGAACATAGACAAAGAAAGAAAAGAAAAGAGTAGGGAAAAAAGGAAGTGAGAGGAGATGAAGGAAGAAGGTGGAAAGATGCATGGTGGAGGCTGCTGCTAGCTAGTGTAGATGATGAGATACAGCTGGGCTTTTTTCGTCTTGCTTCTGCATCCACGTAACCTTTTTATATGTCGTTCCTCCATCTTTTTTTCGGGCTCTGGTGAACACAGCTGCATTTAGACTCGTGCTCTGCGGAGCCAAAGGGCAATAATTGATGGGTAGATAATGCACTGTGCTATCTCCTGTTTCTTTATTCCTCCTTGCCTCCTCTGGTCTCCTGCTCCCGTTTCCGTCCCTCTCTCCCTCTCCCCAGGTGTGCCGCTGGCTAGGGCTAAATGATGAACAGAACCACAGTGTCTGCTGTCTCTAATGGGGACATTATGCAGGAGGATGGGAGTAGCGCTCACATCAGGCTCGTAAATCACACACTCCTGGAGAGAGACTCACTGCAAGGCCTCGCTGCTCCACTAACCCCGCGATAGATACACACACTTATTAATAAAGAAAAAAAAAAAAAACACTTTCACACTCATGCAAACACAGTGAGCATTTGAATACATTGACATACAAATACAAACAGGCAAATGCACATGCTGCTGTTGCATGCGCCCGCCCACCCCCCTCGCATGTGTGTGTAGCTGGCAGGACGCAATTCGCTAACATCCATCCACCGTCGGGACCTCTGCCACCAGGACAGCGCGCCGCACCAGAGCCCGGCGTCTGCGTGACTGAAGTTTGACAGAGCAGTTTAAGCGTTATTAGTGCTCCCTGTCACAGCCAAGCAGACACAGAGGCCTGCCGGTGGCACAGGTGAGGTAAACACGGGCCCAATTTAGCATATTACCCATCAGTCAACATGACAGGGAAGGAGATAAAGAAATGCACACCTACTGAGAAGTGGGGGGATAGGCAGTGGAGTCTGCCCCCATGTAGCAAAGAGCACTATATGAAGGTATTTTGGCAGGTGTGCACACACGTATAGCTGCATTCATGAGAATACCCTGCACACACACGCAATGCTGATGATGGAAAAAAGCATTATTTGAGGTGAAATTTCTCCAGGAGCCACCTTGCAGAGCTAATTGACTGTGATGAGCCGATGCCAGCATGTCTTGGTGCTTTCCTTTTTTTTCAGTTCTTATTTATCCCTCAATTTCCACTTAATCTCCACAAAGATAATCTGAGGAAATCCACAAAATTGGGTATTTCTTCAGCGCGACCCATGAGACAAAAATCCTTGAAAACTTCCCCGACTGCTGACGCGTGGCTGATTGCTACGACAAATATGCTGATCTACATAATCCCAGGTGAGAAATTTGATTTGTAACCTGCTTCCTATACAACCGCCGCCTCAAAACGACGCGCTTGGCAGTGACGGGAGGATCACCAGCAACATCAACGAGTGGATAAAACCCCTTCCTGCTAATTACGGCATAAGTAAGGCACATGGGAGTTTGCAGACAATAACAATGCTTTTAACATTCAGCATGTTGCCAAAAGACTGGGGGCCATGATGTGGCAACAAGGGCTTAGCCAATAGAGCTGTTTGGACTAGAAACAGACAGCTGGCACGGTGGCAGGAACAAGTTTAAATGCTCTCTCTTCGGGAGGCCCTGAACCTCCCCGACCTTCGCTGACTCGGTCCAATTGTTGAAGCTCAAAAACGGACACAAAAAGGGGGATCCACCTCACCAGCTTTTAAGACCGCATTCACCATTTCACATGAAAAGCACAGGAAGAGGATGTAGGGGGGGGAAGAAATAGAGGTGGGCTGACAGAGCGATTGATACAGCAGACAAAAGGAGACAGCACGCATACTTTTCACCGCAATGTTTACACGCTTGGCTGGTATTTACTTTACATCTTTGTAATAGCGTGAAGCAACCTTTATCCAGCGTGATTCCTCCCTGAAGGTAATGGATTGTGAACACAAGACCTTCTCCACAAATCTCATCGCCTGCCCCTACCTTACTTCCTGTCATCAACAAACACACTTCAGACAGATAGGCGTGCGCACACACACCTCTGTCAACACTCCTCCGAGGTAGCGGCGCTAATTCCTCCCAGCCTATTCTCAGTCACACATGGCCGTGGAGGCAGTCGCCGGTGGAGCCTCACTGCTAGATTAACCTTTGCTCTCGCCACAGATCTGTTTTTCAGTGAGACCGACAGTCGGACAGGGGCCACGGCTGGCGGAGAGTAACTCATTGTCAGAGCACCGTCAGAGTCGGGCCCTGCATTAGTGGCTTTTGAAGAGAAGAGCAGGGGAAGTAGGGGGGAGGGGCCAGGGGTTGGCTGTTGACATGGGCAGGGTGCCAGGCGAGAGGAAAAGCAGGCCCACTGCCCTGTGCAACACTTACCATGACCCTACCCCCCCCCACCCCCCCCACCCCTCCACCAGGATGTGGAGCAAGGGTGGAGGAGCGTGTGTCCCTGTGTGCAGCGGTGAGGGCTCTCTCTCTCTCTGGTTTCAGCGTCGCCGATGAAGCCAGACGCCGGAGAAAGAAAAACATCGACTCCCCGCCCGTTCTTGTCGGCGCACAATGTATGGATTCTGTACTCCCCCGGCCCGGCCCGCCCCCCAGCGGCCCGTGTAACGTTAACCAGAGGAAAAGGTTACATGTCGTTGTAGATGTAATGAGCGTGTTTCTGGAGAAATACAGCCACTGGCGCTCGGGCTGCATGGCTACAACGGGAGCGAGCACTTCAAAACAGTGGAAACTTGGCTTAGTTGCTTGCGGGCTTCCACACACACACTCACACACACACACACATACTGCAGCACAATCACACAAAAAGCCATCTCCATACAATCGATGCAAGGTTCAAATCTGCAGGTCGACTTATACACGGACAACCCCAAGACTGCAGTGATTAAAACCATATACAATCGGTTGGGTGAGAAATGTTTTGCTTTAAAAAAAATCAATAGTAAATGCCTTTCTTTATCACTGGAACACATGTACAATACTCAAAAGGCAGTTCTACATTCTCACTTGTAGCACTCGCTTAGGTCAATATGATTAGCTGTTGTGTCGCAGAAATAATGGCTCGGACATCTTGAACTTACACTTTTAGACTTGAGCATAAATTCCCGGAGTGAAAAAGAGAGAGAAAGACACAAAAAGTAAAGAATGCCTGCTGGAAATAGCATGACAACACTGTTGAACTGCTTTTCTGCAACACCGATAAGATATCGCCCTTTATGTTGCGCTGACTTCAGCCGGGCTGCCGCAGCGGAGGCACAATGGACAGCTAATTTCCTGCGAGCGCCGTGCGGTCAGGGCTCTGTGAACATTCCGGTTCCACCTGCCTCAGCTCTGCTGTGCCAAAACCAGGTTTAAATGGTTTATAATACAAGGAGGTGGGAGGTAGATGAAGGTGTGGGGGGCGGGGGGGGGGGGGGGGGGNNNTAGAGGGGTAGAGGGACGGTGGAATGGAGTGGGAGCCGTGCGCCGGCAGCTTTTGTACCTCATTGTGTTGTTTGAATAACACAGAAAGGCGAGATAACGGCACACAAAAGCGGAACAGGAAAAGGCCATTGGAGAGTTCCTTTTAACAGCCCTGCCTCCCTCGTCCTCCCACACCCACCACCCACCCAGGTGGGCCTCCCTCGCTCAGCCGCTAACCAAGCGTACCATGCAAAGAGAATCCCGGGTGGGTAATGTACTCTGTCCAATCGCCAGAGTCTCGGCTATAAGTGGAGGCTGTAAAATCATGGAGGAGGCCCAAAACATGAGCAGAAAAGTTGTACAGGCAGCCGGCGAGACGAATGAAAAGGCAATATGCTTTTAAATGAAGCTCTGATGAATGGCTATTAGACCAAAGCAGCAATAACTCAAACTCCTGTGCCAAGACCCCCGACAGGACTCAGAGCTGCTGCTTCACAGTGGGGCCCCCTTACCTTCACACTGCTCAGCTGGACAGGAGAGTCACAGTGGATTCTCTGGAGGCAGCAAAAAAAATATTCACCTTTTCCCAGGTTCCGATTTTTAGTTTCCAGGCGCATGGAGAATTTCTGCATGAAAAAGCCAAGTCATGCGGCACATTAACCACTCAGGTTGATATGTCAAACCCGTTTGACAGGGTCATATAAAAACCCGGACGTCATCGAAGCAAGACCTCAGGCTTGTCTCACATTACAAAGAATATAGAAAAATCAAAGCACATTAAGTTTATTACACTCCTTGAGTTATGGCTTCTTTCATAGCCTTTCCAATAAAACTGTCACAATATTGCTCTTAGTATTTTACAGCCACAAACATTGTGTCTTCCATTTTTGCTGCAAGTCGCAGATTGTAAAATACGTATGCAAAGGAAGTGCTCTGGAGATTCTGACAATGTTATTGAGAGTGTTGTCAATTTGTTTCTGTATGTCGAAGTAAATCTATTGCAGATTTTGGACCTGCTTCAATAAACTGCTGCTCCGAGTTCTCGCTTTTTCCTATCGGTGAAACTGCAGTTAACAATCACAGCATCGCCACTTATAGATGCATAGTTGTGCTGATCTGGCTTACTGGCCCCTTGGTATCAACTTTGTTCCGAGCAGATTAACCACTGGCTGTCAGCTGCGGACCGAACACAATATAGCCATCCGGGGAGCGCTCCAGCAAGAAGTGGCACAAATTGGTTTCAACAACAACAATAGACCCAAAATGCTGGGAGAGCCTACAAGATCTCTCGCAGCATCGAGGCAGAGGCTGACCCTTTCATGTGCAGTTTAGAGATGGAAGGAGGGGAGGCAAGAAGTCATTTTTTTTAAACTGTTATGCAACAGGTTTTGTAAAATGAGGGTGGCCACAGGAGACTAAGCAAGCTGCAGTCCTCCATTTGACTGAATTACACCAAAGAAAAGGAGGAATATTGGCGTAACTACTACAAAATTGTCACTTTACAGACTATTTGCAGGTGTCAAACAAGTTTTAATGATTCTTCACAGCTGCAATTTTGCGCCACAGCTGCAATTTTATTTCCTTTTTTTTTTGTTCAATTTTCGTACAGGTTTTGTTTGCCCGCGTCCCCAGAAGTTATCATTAAATACATCCATAACTGCAGCCAGCATATATGCATGAGCACCCGCACCCACTCACACACTCGGCTGCATGAAACTTTCCACTTTTAATCATAAGCCACCATATGTCTCCTTTCGGCGGATCCCCTGTGGCCTCACTGGCAGCCAGGCGGTGGAGCTTTCGGGGCGTCCACCTGCGACAGTTCCAAATTCGGCGACGCAACTTGGCCATCGCGCTTAAAAACCTCTCTGCAGTGGCCTACAGCCAGTGCTGGAGCGCAGTGTAGACAAAAGGCGGTGGGAAAGAAATAAAAAGTGACGCCCAGAGGACAGGCCTTAGTAATTAAACTCTTCTGGCTGCATCGTCCCCTCTAACCTTCATTTTTACTACTTCAAGCCTCACAGAAAGATAAACACACACCTTTCTGGTTGTACGGGACAGAGAAGATCGGTGTGTCTTGGGTTCAAGGGTGTTCGTGGGCTGATGTATGTCAAAGCCAGCACACCGTCACAGTCAACCTGTGCCAGCAGCAATGCACAGCTGGGTAGATTATGCTCATTACAGGTGATTACCGGGATGATTTGCTGCATTCACCACTACCCAAATGTTACCCTGAAGTAAAAGTACGTGGTGTCTCTGCAGTATAAATAGCACTTAGCTAAAGTGTGACATTTACAAATAAGGGGAAGGGGGTATAGATAAACTAAAGGTAAAACCTTGCTTCCCTTTGTATATCTGGTGAAAAGATTTTTTTCAAAAGTTATTGCTGCTTCTTCTGTGTGCAGAAAGCCTTGATATGATGAGAAAAAAAACCTGTCAGACATTGCACTTACAGCACATCACAGCGAGAATGACCCCAACAAATGCATGCAGGACAGGACTGACTCACTAACCAGCCCCCACATATAGAAAATGGCACAGCTCCACAGCTTCACAGAAAGAGTCAGAATGTGCCTCCTTTGTGTCCATGTGGTACAGCTAGTGTTCGCTTACATGACATGGAAGAGAAATGAAGTGCAGCTAAATGTAATGAGAGTTTATCTTGTGATTTATGTGTGTGTATCCGTGACACGGAGTCTGGAATGAGAGTGCCACGGACAGAGACAATCGACTCTATTAACATTTACAACAACAACAACCCAGAGCACGGAGTTGAGATAAACTCATACGACTCCAAATTGTGAGTCACAAACAAGCAATGGCGGGTAATTTGCAATTAATATCTGTAATTGAAGCAATTAACTTTGTTTTGTTGTGGAAAGGAAACCATTTACACAGTCATGCTGGCAAGGACTCACACATGGACACATACACATGCGCACACAACCATGCACACTGTGCAGGAGGAGAGCATGAAAAAAAATGGTGCAACAATAGATCTTTTATTTGATATCCAGCACATCTTGAAATCACGCTGGATTATTCTAATTGTCATTAGTGTAATATTTTAATAATTGAAATTAACAACGGCCGAATTGTGTTGTCACTTTAAATTCAGCAGTGTACCAGATGGTGGTCTGCTCTTTTGATGCCACATTTTTTGGGGTGTGTGTGTGTGTTTGTGTGTGTGTGCGTTATTTTTGTGCCTGCCATACATCAGTCTACCAACAGACAGACGAGGCCTTGGACACAAAGCATCCACCCCTCAATTTTCCACGATGGCTGCACACATAAGTAGCTCGCAGTCTCTGAGAATGGCGATGCAAATCTCTTGCCCAGTCTTCAGGGCAGAATTTCGATGCACACCTGCTGAGACGGGAAGGTCTTCTATCATAACAATGCCACGCTGATGAATCTTGACACAATACTTGAGAAGAGTAGCACTTTAAAAGCCATTAGTTATGCATAGGTTGCGGAGGAGGAATGGATCTGTGTCCAAAAATAGGCAGCAGTGACAGCAGCATTTTGATGCCGATTGTTCCCTGTTGTACCACGAGAGAAATGTAAAGAAACACCACGTCATACACCTTCTTTTTTACACAAAAACGTATAATACAACGCATTATATATGGCATAGCAGCCTGGTTCCTGAACACAACATAATACGCTATAAACAGTAAACCATATCTGGAAACATCATTTAAATAAATGATAAACAGTACAAAGTTTTTGCATCGTTACATCATCTTTCCAACGTGAACTGGGAGCAACACTACAGAAAGGGCCAGACATATGAAATAAAATATAATGATAGACAATACACAAAAAATAGTGGCAAATAGTATTCATAATGCCTATGGTTTTACTACAATGCAAACAAACAGCAGTATATCATATTAATTTCTGAGCATAAAATCATTATCCTCTAATGATGCAAAATCTTGGTTTTATCTCACAGCGAGGGGAATCCTCTCCTGTGGCTATCAAACACAAATGTTCATGCTCACACTAAAAAATAAGGAATCAAGCCTCTGAAATGACTCATTGGTACGTGTTGATAGCCCCCAATATTGCATTCTATGACAGTATTTTGACCATTTCTTGATCTCTCCAAATCCCGAACAGACTGCTGAGAGACATCTTCTCTCCAAAGTTTTAGAAGTTAAAAAAGGTAAGAGGACAGCACCTAATCTTCTGATCAATAAGAGGATTTAACTTCATACAAAAGACGGCTCATCTGCATTCACCGCAGTGGGCCAGCCAAGAATCCCGCAGAGCTTCCGGAAGCGCTATCTCTCTTTCTCTGTGTTCTTTTTCCCGCCCTGCCTTTTCTCCATGTTCACCTTTCGTCTGTTAATCTCCGTCTTTCATGCCAACAGGAATGGGCGGATTAGAGCTGGGAGAGTATTCACACAGCACACAACCCTCTCGCACTCTGGCAATACATCCCCACTCTAACCTGCTGTCTTTTCGCCAATTGTCCGTGTGCGTGTGTGTTTGTGTGTGCATGCAAGTGTGTGTGTGGTGTATGTTGCCACTATTGGACTTCCATGTAGGTGTTGGATGAGTGTGGGTGGTACAAAGCTTTACTACACAGTATAATTTACTGTGAACAGTCCATCACCGCTTCCTCTAATCCCATTTAAATTAGCTAGTCTTTGGGAGAGAGATGCTCAACAGACACACACACATTTGGTGTGCACAGACATATCCTTTGTCTTTCTCTCCCTTTTCTCACCATTTCTCTCTCTGCTCACACAAATACACGCACACTCACACAGCCCTTTTAGCAATTTAGGAGAAAGATAAACACACCTGTTTAAAACAGACCTGTCTGTCTCAGGCACAGTCTAAATTGAGTTAGCATTTAATCCCCTTCGCTCTCCCCTGTCATTTTTGGGCTTCCTCCCTCTATGGGCATCGCTAAGTCAGACCAGCAACAAACACAAACACACATACACGTATAAACTGTCAGGCTGCAGTCGCACTCTTGCTGAGCCATTGTGGGACTCAAACAGCAAAGCAAGCAGTCTTTTGCAGAAGACGGGTAAAAGACTCGCCACGTCAAATAAAATGGCATTAGATGTTCCATTCTGTCTGATCCAGTTAGGGCTGATGCCTCGGCATTACTATACATTGCAGATGGTTTGAGATATGGATTCATTTTCAGAACCCAACGCAGTAACAGACATGCTTGGGCAGGGGGACAGCGCCCCTCAGGCTCAGGTTCATGTGCTTGATGGCCCGACATATGAGCGCAAACTCGCAGTTATTCTGCTGCTGAGAGTGGGTGCAATTTCTATCAGCCATTATTAAGACTTAAGAATTGCCATCTAACACTTTGAAACCCTGGTTCTTGTAGGGGGGCGGCGAATGATGGCTGCACTTAAGGCACTTAAATCTGCAGACAAATATACCAATAAGTGGATATGTCGACGAAAGCACACAAAAGGTCAGTCACACTTCAGAGTGTATGACATGACAAACATACACAAACATGGTAAAAAATATATCTGGACATGACACTAAAGGTGCATGATGGCCACCGAACAAAGACCAGCACATTGACAAATGAGTGTGTTCATGCCATGGTGAGCACGATGGCTCGCAGGTTTCCATTCCAACCAAAGATGCCGCAGATCCACAGCGACCGAGTAGAGGGACAGCTCAGGAGGCTCAGCCATAGAATGATGGTTTTGCATTACATGTCAAGCCGATGCAAGATGGAGCAACGTTTAATTAACACTTCTAATTGTGCCTTGAAGGCTGCCTCGATTTAGCGGCGGCTTCATCTATGGCTGATTATGTCGCAATGACAAAGTTAATGGTGCTGGATATCTGGCTGCTCAGTAAACAATGAGGACGCTGTATTGTCTGTGTTGCCCTTGGTAACCCCCTATTATGATCTAAATTTTTACATTTCAGTCTGGGGATGTGACTGTGAAAAAACCACAAGCTTTTATTCCCGTTGTAATTCACTTTAAGGATGCTATCTGCATCCTCAGCATCATTTTGTGTACTGGGCATAGATGTGTTTGTGCTGGATTGATAGTGGTGTGTGTCATCCTGGACAGTGTGTTCAATAAAGGGGCATGCAAAGCCACTTATCTGAAGCAAGTCCAGATACAGCCTTTGACATTGGAGAATCATGGGTTGTTCTAAAAGCAAAAGGAAGCATACACCTGAAGAAGCAAATTTCAGCCCACCGCACTCCGGTCATATTATTCTGCTTTACTGAGCTCACTTGACACTGCTCTGCCCTTCCGCATCCACACTGCTGCCTCCACTCTACCTTCCTTCTACTGTTCCAGCTCCTCCTCCAGCTCCAACATAAGCATTAAAACCCTGAAGCGAACGAGGGACATGTACCCTTTATCGAGAACAAATAGTGCGCAACGCAGCAAAGCATTCATTAGGACACTCGGGAAAGCAGCAGTTTACAGTGGCTACCCGGTGGAGGAGATGGAATTGGTGGAGAGGAGATAACAGCTGTAAGATAACAAAGACAAACCTACTAACACAGAAAGAGTCAGAGAGGCACCCAGAGATCTGAAAGCCATTAACTCTGGTGCTTGCTAGAAGGAATGGGGTCTGTGATGGCCTATTTCTGTAGGCTCTATATCTCATCAGGGGCCCTCACCCCAGACTCCACGTTGTGCGATTTATTTGGCCTCAAAATGCGTAAAAAAAAACCATCAAATGGTCGCATGTGTAAGGCCAGTCGTGCGAGTTGGCATCATCTATGTGTTCCTTCAAAGGCCTTGAGCCCGGTTGTCATGGAGATGGGACACAGGTGTTCCTATGGAACCCATGATTCTTGGTGGGCCGCCGTGGAAAAGGTAGAGGATGTTGCTCTGCTGCAAACGTTTCTCATTCTCAGAGCTAATCGACTGAACTTGCTGCACATCAACCCGTGCCACGCTATCAAGGAGTTGAACCCAAACACCCGCTGTAGATTTCATTTTTATCTTAAACGTCAAGAATGTCCTTGCTGCTTGCATTTACAAGATGCCAAGTTCTTGGGAGTATAGTTTCCATGTAGCTGCGGTGGATTCACAGAGTCCATTCACGGCGCACGGCGGGCCAGCTGGGAGAGTGCAGCATAAACATTCAGCCGGAGACTTCATAAAGAAACCTTGAGTGGATTCACTCCAGCAGATTCTGTCCAGATCAACAGATAAACCTAAAAATGCCCCCCCCGCCAATGATATACACGTAAAGGCCCGTCTTTACACCCATACACTTGGTGCTGGATGGAATCAAACAAGGGAGAAGGGTTTTGAATCAGTGTTTGGTGTAATATGAAAATATATCTGTACTTCTTATAAAAAGCAAAAGTTTTGATGTGAAAGAATGAGTCTGACTCTCATGAATGCACCGACACAAAAAGGCGGCACTTGGCAGCACAGGAAACACAGGGTAAATACCCAGCTGTCTTCGGGTCTCAACGAGACAGGAAATGAGCTGCTGTGTCCACCAATCACTTTAGATAATAGAGAGATTTATTAGAATGAGGCTGCTGCTGCGGTGCCAACCCTAATTAATTTTCCTGTGTGCGTGTGTGAGCGTGTGTGTGTGAGGGAGGCTACAAATGAATGAGAAAGAGAGCAACCGGCTTTGCTTGTGCGTATATGTGGAGAAAATTCTGCGTGTTTCTAACCAACCACCACATCTCTGTACAATGTGGGTTTCTGCTTGACATTTGTTACGTTGAAAAGTGGCAGGTTCAAACGTGAGCTGCTCTCCTTTTGTGGTGAGATAATGTAAAACATGTGGGATTGGCAAACCAGGACCTATAGATCAGGCAGCCAGGCTCGGCCAGATGGCTCTGGCCAAGCAGCTCACCACTAATTAGGATGTTTACATTGGGCCGCATGTGTCTGGGCGCAAGTTTGAGAGCTTCCTACATGGGCGGATGGATTAGTGAGGCGCAGTTGGAGACCATGGCACTGCAACTAAATGTATTAAATGAGAAGAAGAATTATAAGACTTTTTAAAAATAGTTTCAGGCCAACTTTAAAGAGTTTTTCTAATTCCCGTAAAAAAGAAAAAGAAAAAAAAAAAA
>CAESWR010000841.1:0-12632 GCA_903171835.1 Mullus surmuletus
TTTTTTTTTTTTTTTTTTTTTTGCCGTCACCTCATCGAGTTTGTGATGGACGGACAGCTTAATGTGATTTAATGATTCATCTGAAACGAAAAATAATAATCGTGATGATAATAGAGATTCTATGTCCGCTGTAATTCGTCCTTTTGGCAAAGAATTGGGTGTCGGAGTGACCAATACGGCAATAAGAAACCGGAAGAAAATAAGAAGCATTAGAAATTAGGAAATCGGGACCTTCCCTGAGAAGTTTAAAATGCCGGGGATGCAAAAGACACACAACAGCTATACAAACTATGCATTGAATGTAAGATATTTCAGACACAGAAAACATTTTTAAAAAAAGGGAAGTGGAAACATGTTTTGCTCAAAAATTGACTCCAAAAAAATTCACCTGCGCTCAAATTCATATTCTGGTGAGAAATATCAATACAAAACGCCCACCCTCCCCCTCATCCTGGCCCCAAATTTCACCTGGATGGGGACCCCCCCCCTCCCCACGTTGGAAAATACTGCA
Organism: Mullus surmuletus; assembly: GCA_903171835.1. NCBI lineage: Eukaryota > Metazoa > Chordata > Actinopteri > Syngnathiformes > Mullidae > Mullus > Mullus surmuletus. Next base: position 512 of record CAESWR010000841.1, read on the forward strand.
CACTCAATTCTAACACAACCGTTGTTCCATTTGCATTAGAAATAAATAAATGGCCTTTTGGGAAATAAATTTGATTCGAAAGCGTCAAAAAAATTTGGTGTCTGAAAAAGAAAAAAGAGAAAAAAAAGCTAATAAGAGATCATCAAAGAGGAAAATGTGCATACAGACATTTTTCATTCTGTGCAATCAAATGGGTCCTGTGGAAATGTTATAAAAAACCGTATGTGTAGTGTGTTATTGTGGTTTCAAAAAGATGGAATGTATATCTCAAAGTCGTTATCATATATCGTGAAATTAATATTAAAGAATAAAGATTAAGTGAAATTATATTGTAAAAATGTGTGTGGTTATATGTAAAACTTAAAAAAAAAACAACCGGTCAGATCATGTATTTTTTTTCTCTATAATAAAAAAAAAGACGGAAGAAGTGGAAAGAAACAGTCGCATTTATTATTTTTTTAATCAAAATTGGGAGCAGAGAGGCTTCATGAGGCCTTTTAGATGAAGGGGGGAATAAATAAGGCAGTTTCGGTGTGTGTGTGTGCGGAGGTGGGGCTCGACATTTTCTTTTGATCGGGTATTTTCAGCATTTTCTTCTCGTATAGAAACGCAGAGCAAAGCAAGCCCACTCCCCACTGCGCCAGATTTTGCGCTGCGGGCGAATCAGACCTTCTGCTCGACCTGTTCATCCACTGTGTTGATTTTTTCCAGTGGATAAAAAACCAGATAAAGCAACACACATCTGGACAGTTATTTCAGAAAGGCTTTGCTGAGGCTCCTCCAGCTGCCACAGCATCCGGAACCATTTCATTCATTTGTGATTAAAGGACATTTTTTTGCCCCCGATTGACGCACAAAGCAGAGGCCGCTTCGACTGAGCACATTTTGGATCCCCAACAAATAGGCCACAACCTCAATCTGAGCTCCGGTATGAGAAGAAACATCTTATTCTTTTGTTTGAAGTGAACCCATCGCCGCATTTTTCTTATTTTTTTTGTATCACACGGTGAGATTTAACTGTCAGCTTATTTTACAGGTGAAAAAAACAGTAGAAAGAGCATCATATGGAAGCGATAAACGACACTGAGGAATTCCTACATGAGCAAACATGAGTCACAAGATAAATATCCCCTCTGAATCATCTCACGCCCGCTTTCATGCATGCTCAATATTTTGGTGGAGCCGCCACCTGCTGGAGTAAAGAGTTACTGCAGGGAGCTTTGTCGCCTGAATAAGGCACACCTGCACTGATTTTTTAATTAATCATATTTCATTTGACAGGTTCAGTCCTTCAACCGCTTAGAAAATGTGAAGATGTTTTTTTCACCTTATGGGAAGAAACACCAGGCTTTTGCTGAACTCAAGCGCTCACATTTGCTTCGTAGAAACCCAGACGTCTTTCCAGTAATTCTGCCTTCCCAAAGACGAAGCTCAGTTTTACTTGACGTAGAAATACAGGGGCAATGCTGACATTTCCATGGACTCAAGTGAATGAGGAGTCTAAAGGCATAGTAAGATACCAGCAGAACCATTCTCCCCTTTAAATACTTGCAAAGTTGGTGCTTTTCGATTAATATAAAGCATAAGAGATGACAGAATTCTTACTTTAACATTGCAGCAGTTTATTTTCACAGAAAAGCATGTAACAATGGAATTCATTTCTCCCAATTATACTCTAGTGGTTTAGTGGCGCCCTCTGCTGGCATCTGCACCTGGAGGAAGCGTGATAAAACCATCCCTTGGGCCATTTCATACTCACATTTACAAATAAGTGTACATCCTGGTTTCCCACGCGAGACGGGCCACTCAAAATGCAAAGAAATAAACACCCTCTCCATTCAAAAACTCGCATACTCAACAAGTGATAATTTATTTCAAGTAAAAGCATTGCGATGAAATGATAAAACTTTCATAATTGTACAAAAGAAAACAGTGAAATATTTACAGGCAAGAAACTGCCATTGGTGGGACAAAGGAAAGTAGAGAAGGATAGAGAGAAACCAACTGGCTCAAGTTGCCTGAAGATAGAAATAAACATGCAGTGATTTGTCTTCTGTGGAAGAACAGACTCCTACTGACGCCAACACTCGTTCACATCGACCGCAGCGCTTCACCTCGACTTGCCCAAGACACTCTGTGACAACAGACAGAAATGCCTCACTGGCCGAACTCCTCATTGTTCAGGGTCGTTGGCTTCTTGGTCGAGAGCTTGACCACCCACGGGTGAGTGAGGACCCCCTGGATGGGGAGTCTGTGCATGGGATTGTGCTTCAGCAGCCTGCCAATCAAGTCTTTGGCTCCCGCGCTGACATTCGATTGTGCCGGGTAAGTGTACTCAACCTGGCGACAGAGACGGAAAACAGATGAATACAGTCGGAATACAACTGGCTTCAAACACACATTTTCTAAACAAACAGCATTTTGAAAGACATAAAAGTCAGCTGATATCTACAAGCGCATGGAGTTACTAATGCAGCAGTTGGATAGCAATTGTTAGTACAGTTGTTGCATATCTCTTTATTTAGTTACATAGAAAGAAAAAAACCCCAATTTGATCCAAAGTACATTCAGATCCTCCAGTATCTGCAGTCAGATAACAATGGCGACAAAATGTTCAAGAGTTGCCCGTGTTGGAGTGCAATAGACGTGCACCGAGTGCCCCCTAGCATCCAAAGTTAGCATAACGCCGCAGCAAATAAAGCCCACAGAAGAAAAAGACATGAAAATGTCCCTACACAGTTGTGCATAGCAACCGAAGTTCAAAATAGGGATCTTTACTCAGAATTTAAATTTTCTCACCTGTCTCTCCCTCTCATTCTCCTCATCCAAAAATGTTAAAAACATACAAGAAACAGCTGACAGCAAAGGTCGCGCCAGCTGAAGTGCTGCGATCGCCCAAAGGCCGAAATCGGCCTGTTCGATGAGGCTGGAAATGTGACGACCGAGTGCGACGTACCGCGGTAACGGCACCGATACATGCCAGTGTCCACCGAGAGGCTGCCATTGTTGAGTCGTTTATACTATAGAGATGTTATCATAGAATTATCAACTATTGTCCGACCTCCCTGATAAACTCAAGTCAGCTGAAACATCATGAAGTTTGTCCTGGCATTACATGATGTAGCAGTTCAACCAATCGAAGCCATTCAATTTTAGTAAGAGGTTGGCTGTCGTTGGCCCGTCTCAGGATGCTCTTCTTACCCTCGATATTCTGCGGTACGTGTCCTCGTTACTTTTTGCCTCAAACGGGGGTTTTCCAATCAGGAATTCGTAGCACAGCACACCGAGGCTCCACAGATCGACCTTCTCATCGTGGGTTTTTCCCTCGATCATTTCTGGAGGCAAGTAGTCCAATGTTCCACACAGAGTGGACCTCCTACATTGGGTAGGGGGAAAAAAAAATTAGTACTTTTCTTAATAACTTTAGCTAGTCTATTTTATTCTAAAGTGACCATGTTAAAGATAAAAATGCCACATGTTTACCTGGAGGATGGCGTGTGAACGGACCAGCCAAAATCTGCAATCTTGAGCTCCCCGTTGGCCCCCAGTAAGAGGTTCTCTGGTTTGATGTCCCTGTGGATCACCTTCTTGGAGTGGCAGTAGTTGAGCGCGTCCGCCAGCTCCATGATGTACTACAACAGAATGCAGCAAAGATTGCAGTTTTACATTGTTCGAGATGGAAGTTCAAAACATCCCCAAAGGCTCAAATTTGGGATAACAAATCAAATAAATAAAACTCACTGTGGCACTCCTCTCTTCGTTGAAACCACTGCAGCGCTGCAGCTCACTGTAGAGTTCTCCCTTGGGTGCAAACTCCAGGATGAGATACACACGGGAGGTGTCATGGAAGTAGCCATAAAGACGAAGGATATTGGGGTGCCTGAAGGACACAAAGGAGTATGGTGAGAAGATTGTTGAAATTCCCTTAAAAAAAAGGTAAGGGCTAGACCCAAGAGATGTTTCAGAGAGATTAAACACCAGCTCTGTGGCGCGTTACCTGAGGTGAGACTGGATCTCCACCTCCCTCCTCAGCTGGTGCTCCACTCCAGCCTTCTCCAACTGCTTCTTAAAAAGCACCTTCAGCGCCAAGATGAACTTGCTTTGCCGCTCTCTCGCCAGGTAGACATTGCCGAATTTTCCCTTTCCCAGGGGACGACCAATGTCAAAGTTCTCCAGGCTCCACCTTTTCCTATGTGGCACAAGCAAGACATCAGATTTTAAAAACCCATTTCATTCCAAGGAAGATAAGAAAACACGTAACCAAGTTCCACACGTACTTTGAAGCGGAATGTTCTGCAGACTCACTCCTTGGGGGTTGGTCTAGTGAAAGGAACACAGCAGCATTTTAGCTTTCCAAACTTGCCAACGCATCACATGTGCAATTTCAGCTGAGCTTACTCTGTGGCTTCTCGGGTTTCACCAATCCTGGTTCTGATTTTGGCGCCGCCACGTTCACCTTGGGCTCGCTTATCTTCTGGCTTTGCTGAGAAACGGGTCTCGGCTGCGGTGGTTGGTTTGCGTTCTGAGCAGCAGGGTTCAAGTTCTGATCCGCCGGGCGTGTTGACTTGGCAACAACAGAAACAGAGGACACTGGTTTCTGGCTGCTCATGGGTCGCTGAATGCGCTGGGGTCCATTCGAAAGGCCGAGAACCCGCTGGTGCGGAGTTGGCGCGACAACGGCCTTTGGAACCGTCAGTGGCTGTTGCGAGATGGGAATCCGCTTTGGACCGTCGGTGTTTGGCTGCAACAAAGGAAACCAATCACTGCATGTTGTTCACCCCATTGTCACGGTGTATTTAGCATCTTTATACCCAAGTTTCTAAACAACACTGTATTGGATTGAAGTAGTTTCTCCAAAACACCAATTGTAGTGTTTGATATGACACATCCAAGAAATAGATCATTAGATGTTTGCACTCAGTTGGGGCGATGCTCGATGATAAACTACTCCAATGCACAGTAGGATTGACCGTCAGAAGATTGGTAATATTGGAAAGATTGTGTTTTCTCAGTCTGTTGCATTACCTTCACTTCAGGCCTGAGGATTTTCGTCTCCTTTGTCAACTTGATCCTGGCAGAACCGTCCATGTTCTGTGAAGAAAGTCGTTTTTAAACACCCAAACAAAGCCGAATACTGGGGGAAAAAATTCTGCCCATTTATTTTCTGAGGTTTTTGCACACAAGCACGTTAATGACGTCATCAAAGGCACGACGCTAATAGTCAACGGTTGTAACTTGTATGAAGGGGTTTCTAAGCTATAATACAGCATTTAAAAGGCTTTGTAGACAAAATAAAGGACAGTTTGACTCACCTTAGAGACGTAATTGCACGACGACTGACGCGACACTTGAGCAACAAGTCGAGCAGAGCCGCGGTGACGCAGCTAACGTTAGCTTAGCTTAGCTTAGCTAGCTGCTACCGGTTGAGTCGCCGTTTGCGACTGCATACGTGAAGAAGAAAAACACTCTTATAAAAGCGAGAAAAGGTTTTACGACCGTTTCTTGCTCCCTTGAGACGCAGAATAGACCAAAGACGGAGAGTAAAAGGTTCCTCAGAGACCTTGTGAAAGCTGCTGCTGCTGCTGCTCCTTCCCGTGAAGCGATGCTGTTTAATTTCAAACGTCCCTCGCTTCAAAACCTTTAAACACAACGCGCGCTCTGATTGGCTGAGGGAATGCGCCGCGTCGCTCTCCATTGGATGACACACAGAGGGACGTCCGGTGGGTTGTGACGTCAGACAAACGCTCCACAGCGCTAGAGGGCAGCAGCGCCTGGCTCTGAGGTGACCGCAAAGGGAAGGCAAATGAACCATGTTTTATCTGCAGCAATTCCTTTGAAAAACTGATAGTGCACACATGTTTTCTCAGAATCCAAACTAGTCACTGGTGTAAGAAGACGTAATAGATTATTCGATTTAGACAGCAAACTTTTCATATTTATTTCAAATTTCAATAGAAAAAATAAAAACCAGGAAGAAAATATGACAAATTTCTAATAATCGGAAGACGCAATCTGTCATACTGTCAGATGTCTTTGTTTATATACTTGTGAAATGAACTGCAACTGGTTGAGATTTATTTTAACCACGTGTGTCTCTAAATTTGACAGAAGTGACCATTGAACAAGTGGGTTAAGCGTGTATTAATGTCACCCATTTGATCCTTTGGTCTTCATCTTCAGAGCAGATTAGGGAATTTTAATTAGCAGTGTTGTGTCTTGGAAGACGCCTCATCCACCAGCTTTACCTTTATTCTCTGTTCAACATTTCAGTTATGTGTTCATCGCAATCTTTGCAGTTTTGCTAAGTATGAACAAACAAATGTATGAAAGAAATAGCTGACAAACATTTGTTAGGAAAGTCATTAAAATGTTTTATTTAATCACCACATTCGACAATTGGTGTGACCATTTCTTTTCCGAAGGCACACAAACAAATGCACAAGTTACAATTCTTTTCAACTAAGGATGTGGTACCACTTTTTCTCATGTCGTGCCTTCAAAGTAAATTGTTTTTCCTAAATAAATATTCCTGTTACAGGAAAAAATAATACGTGAAGAAACTAAAACTTTCACCATCACCACACTGCTGGTCATTACATTCACAGAGACCCTCTCAAATGCATTGCGCTTGTTTTTCCCTAAAAAAAAACAGTAGTTCAAAGACATTCACAAAGCATGGTTTCCCCTCAGCACACAGAGCAGCGTTTCTTCCATAGAATGTACTTTGTAAGTGCAAATAAAAGTTAATGTTGAGGTCTTTACGCTAGGAGGTGATGCTCCCAGGACTCTGTTGCAACTTACCCTGGCAAATACATTTGGGTACTAAATGTAACCAAATATATTACTGGGTCGGTCTGTCTTAGCAGCCGAAATTTGTTATTCTAATACTGCATTTGAGAGGGTCTTCTACTTCATTTCATCCTGACATAAATATTGAAGTAACTTGATCCCTTAATTTAACTTAAATACTCTCATAACAATATTAGATAGGACATATTTTCAAGCTTGTTTACCGATGCCCAGTACAGTGTTATTACTGAGGTATAGGAAAAAACACTGTTGAGGAGATTATTCCAACATAAAAAACTTGACAGTAAAACATTTTGTTGGCGGTCTCGAACCGAGTGTGTATATATACTGAACGTATGTACCGCTGACATGGATTGCACTTGACCCCTGCCTAAGCAAGGCATTGTCTCCTATCACTCAATCACAGTCACTCTATGTTTCTGAAAATACGTGGGCATTCTGAGGTCCTTTGCCAGATGAAAACACTGCTGGCTGTTGTTGTTTTTAGGAGCTTGGACAACACAAGCTGTGTATGCTTTGGCACGTTTTTTCCCCCGTGTTTTCTCAGCTTATACTATGCCCCATGACACCACTCTGCCAATGCTACACGCTTCCACACCGATGACAGTAGTTTGGACGTTGCCCCCGAGAGTGCCGCTCACATTTGCTCCCCAAATCTCTCAACACTGCAGTCCGGTTGTGCATTGTCTCCAGAAAAAAAAAGCACTCTGCAGGTTCCCTTTATGATGCCAACTGCTGCAAAGAGAATATCTAATATAGATAGTATATGTGAGATGGTTGAGGAACCCTTGGAAGAAAGAAAAGCCCAGAGCACCAAACAGCATAAGAGCATCATAAAGGGAGGCTGTTAGTACTGTACAGTCTCTCTCACGCTGGTAAAATGCAAATTGGGTGTCATTTCTCGGTGACGGCGGCGGCCATGGGGTTGCGTATGGTCCCGCGGGCGGTGGCTGCCAGCTCCTCAATCTCGGCATTCAGTCGCCTGATCACCCACTCCATGGCTTCACGGCCCTGAACAGCAGCGGAGGACAGAATATTAGTTGGTCTGAGGCATGGTGTGAAGATAAAAAGCAATGATTCCAATAGCAATAGCCTTTCTGGTCATATACTGCCCCCTGCTGTACCGGAATGTGGAATAACAGTCGCTTGCTTGTTCAAATCTATTGCAATTTTCCTCTTTAAAGATCGTTTTTTTGTTTTGTTTTGTTCCCTCCAAGGCAGACAGTACTAATAGACATCTTACCTTTCCTGCATTAGTAGAGATGGTGCTGGCCATGACGCCCTCCAAGTAACTGCTGAGACTGACTCCTTTCACAGAGATAATAGCCTCCTGAGTCAGCACCGTTCTAGAGAAAGAGCGCAAAGAGAGTTTAGCAGAAGAAATTTAAAGTTCTTGTGTGCTTACGGTTCAGATGTGCAATGACTTACTTTTCAGGATCTTCGGGGTGGGGTTTGTATGTTAGCTTTTCATCCACAGACACCAGGTTTGTGAAAGTGATCTGAGGAAGAAACGACACGAGACAATTAGTAAATGTGAATTATATGGCCTGTGTTGTATAAGAGTCAAGAGTCAAGGTTGTCCGACGAGTCATGCAACCGCACATTCAGTCGTAATTGCGTAAGTTTGAGCCGTGGAGCAGCGAAACTGGCAGGGCTTCATTCCTGACGTCTGTTAAATACACGCCAAGCTATTATGTATTTGGGCATGTCAAAGTCATGAAAGTAGGTTTGGATGTCTGTATGATGTTTGTGGTTGACACACACACCAAATGTTTTGTCAACAGCAGAAACTGTATGAAGAAGACAGTCGGAAAAACACATTCATCGGAGGATTAGTTTTACTGCATGCGAGAACAATAAAATGCTCTGGCAGATTTGAAGCCGTTGCTGTGTGGCCCAACGCAGGATCCCATTTCATCTGTTGATACTCTGTTGGGCTATTAATACAATGTCTACTCACATTTGTGGACTGCAGTTCAAAACTCTTTTCTTTGGGGTCCACGACCGACTGTTCCTGGATATACGTGCACGTCCGCGTGTTCCCGATGATCTGTGGACAAAGATTAAAAAATTGGGGTCAATATGCAATCTTAATAACTATAATTGGCCGGTATATATGTGGAAACATATGTATGCTAACTGATAGAAGTTAAATTTAACTGCTTCTAATACCCTTTTCTTATTAATATTTCTTATACATTAAAGTATCTTAGGTATGCTATATGTACATTTCAGGTACTTCCATTTCATACTTTTCCCACAATATTTTAGTGGATTATTTCATTTTTTGTAGATCAGTTATCTGACATGTATTGCATGTTTTGAGCCATTTACTACTCATTACTTCCATATAAAATATATCAGTTTCTGTGGGGAAAAAAAAAGGTAAAAAAAATGTATAGCGGTAAAATGATATCAGACAAAAGCGGTGCCTGCACACGACACGAGGCTAAGCAGCACGTTGTGCTGAGACGGTCAGATTAAGGGTTACGTTAATATGCTATCAATCACTGGGACACTCTGTATCATAGACTGCCCTCGGAATTAAAGAGGCTATTCATAGACCTGTTCACCTACTACACTCCAATCCTCAGATGGCGGCGAGGAACAGCAGATTGATTGGCTAACGTTTACACAGGCGACTACGCGACGGATCAGAAGGAAATTAGCATTCACCCTTATCGGGGAGGTGACTGGGTCAAAGAAATGGGAGGAGGGTTCACAGAGCGCGCCGCAGAAACCCAAAGGCCCGCCCCCTCTCTGCCCCACATTCTGGCGACCTCTAGTTTAAACCTGGCTAACCAAGAGACGGAAAGTTACATCACATGCTGTCACAGGTTATATCTCAACTATGACAAAAATGGCACTACTATGTTCCGTACAACACGAGCCGGGGCACACGGCCACCAACTAGCCCGGTTTACAGCCTGCGAACAGGGTCTGCTGCTGCTGCTGCTGCCCCAGACAGAAATAGCCATACGGGTTAAGGTCACGCTCAGTCGCTGGACAGCATTAACCCACCTCCGGAACTTAAGTGTCTCAGGGTACATCGGTATTGCGATATATCCCTGTGTGGTGTTTCACCGTCTGTCAGTTTCTTAAATGGAAGGATTTGTCCGCCAAATACTCGTGCTGCTTTGATTTCGCAAACATGCAACAAACTTGCACGAGATCATCAAAACGCATGACCTGAGCACTAAAATCTGCAAGCTTAACGTGATTATTGAAGCACGTGAGGGCTAAACAACTGAAACAGAGCGGGTTTTGGAACTCACAGATTTCACTATAGAGGGAAGGCCCCACTCTGTGCTGAGGAGTCTTTTACTGTGCAGGCGTCCCCGTTTGTCCACGGCCCGGTCCAGGACGTCCACCCCGAACACGCTGGGGTTCATGGGGTTGGGATACTTCTGCATGGCAGCCTTGGTCACCGTCTCCCAAGGATGGCTGTTGAAGGAGAGAACAGTGTCATTGCAAAGCACAGACAAAACACAGTTCAGACCTGTATTTTCATTGAAAACAGAATGTACAAACCCTTAAAATCATCAACCTCCTGGGTCTTTTATTTACATACATCCTCTATATTCAAGAGGAATATTTCATAATTGAAATAATCGATATAATTAACATATTGAAAGCAGAGGGCTACTTTTTTCATGTACCAGTGGTGTAAGATATAATACCTTAATGTTATCCAATACCATTAATAAAATCACCTGCAATTACATAAAATAATTTGATCTATTGTTTTTACTGATGTAAAACAGTGCTTCCAGTAATCATTTTGTGACACATCTACCCTGGTGATCTCTATAGTTACAACAAAAATAAATAAATAAAAACGTTGACAGAATGAGACCTTTTGATTTCACAGAACTGCTCTCATTTAGACGTCAAAAGCTAAACGAACGCAGTCAAACCCAGCCAAGCTACGTTTCCCAGCGTTGACTTTTTGGTGTTAAAATCCTTATTATGGCTCTTTTGGGGCTCGAGGGAGGAATACCGTCTGAGCGCCTCTGGTGCCGGTTGCTATGGAAACGCGCGCGCGCCGACGCTGCGCGGTGACGTCAGCTGTTAAATGTAGGGGAAAGGTTGCGCGCGAGGGGCTGAACCGGCGGATTATGCAACGAAAAGGCGCGTTTCTACAAGCAGCCACCGACGGTACAATGCTCATATTTCTTCAAGTACTACATTTTAAAACGGAACACCGTGTTTTAGTGCGTGTACACCCTCTCACGGTGGAGTATTTGAACGCAGAATTGACACACGACGAAGCGGAACTGCCACGGTCAAAAACAAACTACTCACTTGAACACGTGCTCGGAGGTCCAGATCTTCATGGCTCGACCGGTGCCGCGGATGGCGGGTGTGTGTGAGGTGGTGAGTGGAGGCAGTCGCACACACACGGAGTGACTGACTGACTGACCGGTCGTCTGTCAATGAACCACGTTCAAAGTCGACCGCATGTCCCCTCCTCCTCCTCCTCCTGCTGCTGCTGCAGTCACATGAGCCTGCGTGACGCACTTCCGCCGATCAGCTGCATGTAACCTGCAGAATATCTTTGGCCATATAGCTCGTTTGAATGCAAAGCATGTAGAAACACGCGCTTTTTTTCCCCTAAGCAGTAAAATGTAGCATGCAGTTGACTTGGGGATCAGCTGTTAGGTTTTGCTGTCAACCCTTTGCTGTTACACAACTCAGCCCTGGGAAGGTTGAAGGTTCCCTGCAACCTTGGAAGAATATGAGGGCTGTTGACGCAACAAGGTCATATTAGGTGTTCAGAGTTTATGCAAAGGTTGGCCAGATTGTTAGTATCGCTGTTGATGATATCTGTGTAAGATGCCTAGATAGTAGCCTGCAGATTCTGCAAATATGTTTTACAATGTATTAAAGATGCGTACTGCTGGACATGCCTCGTTTAAGTAGAGAGGTGGGTATTACATAAACTTTGGCTCCGTGGCACACGTTTATTACAGAACCACAAGATCAGATAACATCTCAAGTCAACTGAGTTGCACCATAGTGGGATTATTTTTAATATAAATCCCAGTTTCAAAAACATACCGAAGCTGCTCTTTTTAGTACTTTTTTCCAGATATCTATGGGATAATATTTTTTGATTATAAAAATGGATGGTGGATTATTTTAGATGAAATGTGACCCCATTGGTATCCAAGTAAAAATGACTGCCCTTGAGACTGCCTTCTGTGCAGCAATACCACTAATCACACTAACCTACATTTATTTGTGGAATATGCAGCATTATCTTCCATGTCCCAGTATGTGAGTCCAGCCTGCTTTATTGCTGCACCAA
>CAESWR010000841.1:72783-84165 GCA_903171835.1 Mullus surmuletus
ACAGTTTTCTGTTCATTTGTGCCTCTGACCAACTCCTCGAGTGTGTGTTATGGAACTGACATCAAAGTAACGTGTCTATAAATGGCTTTTTGTCTGTTGTCATATGGATGGTATGACATTGTAATATAAAGTGAGTGAAAAGTTTTTATTTCAATTAACATAAAATTTAACTTTGGAATGTAAAAAAAAAAACCTTTGTCTCTTGTTTTATTTTGAAAGGGTTCTGAACATGATAGCATCATTTTAACAAGGGAAGGTGTGGATTTATCTTGCTTATCTTGCTTTCGCCACTAGATGTCCATATTGCCCTTGAAGGAGGATGCTCGGGTGAATTATGGTCCATAATCATGAACATAAATTAGCACTCATGGTCAGAAAAATACACAGTGTAGATTACAGCTGTGACACAGAAATGTCAACATCTTTTATGTGGTGAGGAGCCGCAGAGCCCAGCTGCACACACACACACACACACACACACACACTCATTTGAAGTATTTTGATTTGCTGTTTCTGTCACCAAATGCTGCAAGTGAAACCAGAAATTTCACAGCACTATTGGCATTTTGTTTGTCTGGATGAGCTCAAATGTAATTATAAACATTGGGAAACAAGAGTCTTACATTCGAAATGAATCTTCACAATGTGGGGAATGTGAGCGCGCGTGTTGTTTTGCTTTTTTCTCTCCAGGAAACAAAACACTGGCATAAAATTAGAGCCGTGACCGTATAAACAATCAGTTACCCCGTCTGAGTATAAATATGAATTGCGTAATCGGAATTCTGTGTAACTCTGCTCCGGCAACACTGTAAACTTCAGCCCGTCCCATTACCTTTAAAGGAGTGTGTTCCCTGAACTAAATATGGACATGCACTTTCGCAGGATTTCAAAGAATGTCCCAGCCTCACAGTCCACTTTGATGATGTGAGCCTCTTGCAGTTCGTCACTGGTTCCCCTCGCTGCAAGACTGAGTCCGGCCTCTTCGCCGCGGGATTGATGCTTTTGCCGGCTTTTTGGTGAGTGCGATGGCAGAGGAAGACAAAGCTGTCATAGCGAATGGTGATATTCGACCTCTGACCACGGGAGATCAGCCTGCAAAAACCTCCAAGGCAATCATGTCCAGGCGAAAGATGCGAGGCCTGACCCGCACGGGCCGCCAGGTCAGCGAGGACCCTGACCTGGACAAACTGCTGTCCACCCTCTCGCCCGAGGAGGTGGAGGAGCTCCAGCAGGACATGATGAAGGTGCCGGACCCCAACACGGAGGACGAAGCGGCGCAGGTGGCCGCCGGCAACAGCGTCCGGGACAACAAGCCGGAGCGGGACGGCGAGGCAAAGGGGCGACTCAGTCAGAGGCAGCAGTCTGCAGAGGTATGAAGGACTCATCTGTCTTTGTAGCGCGTCGGTTTCAGTGTGGCTCTAAACAAACGTTGAACGTGATTTGTATGTTTGAAGATGTTCGGCTTCTATCCTGCAACTTTCTCTAAAAGTTCAACTCTGTCCACGACTGATAACCTGATCAATAACGCAACTACATAACATTCTGGAGTTAATCCAATCAGGGGTCTCATGTGCTATTCTGTTTGAAGCAAACTGCCAACTGGATGTCATTTCTGAAGAGCTCCTCTCCAGGGGTCCGTCTGTGCCAGGAAAAATATTGTTTTCTCCTCTGAGGTTTGCTTCGATCCATTTAAACATCCTCACTCATCTTCTCATGCAGGCATCGCCGTTAATCGCCGCGACGTGCTTTACAAGTTAGAGCCTATTGACGGACGGACACGCGAGCCCTTGCCTGTGTGTGTGTGTGTGTACGTGTGTGTGTGAATGTCAAGAAGTTCTCGCAGTGTTTAAAGTCGGGGCACTTCAGTGGATGGAGCCGTGGCCCTGCGGAGCTCCTTAATCCCGGCCTGATGGAATTCCTCGCTTGATTGCTTGAACGCTCACTGCCTTTTAAGGATACATCTGCCAGAGCCAAGGCCTCGCGCAGCAAAACAGATGTAGGCTCACAAATCAAACACTTCGCAGGCTACTCGCCCGCAAATGTATCCCGGCGCTATAAAAAGTGCTCCCTTGTCCAGTCGTCGACTATAAACACACATTGGGACGGAGAGACTGTGTGTTTACAGGAGCTGTTTGACATTAAAGGGCTGTAACGCATGCTTGGGTTGTTGATACTGTGCCGTATGTCATGAGGTATGAGGGAGAATCCATCCAAAATGTAGATCCAAAAGGAGGGTTTTTGTGTGTATTTTAGCCGTGTCTTGTCCAAAAAACGATCATGTTTAATCCCGTACTGTGTTTCTCCCCCCTCCAAGGGTGAACCAAAGAAGGAGAGCCGGAAACAGGAATACCTGAGGAAGATGGGCCTTAGCCAGGAGGGCAACGACGACGCCACAGCGGGGTTGCGAAGACAAGCCAGCATGGCGGGCGAAAGAGACACCAAGGCGGACGACAGAAACGGCAAAGAGTGTCCGAAGGAGGAGCGCAGCCGGCTCTCGAGCAGGTTCAGGAAGCAGGAGAGCCGGGAGAGCGACGCAACGGACGGGACCAAGGAGAAGGAGCGAGGATGCGAGGAGGGCAAGCTCCGAGAGCGGCGGGAAGCCAGGGAGAGCACGGGCAGCAAAACCAAGGACATGATCTCCAAGCTGCAGGAGAAAAAGGACGACGGCAGGGAGAAGGAGAAGAGGGAGGACTGCAGGAGGCGAGAGGACAATAAAACCAAGGACATTATCTCCAAGCTGCGGGAGAAGAGCGAAAAGGAGGCGGCGAGCAAGGAGAAGGAACGCAAGCCGGAGAGCATCAGGAGGTCGGGACTCGTGTCGAAGATGCTGGAGAAGCAGAGCAAAGCGCAGGAGGAGAGCAAGCCGGAGGAGAAGAAACCCAAAGCGGAGGCCGAAGAGAAAAGCAAGTCCAACGCCAAGCTGGAGCGGCAGCCGTCCGTGAGGGCCGAGGCGCGGGCGAAACGCGACAAGGTCGAGAAGGCGGCCGAGCCGGAGGAGCTGGTCAACCACAGCGACCACGTGAAGGAGAAGAAAGTGGAGGAGAAGAAGGAGAAGGGGAAGGAGAAGGAGAAGGAGAAGGAGAAGGAGAAGGAGCAGGAGAAGGAGAAGGAGAGGGAGAAGGAGAAGGAGAAGGGGAAGGAGGAGAAGAAGGAGAAGGAGAAGGAGAAGGAGAAGGAGAAGGAGAAGGAGAGGGAGAAGGAGAAGGAGAAGGAGAAGGGGAAGGAGGAGAAGAAGGAGAAGGAGAAGGGGAAGCAGAAGGAGAAGGAGGAGGTCAAAGCCAAGAAATCCGAGGAGCCGGAGAAGCTCGGCAACTGCGTGGCCAAGAACACGCCGAACAGCAAAGCCAAGGCGGAGGAGGAGGAGGACGAGGACTCCAGCATGTTCGACGAGCTGATGGAGCAGGTCCGCAGCAACGACGCCTCCCTGGAAGAGCTCAACGTCAACAACTCCGAGGTCATCAAGATCAAGACGCTCATCGAGTTCGCCGAGGCCCTGCGCGCCAACACCCACGTGAAGAAGTTCGCCCTGGCCAACTGCCGGGCGGACGACCACGTGGCGTACGCCATCGCTGGCACGCTGCGCAGCAACAAGACCATCACCAGCATCAACCTGGACTCCAACCATCTCACCGGCAAGGGCATCCTCTCGCTCATCCAGGCGCTGCAGCACAACGCCACGCTCACCGAGCTGCGCTTCCAGAACCAGCGCCACATCTGCGGCGGCAAGACGGAGATGGAGATGATCAATGTGCTGAAGGACAACACCACGCTGCTGAAGCTGGGCTACCACTTCGAGCTGGCCGGGCCCAGGATGACCACCACCAACATCCTGAGCCGCAACATGGACCGGCAGCGGCAGAAGCGCCTGCAGGAGCAGAAGCAGGCGCAGGCCAACGGCGGCGACAAGAAGGGGGGGCTGGAGGTGCCCAAGCCCGGCGGCGGAGGGTCCCTGAGGAACTCGCCCAGGGCGTCCCCCAAACCCTCGCCCATACCCTCGCCCATGCCTTCGCCAAAACTCACCCCCAAAAAGGGCGCAGGAGGAGCGCCACCCCCGCCTCCGCCGCCGCCCGGTTGCGGACCCCCGCCGCCGCCTCCTCCGATGCTGAACATGGACTCCCTGAGGAACTCCCTGACTCCGGTGTCGCAGAGGAACCTCAACGGGAAGAGCCCGGGTGCTAGCAAGAACTCAAGGGACCAACTGCTCGCCTCCATCCGCGGGAGCGACAAGAAACAACTCAAGAAGGTGTGTGAAGGCCCGTCCACACCGCGAACTGCGACCACAGACGGGGACGAGTCAACTCGAGTCCCCGTTTTGATGACTTGTGACTCGGGACTTGACTTGAGGACTTGAGTGTTGCTGAATTCGTGTTTTCAGTTTTTATATAAATTGCGATACGTATCCCAATACAGGGGTGGCAATACGATATACTGGGATACTATGAGCAAGGCAATATATTGCCATTTTTCCCCCAAAACCTGAGGCATCAAAGGATCTTTTTGTCTGGTGAAGACAACTGCTGCCAACTAGTGGTCGGAGGCATAAATAAAAACTACTGTCACCAAGCAAACAGATGATGAAATATAAAATACAAAATATCGATACAGTGTTTAAAAAAACAAACTGTATCCCATCGTGAAATATTGCAATATTTTGGTGTATTGATATTTTCTTAAACGTTATAGTTGGTGTGGACTCTGCCTTCCACTTGTGTTAGAGCAATTTTTAAAACGATATAGTTATTGTTATAGTTATAGTTATTACACACTTACTACACACTTACACATCTCCTTCTTTTCCATCACAGGTGCCGGTACCGAAGTGGCTGCAGTAAAGTTTTTTTTCCGGTTGGAAGTAATGAAGAAGGAGAGCGAAGGACATCTCGTCGCAGGTTTTTTTTTTCGAGGACCCCCGATACAGCGGAAGTGCTGACGGACAGACGGGAAAAAAGGCGAGATTGCCCATCGAGTGAATGACAAAGCCCTCACTATGAGTTCTCCCCTCAAACACTGGACCAAAAAGGACTCGGTGGAGAATGAGTGACGCTGTGGTGGTGTTGGTGGTGGTAGTGGTGGGGGGTGGGGGGGGGAGGGGGTCCCCGTTAGCCGGCCTGCAGAGAGAGAGAGCGCGTTAACGTTGTTTTGTCTTCAGTTCATATCGACGCTTTGCTGGTTATTTGCACTAGGTAAGACGAGGCCGACCCCTATAACGCGTTGGCTCGTGTATGTGGCTGAACGTGAGCGTGCTGGGAGCGTGTGACGAAGCTTCGTGCATGAGAATTAGATTTTAATATACAAAAAAAATGATATAGTGGACATTAATTTGATCATTTATTTATTTGGTGGAGAGGGAATCCACCATTGTCAGTTGTAAATCTGTTCAAACTGGGAATTCTGAAATGGCGGAAATATCAGGGAATTTAACAAAAACAACAAAAAAACCATCATTGCGGCCTGACTTAACAAATCACAACGGGGAGAGAAACCGAAAAAGGAAAAAAGGAAAAGGTCACGGAGGTTCTTTGTTTGTGCATCACTTTTCCAAATCTCAAGACGTCTCAGGCTGAGCTTGTTTGGAAAGCAGCCCGGAGGAATCCTGGTGCACGACAAAAGAGTTTGAGCATGGAAATAATTACGTAAGATGTCTAGGAGGTGCAAAATGGTGTTCTTGGGTTTCCAGCTTTATATTTTCTACTGACTCGTCCTAGCTGGGGTGTTTGAATATCTTACATAACTTTTATGTAATACATCGACATGTCTTAACCTTTAGGGATTTGGGAAAAGCATTACAGGCTTATATCAACCCTCCTGTTGAGTTATGCCATACTTTTATAAGTGAATGTCATTTCTGATGGAATTTTAATGTGATATTTTTAGAGAAAGAAGAAAGAAAAAAAACACACCACTCTGCCTGTGATTGTGTGTTTTGTGTAACGCGGGATTCTCGTGCCTTTCTTACAGAGCCTGTATGTCTTCAATAAAGGATGCTGGTATGTTTGCAATGACGAACCCCGAGTGTGACGTTGTGCCTGTGTGAACTCATCGGAAAGGGAGCGTTTTTACCGAAAATACAGCTAATTTTAAACAGCCATCTCAGCTATGATGTGAGACCACAATTTCTGCTTTTAATGTGCCGGCTTTTGAAATCAGGCCTTTGTTGCCAGGGATACACAACACGATACCCGCAGCCAACATTTTTATAGATATTAAAGCCTGCAGCGTTAACATCGGTCCGCATTGGCAATCAGACTCCTGAGTGCTTATTCAAGATTATGATATTTTGAGTCTGTCTGCCCTGCTGTCTGTGCGCAATCACGCTGCAGAGACATGGTGGAAGTTGTCCCATGTCAACTCAGCCATCACCCTGAACGCGGAGACTGAAAGAACAGCAGCAACAGGCCAGTTTGTGTCTCCGTCGGCCCGGCCGCAGCCCTCTCGCTTGCACGAAATGCCTATATTTGGTCATTTCTCAATGAAAGCTTGCTCTGCAATTCATTCCTTTCTTGTTCCTAATAATGGGCGTCTGGCCAGCGGTCTGTCTCCCGATTGGAGCTGCTCCCTTGACCAGAAGTGCCGATCTGATGCAGGAAAAAGAGGGGAAGGAATGAAAAAGCTGAGATTGCGGGTTGCTCGGAGACAACAGATCTCAGAATAATGTCGAAAACAAGAGCTAAAGGCGATCAGTTTAGCTTTTCCGTTATATATTACAGTGTATAAAGTCCCATTCGTCCTTTCCCACCATTTTATTTGTATTTCAAATGGCTCTGTTGTAGCATTGATGATTGTCTTGTCAATGGCAATCCAATGACTTTGTTGGGGTTGGTTTTTTTTTATTATTTTACTCTCACAAATTGCTACCAAGAGCCACAGAACACAATTCCTGATTGACTTTCACATTTTGTGTTGCCAATTTATTCCAATTTTGAGTATTTTTGGTTAAAAGATGTATTAGATGTTTCTTATAGCAGGTGGTTTGCTGTCATTTAGCTCTAAGTTGCAAAGTTTGCCATCCAAAGCCTTTGGGGCCGTTGATGTGTCGCTATGTTCTTGTTGGCACCTTTTCTCTTAAGCCTCCAGGTGAGTATAAATATCTTCAGGTCAATGTAGATCATAAAGATCGTCAATAAAAACGTGCAATATTTTTCGTAATTGTGTGCTTTTGTGTGTGTTTCATCTGCACTTTTGCTGCTGAGTCAACAAATGCCTCCATGGAGTGTTAAATGAAGTACCTTACCTAACATAAAAACCAAAACATTGTGGATATGGGCTGTAAGCAGGGACTCATGCACTCTTATTTAGAGTTAAGAGGTTAATAAGAAAGAAAAGTTAGTCTTTTTCCTTTTTCCCCCTTCTTTTTTCATCAATAAACTAAGAATTCAGGTGTTTGTGTTGCCAGAAGGGGGAAGTGTGTGCGCTTACACTCCACAATCGCAGGGGGCGCCCATGCGCCCTAACGCTGACTGCCTTCCCGCATAAAAAAAACCAACGAAGAAGAATCGGGAACATCGGAGGAACAAAATGGAGGAATATGCCAGAGAGCCATGGTGAGTCTTTCTAACATAAAAACACCGTTATTTCATCCCTCAACTTTAATCTGTTTAATTTGTTTTTCCCGTAGAGCCTTTGTGGCGATGTTGTCATGATGTTTATCTCTTTATTTGTTTGTGAAAACCCTCAAAGCCGGCTAGCGTTAGCACCGATGCTAACGCTAGCCGTACACTGTAATGTGATGTTAGCACTGATGCTAACGCTAGCCGTGCACCGTGTAGCCTCGTTGCTAAATCACGTTGCTAGTGACCTTGTCAACGTAGTCAGGCACATTTCAACCCGCCAAACACACACATTCATTGGTACTCTTATGTTTCAGCCTTAACCAACATGTTGAATAGCTCTGTAGTGGTTGCAGCTCATGACTCTAATGACTGTTTGGGTGAATGTAGTGAGAAGGTTGTTGTGGCTGTTAGCTTAGCTCAGTTAGCCACCTGTGTGTTGGGGTCAGCCATTGGGGTTGTGTAATTGCCCAACAGGGGCCCCTTTAGGCACTTTATTATTGTATGTGTGAGGGGCTTCATCCACAGGCAGCTGGGATCAATTGGGTTTTTTGTGTATTGATCACTGATTGCTGGCCTTGGAGCCAATGTGTTGCCTGTTTTGACCCAAGAAGCTTCACAGAGCCTTAATAATAAACATGAAGCAGGTCTTTACTTGGCTTTTCTGCACACGTGTTGAATAATTGCTCAATAGGTGGTGGTGACGTAACGCCCCAACACGTGTAGTTGTGATATGAAGTAACTGGGGTGATTTCGATCATCATGCCTGTAGTTGCCTCACTTCTCTCCACCTCCACATGTGTGAACGAAAAGCATCAGACTTTTTCACATGTTGGCGTCAATCTGTTGCGTCAATGAATACCAGCTGCGTTCATTCCATGAAGATAAGGGAAGCAATTTTGCATACATTTGTGTTATGTCAAACACTGACGTTGATAAAACATGATGTGCAAATGTACCGTGTTGATCTTGTGTCGATAATATACTTGAGATACCATTGTGCAGATAATTGCCTCGTGAATTTTCAAAGTAAGAGAATCATAATGGTGTGATTAAACTGCTCCAAGAAGGAAAGTGATCCAACGCATTGTTATAACACATGAATGTGACAAAACAGTTGCAAGTAGATATCTCACCTGTGCTTATTTGTGTCCTACACATGCTGTGGGACATCTTTGTGTCTGGACCATGTGCTGTGTTGTCATAATGAATGACCTTCTCCCGTCTCTCGTTTTAGTCCCTGGAGGATCGTGGACGACTGTGGGGGGGCCTTCACCATGGGAGCAATTGGAGGTGGAATCTTCCAGGCAGTCAAAGGCTTCAGAAATGCACCTTCGGTAAAGATCTCTCGTAACTTTTTTGCCGTCGTCCACAGCCAAACTGGCTCAGCCATTTCTGTTAACGTGTCATCGATTTGACCTTTCAACAAGTTTATTTACACAACCACTACTCTGTAGAGGTGATCAATATTATTTATCAAACTAGTAGTAGTAGGATTAAAAAGCAGTTTTTCCACTGCCCCATCTGACTGAACAGGTTAGAATTTTCTGCTCAATTAAGGAGTATGAAAGTGGACCCCCCCCCATCTCTAACAATTAACTTGTGATTTGTATAATATTCACTTTTGACTGTCAAGGAATTTGCACTGATGTGTGTGTTGATGTTTTTTACCTTGCAGGGTATGAGCCACAGAATGAGAGGTAGCTTGACTGCCATAAAGACCAGAGCCCCACAGCTTGGAGGTAAATACAGCAACTGGATAGGAACAAAAAAACTTCATGAAATTG
This sequence comes from Mullus surmuletus, assembly GCA_903171835.1. Lineage (NCBI taxonomy): Eukaryota > Metazoa > Chordata > Actinopteri > Syngnathiformes > Mullidae > Mullus > Mullus surmuletus. The sequence continues at coordinate 82,118 of CAESWR010000841.1, forward strand.
AGATTTTACCCAAATACTTGCAATTAGTTTACTGGAAGATTATTGGAAATGTTTTTGTTAGAGATTGAATGTCTTACACTAATGATGCAGTATGAATCCAAGCTATAATGGAATATATCAATTTCCGGACTTTTTTGTTGCCTTCAGGTAAATGGCATCAAATAATGGATAGAAATAGAAAATGTACAGCTATTCCAATATTGCCACTCCTCTCTGCCTCTAGGTAGCTTTGCAGTATGGGGAGGCCTCTTCTCCATGATTGACTGCGGTTTAGTAAAAGTGCGAGGGAAGGAGGATCCCTGGAATTCAATTACAAGCGGGGCCATGACGGGAGCCATTCTCGCCGCAAGAAGTGAGTAAGCCTGCAGGAAGCTGGCAGTTTACAGCCAAGCTGTAACATGCAGGGTGTGAAATAAGGATTAAATAGCGTTGTCAAACCTCGAGCGTGTGTGCTACGACATTGCAGTTGAAGCATATGGCTCTTTGTTGCCCATTGATACTGCACACAGAATTTCCTAGACGTTTAATTTGTGCAACGTCACACAAAGTCATCATCCATCATATTTTGTATTGATATCAAAGCCTCAGTGTGAAAGATTTATTGAAACTTGGTAATGGTTTGCTTATTATTGACTTCAGTAAAGTATTTGGGGGGGGGGGGGGGGGGNNNNGTGTCACATTTTTCATTTGATTTTTTTACTAAAATATTTCCATATTGGTTTTGTTATTTTTAGACGGACCTGTGGCAATGGTCGGCTCCGCAGCCATGGGAGGCATTCTGCTGGCATTGATAGAGGGAGCTGGAATCCTGCTCACTAGATTCGCCTCTTCACAATTCCCAACTGGTACGTGAATACTCTGTGCTGCTGACTGGAACATGCAAAACACCAAATGTGATTTTTAGGCTCTTAATGAGAATACTGGTGGAGAGATGGCAGGAAGTGCAAGGAGAGAAACGTGCAACAAAGGTCGTCTGCTATAAATAAACAGGCACTCGGGTGACATGTTTACAAACCAAGTGGCTGTGATGACAACATGAACATGGTCCTCTGAACCAGAATTAATTGGTTGATGAACATTTGTTTTAGAGATGTCCCGATACAACTTTGTTACTTCCGATACAATACTGAAATTGCAGCATTGAAATGGCCGATACCGATATAGATCTGATCTGATATCAGCATGAATCATACCTACTTTTATGACTTATTTTGTAGTATGGAATGTTAGAAAAGCCTTGATCAAGTGATATTACTCAAACAGAGAACACTAGTCAGCAACAGTAGCTATGAGAAAAACTGACCCATTGATTATTAACCAATGGCATACATATATATGAACCTTAAACACAAGAATATTCTACAATTGAATAAAATAATTCAAAATACATAAGACCCTGAAAAAGAACCTCAATAAATAATAAACCAAAGATTATATTTCTAAAGTGCAAAATAACCATTAGCTTAGCTTGAACACAAGCGTATTCTACATAGAAGTGCTGGAGCGGAGTCTGGAATGGACCGCTTGTATCGGAGTGCTTATATCGGAGATTTTAAATGCAGGCCGATATAGTCCGATACTCATTTTTTCTACTGATATCGGACCGGGACACCCCTAATTTATATTTTATTCATCTAACATTTCACCAATTCCTTTCGGCTTTAGGACCCCAGTTTGCAGAGGAACCCGCCCCTGCTCCCATGGCCGCCCCTTCCTTCGGAGACTACAGGCAATACCAGTGAGAGGACCCCCCCAGTTCTCATCCACTAGGCCTTCTTTTTAAAAATAAAATTCCTTGCTGGAGCTATGAAGAGGAAATGGAGATGCGTAATACCACTCATCAAAGAGTAGCAACTGCACCGACTTGACGAACTGTGTCAAAGAAACAAAGGACAATGTACATCTTCATTTTCCTTCTTTCCAGAGCCATTTACAGATCTGCCTTTTGCCATTCTCAGCCTTGTCGTCTGCATCTTGGTTAAATACAGATAACGTGGTGAGATATGTTGGATATTTTTGGGCTCGTGGGTCTGAGGTGTTGTGTGGCC
>CAESWR010000841.1:97937-109962 GCA_903171835.1 Mullus surmuletus
CCCCCCCCCCCCTACCCCAGCTCGGCTTTATGGCTAGCTCTTGTGGCCGTGCTGCGGTCTGGCACTCTGCGCCCGCGATTGGTCTGTCAAGGATGATGTGCAGGGAAAGCCTCAGCTCATCAAAAACACACTGGATCGTGAGGCTGCGGCGCTTCATTAGACCCTTGGCGGTTATGAAGCGAAGGTTAGTCTCGGGCTAGCAGATGGATTGCAGGATTAGTGGCTCCTCAACATGGAAGAAAGCGGTTGACATTGCTCTTTTGGAACTGCGCTCCGTTTGAATACATCTCCTATCTTAACAGTCGTGCTTATCTGGCCATTACGGCCGCTCGGCCGCTATCATACCAGCGCTGATTTAAGCCTCCTACCTATGATGGCCGTGACATCTGTTTATCTTTGCCCCTCGCAGGAACGCACGACCAAAGGAAATGCTTAACTTGTTTTCTTTTTTTTTCTTTTTTCTTTTTTCATCCAAGTGGACAGATTTTTTTTTCCCCCCCTTTCTTGAAGAGCACTTTTAAGCTATTGCAGAGTGAAGGCAGACATTCCAGTTGCCGCTGCAGCTGTTTTCATTCTCAGTTCAGCCACGCACCATTTACTACAAAGCTCGCAAAATGTACAGACACCCGTAACATTGCCAAGCTCAATTAAAAAGGGGCTTTTAATGACTCTACAATGAACACAGCGGGGCCAAATTCCATCTCCTTACAAAAAAAAAAAAAAAGTCGTTAGGAGCGAAGAATAAAGTAAGCGAGCAGCCGCCAGTGTATTAAAAGCCCACTTCCCCAACTTCCTTCCACTGTTCTTATGTAAGAGAGGTCTTATGACTTTTCCGGGCCATCTCTGTCTTTGCTTGTGTGACTTGGAGGGTACTAATGCCTGACTCGGTGCGTGTGACTCACTACGCCGTTTGGAACCACTGGCTCCATTCATTCGGGCCACTCTGTGCTTCGCTGTTCCCCGCAATCCAATCCCCAGCATGCCATTGTGGGCGGGATAGGACCTGTCCTGTCTGTAGCATGTTAACAGCGTCTGAACAGATTCTCTGTGGGTTGTGGGGATTCTCCAAGTAGGCTAATGTGCTGCTGACACTGAACATTTTTTTTCCCCTTCTTCCTCTACATACCTCCATCCTTCCATCTCTCGCTCCCCCCCACTCCCTCTCTCCATCCTTTTCATCGCAGCTTGGCTCAAAAGTTTGTGCAGGGAGGGCATACCACTGGTTCTCCCAGGACCCCTGGGAGGGTAGCCCAGTCCGAGGGCTTGTTTAGATATCAAACATCAAGCAGCAACCTCCATGGGGTTAATACAAACATCTCAGTTTCCTGTCATCTGCCCTGTAGCCCAGAGAGAGAGCCAGAGGGAAAATGAGTAAAAGACCCCGGTTTATGCGCAGCGCACTCATCCATTTGCTTGCGCGGTCCTGTATCGACGTCAAAGAACAACCTCAGGTCTGAAGTATCGGCAAGCTAGCACACGTCAGAATGCAAATATCTAGTTTTTCCAGACTCGCACGACATGTCTGGGGGACATTTCTGGACCAGAAGTGGTTAGCGAAGGCAGGATTTCCCATGCATAGATTTATTTGTTGCAGGCCGACCACAAATAGATTTCCTCGGCCGATATATCATTGGCACCCGCATTTAAAATTTTCCACGAGCTGATTATTTCTAAGCTGCCGCGCAAACAAAGTCCTGGAGAAGCCCGGAGAGACGCCGGAACTCCTTCCTACAGCTGCCGTTAAGAGTCGTGTCACTTTTGTTTCCAGTGTTTTCTAGTCTTACAGTGGGGGTTGCAAAGAATATGTGCACGCACACGGATGAGGGCACGCACACAAACAAATAGTCTCACACTGTCGCGTAATTGCAGGGAGCAACCAGAGCATGGAAGCCAGCTGAAATGTTCGAAAACATTCAGGAAGGAAGGCGATGTTATCCCGGCTGGGCGGGGCCGCCATGACTTCCTCCGGGCCGGCGTGCTCCCTAGATAGCTGGTCAGGAAACAGCAGGCAGGATGAGACGCATCCCGACACCCCAACTGCCCCGTCTCTGCCCACTCTGACAGTTGGGCCTGAGAATTTACCCGGGATATTCACTCTTCCTCCTTTTTTGTCGCTTTTTTTTTTTCTCCCTTCAACCTTGGTTGCTGTAACAGCTGACTCAGGAGATAAAAGAAGAAGCGAATGTCCGAGTTTCCCCCACATCTTCCGTTCTTCTTCTGTTCTTTTATGTTTTCGGTCAAGGTTATAAACAGAGTTCTTATCTGAAAACAAAGAAACAAAATAGAAAGTGACACACTTGGTTGTGGTTTCACTTGTTGCATAAAGAGAATGGATTTTTCTTCCGCTTCCCAGAGGAACAATTGATCACTCTGATTGTCTTTGTGGCTTTACATTCAAGCTAACAGACTCATTTAGCTGTTTGTAATCATGCACCACTAGTATTATCAGATCTCTCTTCTGCCTCATGTTCACGCCTTTCTCTAAATGCTGCCAGTGTGACATTATGCAGTTCTCTTTGTATGAGGTATTGGTAAACATTGATGCGCTCATGCATACTTTCCCCGGGTGTTGGTGTCCTCTACCGTGGAACCACCTGGTTGCCCTCTGCTTTTTATTTATTTAATTTTGCTGTCTGGGCTTTTCTGCATATGCAAGGGCATATGAATGTCGACGCCGGCAGGAGCACAACAAGTACTGCAATGTCATTGTTAAAGTCTGCTTTGCATTGTATCCTTTTTTTCTTTGAATACACCACCTTTTCTCTTTGTTTTTCTCTATTTGTGTTTGAAGCAACAATATGCAGTTATTTCACTAGGACTTTTTTACTTCCGATACAATACCGATGTTGCAGTTGAGTATTGGCTGATACCAATATCGATCCGATACGATGTCAGTACGAATCATAGATACTTTTATGACTTATTTTGTAGTATGGAATGTTAGAAAAGGCTTGATCAAGTGATATTACTAAAAACGGGGAATTTTATCAGATTTTAGTTATAGGCCGATATAATCTGATATTTGTTTTTTTGCTGATATTGGACCAATATCCTATATCAATATCGGATCGGGACTACCCCTATATTTTACCATAAATAATCAATGGTTTGACACCACACCACTATTTGTGTCTTCTGTGGACTTGACTTGCATATTTTGCTCCAGTCATCTCTTGGCCTTCCCTCATATTTTGTATATTTTGGTAAAACGGGAAATTCTTCATTATCTGAATCATTTGTTCACCTTTTACACAATGGAACGAGCGTTGCCGCGTAAAAGCACCTTGCAGTCGCTTTTCTTGGCACAGTTGCTCAGATGTTTTCGACCATTTTCTTGCTAACGTGAGCTTCCTCTCATCTCTCCTCAGGTGCCGATGATCCTGGTTGGGAACAAGTGCGACTTGGAGGATGAGCGCGTGGTGGGGAAGGAGCAGGGTCAGAACCTGGCCAGACAGTGGAACCACTGTGCCTTTTTAGAGTCCTCTGCGAAGTCAAAGATCAACGTCCTCGATGTGAGTGCTCGCGAGGAAAGGGAGTGGGAGGGAGAGAGCAGCTGGTTACCCTGCCTGTATGGTAAACAGCTGATGGGGCAAACAACATTGTTGGACCTGTCAGGGAATTACCACTTATAATTCTCTCTTTGATTAGATAAAAGCAGTTTAACATGTCTTATCGGTCAGTAAAAGATGTGGGTCGCAGCGAGCTGCTACACCCTTGTTACACATGACACCAGTCCTCCCAGATGAGGCTGCAAGCAATTGCCTCAAAGTGCTGCCTTGTGTTTTTCACTTTCCACCGTGTATTGATGTTTGTGCTCTTTTGTTTTTCCGCTCTCTTCTTAGATCTTCTACGACCTGGTCAGACAGATAAATAGGAAAACGCCAGTGGAAAAGAAGAAGGCGAAAAAGAAATCCAACTGCGTGCTGCTTTAAAGACCCCACCCCGTCAGCCCCTGCAGCAGCTCTGAGCCAGGTGTGTGTGTGTGCAAGTGTGTGTATGCGCAAGTGTGTGTGTGTTCTCAACTTGATAAGGCCAAAACAGCTGTCAAAAAGAGCTTTGCACACTCATCCCAGCCGTGCTATCAAACTGATTAGTTACGTAACAGCTTTGATGTTCCCGTGTTGTTTAAGGTGACGACACCTGCATCGGTTGCACGTCATCAGCTTCACACTCACTTAGAATTTTTTCCCCACATGCGGCAAAGTGAATTTCTGCAGGTCAAAGAGGTTGTCGGAGTCCTTTGGGCGTTCTCAGACTCAAAGAGGACAAAGTCGAGGAGGGATTTAAAGAGCCTGAGCATGGAGGAAAATTAGGAAAAACCCTGGAAAGCACAATTCAGAGGGAGAGCTCCCCCTCCAGGCAACAAGGAGCACAACTAACACCTCAATAAGTGGGGTTAAAGAGATGATTTGAAAATAACTAGGGACTCTTGCAGGGCTAAAAATGCAAATGTAGTTGGTTTGGTAAGAGGAGGCGTCCAGTTTGCAGTCAGACGGACACACTGTGTTCAAAATTAGACATTGTGTCAAAGTACAACGTGTCTGCAGAGTGTCAGGACGGACATCCTTAAGTGTGAAGGGCTTTCATTTACTTTTTTCTCTTCTTTGCGATGGCTGGAAGTAAATATGGAGGTCAGCAGCTGCCCTGTTTTGGGGGAAATCCTCCTCTATCAACAGCTCTTTCCTGTTAAACTGGGAATCTTTTCTTTCATTTTTTTCTGGCACATTCTGGTAATGAGGAAGTCTGAACAGCTGTATTCGGTGAAGAAGGCTGCTGATTCCTGTAAAGGGTTCTTAATGTGTAAATATGTCTATAATTAGTCACTTTAAGTCCAAATCTTGTCACAATATTTTTTTGCTACATTGGTATATAGTCAGATCTGGTATTTTATTTAGATATAATCTGAGATGTTGCAATAAGTAAATTAACAGGAAATAGTTTCTATTTTTAATTTGAACAACTGGACCAATTTCGCAAGAAATTAAGTCACTCCATTGCGTTTAAGAAGCCGCAGAGCTGCTCTGAAAGCTGGTACATGTTGTCTAGACAGTGTTTATTTTTTTCACCACAGCATTGTGCCATGACTGTCTGTCTGATTTATTAAACTGAAACACATTTAAAACAAAACGCCAAAACTACTCATTTCCAACATTTTAAATGTTAATCATCCATGACTAAATTCATGGAAAATCTTTGTCATGACTAAAATGAATGGATTCAAACTAATGTAGCGAAAAGAGGCACAACAAAACCATTTAATAGACCATTAATATGTAAAACACTGCTCATTTGTATTCGTTTGGCGAACAGTTTGGAAGTAAAGAGCAATAATCTTTTTTCACAAAACATAATTAAGCTAATTAGAGTAGATTCCAGGAGACAGATTTTAAAAAAGGAAGAAAAAACACTTTGAACATTTAAGGACTAACCTTTTTTATTTTATTTTTAAAAAATTTGAGGAATTTTACATGGATGCCATATTTAGAAGTACCCCCATTTTAAACCCACTGATGCAGCACACACACACACACACAAACCACCCACCCAGACACACAAGAAACTCCCAAGAAACTGTTCAGTAAATGTTGTTGAATGCGAGACGGCGCAGCTGCCGCCTCGGCGCTCGTTTGCGGAGCGGGAGGAGAGTAATTAGTCAAACTGACAACAGCTGTGCTAATTAACTCACCTGGCGCCACTCTTTTTCCTGCGGCCGAACCGCAGCCAGGCCTCATCAGCACGTACGAATCAGTGTCGATGGGAGCAAAAACGTCTCCGGAGCGTCACATCAGAGGGAAAAACCCGCCGCTCGAGTACAGATGTTTTTATTTTCACATCACTATTTGCATAACCCTCCATAAACCTGTTTTAAGGACACGCCGAGGTGACGTGCAGTGCTCAGTTATAGGGGCGTCCTGATGCCACTTTTTCACTTCCGATACGATACCGATATTGCAGCCTTGAATATTGGCTGATATCCATCCGATATCAGCACAAATCATACATACTTTTATTACTTATTTTGTAGTATGGAATTTTAGAAAAGGCTTGAATAAGTGATATTACTCAAACAGAGAACATTAGTCAAACAGTAGCTATGAGAAAAACTGACCCATTTATTATTAACAGATTTCTTACATACATTTTAACCTTAAACATAAGAATATTCTACAATTGATTGATATCTGCGATTTTAAATGCAGGCCGATATAATCCGATACACCCTTACTCACTTACTCGTACAAATTCATTGTCTGTATCAGAAAAGCCCGTAAACATGCGCTACACTGGTTTTACTGGCCATATTTTCAGCGGCGGCGTCAGAATAAACCCCCGCCGCCGCCAATTCAGCAAAGCAGAGCCGACCCCTGCAGCATCCACCTCCTTTGGTCGCTTTAAACTTGTGTGATAGGGGGGAAATGAAACTTTGATATTAGCGATAACGGCGGATTAGCGAGACAGACGGTACCATTGTGCCGGGCCCAGACACCAGGCCAGCTGAGCCACCCACCGCGTTCCCCGTCTGAATCCATCTGTACTGGTCAGTTAGCTGGAGAGCGTGTGTGTGTGTGTGACTGGGAACTCTGTCAGCAGGGCCCGGGGCGTAGGCTAACCCCCCCCCACCACCACCACCACCACCACCTCTCCCCATCCCTCTTCTGCACACAGACACACACTGTCCAGTTCACACGCTGGCCAGCCCAGTGAACCAGCACTAATGGGATTACAGCCCCACTGTTCCACTGCTCCCAGCACACCAGCACCTACGCCGCCAGTGGGAGATGGTTTAGAGAGTCGGCGGTGGCGGGCTTGGAACCAGACAGGGCAGACACACGCACGGTTTCACTTGATGGTGACCTTTGGCCCGTGTCTGACTTTTATTGGCTGTTGTGACAGAAGTTAATAGAGGCTAAAGTCCTGCCTTTCCGTTTCCGGTACGTGGGTCCCGAAAACACATTTAGTAAATTAGATAATTATTTTCTGGTCCCGTTTTAATTGTGCCATAAACTTGACATGTGCTTTTTGTGGCTTTTAAAGATCATTTTTCACATAAAGAAGACACCAATTTAGCACAAAGAAGTTTTATAAGTTTACGTTTTGCGTGGGGCCGCTTTGTGAGCTACAGCTCTTCGCTGCTGCACTTCACCACCTTTTCCCGCATCGAAAGAGGTGAAAATCATTCTAAGTCGGGGGACGTGGAGCGATTCTGTTATGCCGATGGCGGGAAGCCGAGGGAAAGGGCGATGATGTCACATTCGCGACATCTTTCTCGTGTTTTCTCTACAGCCTTTAACTAAACAATTACACAGTAAAGGATCAAACTCTTGGCATGAAAAATGATCATTTAAACCCACAAACAACATGCGTGTAATCTGGGGCGTACAACGACCAGAAAATAACTTTCTCTGCATTGAAATCCACTTAGATTTTACCATCGGTCTACTGGAAGGGGTGGGACTTTGACACTCTATTAAGTGTCAAATCATAAAGTAATACATTTTAAAGCGGTAGGTAAAACAGGTGACCTACATTTCCTTCCCTAGCATTTTAAGTTCCCCTTTGTTATTCTTCTTTATTGCGCCACGTGACTTTTCCGTGAGAGTTTATAGGCATGTTAATCCAGTTTCGCTTCCTCCTTTTTAATTTTTTTTTTAAATGTAGAAGTCGCCCCGGCTGGACTCCAGCTGTGTGTGCGGTTTGCTGCAGCAGAGTTTCGCTCCACTCCGCCTCGGTTAGAGTCCGCCCTTCACTCGAGACCAGAGGCGTGTGCCGGCTCATGTGATCCCACAGTCCACCAAACTAGAACCGGGATCTTTTCTCAGATCAAGCAGCTCAAAATACAATATGATGAAAAAAGGGGTCCTTTAACATTTATGTATTCAGAACGATAAAGCAAAAAAGAAACTAGAGGGAGGCAGTTGCGTAAACGGATGGGGAAGTAGGGATTTTTCTTTTTTTCTTTCCTTTTTTTTGTAGTTATCCAATGGTTTCGACGCACTTTGACAAAACGACTTTATAGTTTTTTCCTCCATTTAAAGGATGTGAAACGAAAAGAATTTGTCCTTAAAGCAAAATATTCCTAACAAATATACACAAATAACGACTTTTTACATAGAATTTGAAAATCTAAAAAAGTTGTGCATGCCAGATGGCCAGAAACTATTGCAGAAGTGCCGCCAACCCCTCCCCACACACACACACACACACACACACACACACACACACACACACACACACACACACACACACACACACACACACACCCTGCAGATTCAGGATTTGAAACCCTTCTGGCTGACATGAAAAGTGCTTGAGCTATGATCTTTGCCAAAGAGGGGCGTTACAAGACTACTGGGACTGTTTGCTGGAGTTTCTGACAATGAGAAATGTATGAATGTTTGGAATGTGTTGGCAATTACAAATCATTTTCTAATGGTGTTTCAGCTTCCATTTGCTCAGACATTCACATACAGATTAGAGCTGGGCGATATGGACCAAAACTCGTATCCTGATATATTTAGGCTGAATATTGATATGATATATATCCCAATATTTTTCCTGCAAAGTGAACTTAATGATTAGTCAAAGTCAAATATGACATGTCATAGGTAGTTTTATTGAAACTGGCTTTCAGTGAACAGTTGCAAAAACAAATAAATAAATAGGTTTCTTCACCAAACTCAGCTGTTCAAATAATAATATAATCATAACAAATACTTTATAACAAGAGTTTCTTTTTGAAATTCTAAAGCTCCATGTAAGGTGCACATGAAAAAAAAATTGAAATAAATATAAGAAAAGAAAAATGCCATTCCTTATAGTTTACTCTGACGACTGAATGGCTTACATACTTTCTTCTCCTTTATTACAAATATGCAATATATCGGATATAAACAGATATGGTCTCATTCCATATCTTGCTTTAAAAAATATGGGTATATTTTTTATATAAATATATCGCCCAGCCCTAATACGGATGCAGGGTTACAATGTGTGAAACTGCTGTAATGCCATCGGGTGGCCACTAGAGGGCACTCAGACGTTTGTTTATTGAGAGACTGTTTATATGATTTGAGGACTAAACCACTGTTGCCATCTTGCAGAAATGCTGTAATGAAGAACTGTTGCCCTGATTGGAACGTGCCAGCATTCCAACAGCCCCTCANNNNCCCCCCCCCCCCCCCCCACCTCCTCCTCCCTCCATCAGCCATAAACGGTGAATCAGCTGACCGAACTGCTCCTATCAAAGACAAGGATGACCTGCAAGAGAGTGAGAGAGAGAGAGAGAGAGAGATGGAGAAATTTTTGAAAAGAGTGAGAGAAAGAAAAGACAGTGAGAGAGAGAAGACTCTGGTCTCTCGCCTCCGAGGATCTTCCTCTGTGTCTCAGTTTCAGTGTGAACCCTGAACGGACCGTCTCCATTTCTGCACCAAACAAACACAACAAACTGACTACGACGATAGTAAAGCCTCTGACATTATGTTAAAAAAAAAAAAGTCCATGAGCCGCCTACATGGCTAGAGAGCAGCCCCCCCAACCCCCTATTTTCATTAATTTTGACAGTTTAACAAAAGAAAATAATAGTTAACGAAGGAAAAACGACGTTAGAACTTGGACTCAGTATTTTTCATCTTTTTTCAATATCGTATTTGAACGACATGGAAGTTGACCTCTTTAGTTGTATGATTATAAATATTCTTCAAAAACGAGCATGAAAAAATGCATCAGTTATTAAGTGTAGATGTTTTCAAGTGAAATCAAGTGGAAAAGTGAGAACTTTTTTATAGCCATACACCTATTCTCCATGCCTGTCATGTCAGTAATGATAGATCAAGGTCTATAATATGTATTATTATTTTTATTATTTTTTTTTTTTCTTTGTTTGCCCTGTTGTTCATGGACTTCTCTTCTGCAAATATCTCTCTCTGATGTGACTTAATTTTATACTCGGTCACTGGGATTTCATAGCTCCCATAATATATTCTAATGCCATTTTTTTGCATAATAATGCTTCAGAAAAAAATGGGTCTTTTATAGAAGAAATATGGGGAAAAATAAGGATTGATTTCTATGTCTCTTGAAGCTGAAATATATTATACTAAACCAACTCAAATAATGCTTCTTGTGTTTTTCTGTCAATGATGTTCCAGCGTTTATGAATTATTAAAGTACATTTTAGTACATTTTCATTATATTGGTCAATGTATTTTTGTGAATTAAACTTTTATCCAAAGTGCATTTGACTTATTTGAGAACTTTAAGGAGGCCGATGAAACAAACGTACACAATCAAAGTAGCTGGTTAATGTGGGAATTACAGTTTGTACTTTGAGTGACCACTAGGAGGCAGTAGAGGAACACAAATATTACACACATTAACAGAGGGAGGCCTTCACAGTTTTGCTTATTCAAAGCACACTGCACCCCGGCGGTATATTACATAATGTAGCTTAATGGGACAATCACTGACAAAAGAAGTAGTGCACGGTGCGTCTTTATATAATCATTTACACAAAGCACGGAGGGCGTCGGGGACAGTGGAGGGTTCTGGGAGAATTCGCTACTCTGCACACCGAGCGCCGACGGCATGGATTAATTGGAGGGTCTCACCTTGAAAGACAGGATTTGCTGCAATCTCCATGCACCGATTTCCAGCGCTAAGCAAAGAATGGGGATTTAAAATCGCCGATAGACAAAAGGCTGCAGGCCACACGGAATGAATTTCATATTAAATGTAATAGATTGAAAGCTTATCCAAGTGGTGACGACTGGCATTCAATCACAGCAGCCCATTCAATAGACAATGAAACGTTAAATTCCAACCCACAAATATGAAGCTCTTGGAGGCCTCAAGCCACCATTGAAATAGGGGCGTCGTAGGAGAGCCGAGGCAAAGGGAAAATTTGAAATCAAATACGTTACTACAATGATTTGTATCAGATAAACAATTTTCACTTGTAACAAAAGCAGATTAGAATAACGTCATTACTTCCAATAAACTGGTTTGCCACCAAAGCCCATACAAATGACCAGTAAATGGTAATAATAATTAGAGATGCACTGATACCACTTTTTTCCGAACAGATACGATACCGATACTGAGTACCGATACCGATACTTGTTCCATGCACACAACAATTGACCGTTAACACACACAGTCATAGTCCCCCAACCCCTCCTGAGAGTTAGGGTACTTTCGGTCGCATAGCATCGGCCCGATATCCAATACAAGTAAAATTGGTCCACAGTGCTGGTGCAAACCCATCACTCACTGATTCACAACTACTTTTACTTCTAACAAATTAGGTTACAAAAACGTTACTACTTCCAATAGAGAAACTGGTTTGCCATCAAATCAGCCCATACACAAGTAAGTGGTTATAATAATAACTAGGTCCTAATAATAATAAAAAGTGTATGTGCTGGTTTGTTGTGACTCCGATTACTGCCAGCAGAGGCCGCCACCGTTCAACAGACCTGCTCAATAGTGCTTTAAAACTGGACTGCAGTTCTGGGGGACTGACCGAGGCCGCTCCAATATCCGGAAAAACCACCCAGGAATGTGTGTTTTCTGCTGATGCTGCAAATGAAATACTACACCGAGAGCAAACCCACTGATTCACAACACCGGCCACAAGTCACGGCCTCCAAACGTGAAGTTATTATCTCCATGTGGTGTGGACACAGTCACACGCGGCGTATCCTCACATGCCAGGACCCACTTGAGCAGAAGCACTTCCTGAGGGTTTTTTTTTGCCCAGGGGGGAGGCAAAAATATGCTGCATCATCTTTAAGCTCCTTACGTCTCTGAGGGGGGACGTGTCAAAGCCAAAGCAGCAGTGAGAGCGGCAGAGAGGGGCTTTACCGCCTGTGACTCACTTCTTGTTCTTGACTCTTATCACCCACGCTGCAGCCTTGATCGGGCCTTTAATCCCTTTAGTGCTTGAGAAGCGGAGTAATACCAAACACTTTTTGCATTCATTATCCTCCCTGTGAAATAATGCTCGCTGTCATCCTCCAGACTCCCC
>CAESWR010000841.1:117249-130642 GCA_903171835.1 Mullus surmuletus
CACACACACACACACACAGCAGGGCCTAATTGAACATGGAACCCTGCTTTTCAAAGGCCCATTGAGACGGCGCAGGTTGACATTTTCTCTCCGCTCTCTCTCGAGATTCTGCAGCTGGCCGGTCGGCTTCGAGGGTCCTAAGTGGTCCACGATTTCCTGCGGCGCGACAAAGACGCGACGCCTGCCGGGGTCTTTGGTTTTGATAGATGAGCGAGATTATAAGGTTACACGGTGAACACAGACAGAGAGGGAAGGAGAGCAGGGGGGAGAATCGTGTTTCACTGATACATCGTGAGGGGCTGACGGGGTGAAAACGTGCCCGGAACGACCCGGACCGCTGAGCAACACGGTTTGTGCTGATGTTCAAGGTCCCCAGAGGATGGATCTTTAAGGGTTATACAGTGCGATCGTTGTTTAATCCATCAGCAGCGCTCTCTTTTTCACACTCTAATCTGAAAGTGTTGATCAAAATCCAAATCTTAGTACTTATTGGGAGTCTACGATGGAGTAATTGGGCCGCATTAACAAAAAGAAGTCAGACTTCAAGAATAAAGGCATCATTTTACAAAAAGTCATATAGTTTTACATAAAGTCATAATTGTATGAGATAGAGTCCTAAATTTACGAAAAAAAGTCGTAATTGGTAGGCTGTTCTACTTAAAACTGAAGTAGGTCTAAACCGTATTATGACATTAAGTATCTCTTTCTTTGCGAAACCTATACTGAAGTACAATTCCATGAAATGCTCAACGGCATTGTTTTAACAACTCTAAAACAACAAGTTGGAATATGATTATTCTTGTAAAAATGTAAAAAAAAAAAAAATTTAAACTGGGATATATCATTTTTTACAGCTGGAATATCTCCCTTTCTTATTAAGATTCAAAATAAAAGCACGTGTCACTGGGCTGCTGCTACACCAAAGCTCCGCCTCCTCCTCGCCTGCCACGCCACAGTGCCACTCACAGATGGAGGCCCGGCTTTCATCTCCCAGCATGCCGCCTGAGTGTTTGGGCCCGTCTCACCGAGCGGCAAACAAATCCACTTCGGCGGAGTCGACCTGCCGGCGCCCCGCCGTGCGGTAAACAAGTCGTAAACACTCGCCGCGCGCTCATGCATGCCGACGACCGTTTGCCGCACAGACGTGAGTGTAGCTGCGAGCTTCTAAAAGTAGATAAAGTGATTAAAACAACATGCAGGGAAGCGTGGAAATCTTCAAGCCTGCATCCTTTTTTTGATGTTGCTGTGAATTTGGAAGCAGCTGGTGTTTTCAGATGCAGATGAGCAATATTTGCGTCGGAGTTCTTGTTGTTGTTGGAAATATTTCTATAATAAGCTGTTTACATCAAATAGTTGCATTCATTTTGTTCGTGGCCATTTTTGGCCAATCGAAAACCCATTCAAAGCACATTTTATTTCATTCTGATAATTTACAGTATAAAATGGTTATATTCTAATCTCAACATGTTTCATGTTTTCCACCAAATGACGTCATGAGTCCATTTTTGGCCAATGGATGATTTAATGTCATATTCTTAGCTTCCACAAGGGAGTGTTTGGTAGCTTGTTCTGCTCATAGGAAATAAAAGACAGACACAATTTCTCTATAAATGTGATGTTTAGGATGTCAGATAATGACAGCCCAAAAAAAATGCAGAATAATTATAATGCTCTTGTCAAGAAATTGCATTTCCCAGACTCTACTATTACTGACACAGGAAAAGTCACTGGCACTTGGAATATGTCATTTCATAGATATTGGGCTTGTTTTGCAACAGGTACATCGTGCCAATAAACTGGCATTTGAAGGGTTAAAATCACGTTTAAACAGTAGAGCCGAAAGTAGCAAAAATGTACACATAAAAAATCCTTCATGAGCTAAGTACTCAACATCCTGTTTGCAGCTGTGGCATTCTTGGCTCTTTGTGGGAGGGGCAGCCGCGTCCACCCAGGAGACAGGAAGTGTGTGTTTCATACCGCTGCTTTCTAACGTGTCATCTTTTGTTATGGACAGAACGTCTCTGGCGCCCTGACGGCCGCCCGGAGCCCGCCGGGCTTCCTGTCAATCTGTCCGCTCCTATAACGTCTTTATCGTCTTAACGATGCGACGCGGAGACGGCGCGAGCCGAGGTAGCCTAATGAATTCACTCCCCTTGGCAGGTGGACGCACACACAAGCACATTCGTTTTGTCCTAGCGGTGGCGTGCGGTATTGAGGCCGTCCTTTGGATGATGCTCTCAGCACCGAGTCGGTCTGACATTTTCATCTCTGAAGAGCCATAATTGGTGGAGGGCGAAGGGTCAGTCTTGACCTCGGGTGATGCCTGTCTGGTGAAGGAGGTTGAAGGGAAGAGGCCCCAGTAATAGCAAAAATAGTACATTTCTGAGGGTATATTTGGCTTTTCTCCTATTCGAGATACATGAATACTACATAAACTGCAGTGCATTCCCATTAAAAACCTAAATTCTTTGTTTTTTAAAGAAGTCCAGCTGGAATTTTCAATCCAGTTCAATTCAATCCAATTCAATTTATTGATCCCAAAAGGTAATTCATTTTCACAAAACTTGCATTATTTGAGACTTCAAATCCCATTCATCCCTCTGTAGTACTATGCACTCACATACTTTTGACAGCTTTTAGTGTATTACACATTGACATACAACCCCTCTCATCTCATACTGGGATCACGTCATGGTAGTGTAGTGGTAATGTTACAGGGTAATGAACTGAGAGGTGTGAGTTTGAATCCCAGCCCTTCCTATTGTATTACCTTTCTCTCAAGTGCTTTTGATTGGTTTCAGCCTATTCCATACCGATATACTGTAACACTTCTCATCTCTTGCTTGATCAAGCCATTGTGTAGTACTTGTGTTAGGTTTCAATGATTCCATAGCGATAAACCCCTTCTCACCTCCTTCTGGGACCAAGGCATGGTGGTAGTTGCCATGTTACAGGGCTATGAACCAAGAGACGTGGGTTCTAATCCCTGCCCCTGCTTTGTATCGCTCTCAAGTACTTTTCATAGGTTTCAATGGAAGGTGTTCCGAATGTTTGACAATCCGGACCAAGACGACCCAAGATCCAGATTATCCTGCGATTTGTGGGATTTGCAAAATAATCGGTGATATGATGAAATGCAACTCAATCCGGCTCCAACACCCGTCAGCTGCGCCTGCTTTCAATCCATATTCCTTTGAAACCAGCCATACGATTATCAAAGTCGCACCAAAACCTTCTCTTCGTGTGACTGTAAAAAGACTTTCACTACAAACCAAATAGCAACTTGCGTCTCAACCCTTGCAAACCAGATCACAGCCCCCCCCCCCCCCCCCCCCGGAGGTGAGAGCAAATCTCACTTGATTACGTAAAAACTGAGACACTCGCTGCTTCTCCACAGCTGGTGAAACACCCACAGGGAGGCGTCTGCGCTGTGGGCCGGCCCGCCGAGCTTTGAAGGGCACATTTCTGGGTTCAGTTGCAAGCAAAACCCGACTGGGGGTTGGGGGGGGGGGGGGCGGGTCCTCGACGAGCTGCCAACATCTCATGAGTGGGTTCTTCATTCTCACAGATGCAAATTGACGGAGGAGGAAACGTGAGCACTTCCATTTTCTGTTTGTCTAACTGTCCCACATAAGCATATGAATGCATCTCTGCCGCTGCCGCACGTGCGCTTTCTGCCAAAGACGTGCTGATGTTTGAAACTGTGTCATCTGCTGAGATCGCTGGGGACCCTCAAACCCCCCCTTCCCCCGCCCGCCCACCCGCCCCTGAAACAACCGCCGCTGCAACGTCCCTTCCCCTTAAAAAGCAAGGCTGAATTACCGGCTTCATTCGGTATTTGCCTCGTTAAAGAGAAGTGAAGATGAAAGGGGGCCTGGATGGAAAACAAAGCGGCACGCGGAGCCCTTGTCATTTTCTCGGGGGCCTCTTGGCTCCGAGTTTAAGGCCTCGGTTGCCGCTTTGTAAATAAAAACCAAACAGCCGCTGCCTCTGCTTCAAATTCCAGCAGAGGGAATACTTCGGCGTGTGTGTTTAACGAATGCGAATTTGCGCTCGTACATCTGCAAGTGAGAGACTTTGGGGCTTTTTGTGGCTCTAATTAACATTTTGATTTGGTTTTGTTTGCGTGTGTGCACGAGTGTGAGTGCGCTGTGTGGGCTTTTCATCACCCTTTTCATTCCTTTTATCCTCCTTGCTGGTTTTAAAGGGAAAACAATTTCATTTTCGGATCATACAAAGCTGTTTTCCTCCGCATAATTTATGCATGAACGAGTCACCGCCTCGGCAGAAATTAAATATTGAGCTGATCAAATCACCCTCATTCTGAAAATTCACACCTTTAGGACACAAATTCAAAAAAAAAACCAAGAAAGAAAACAAACTGCTGATATCAAAGCAGAAGGTTATTACAGAGCGACTTCAACATGTTATTTCGGACCCGTCATTGAGCTATAAAGTGTAAATTCACAGCAGGGATCACAGAGGGTGCGGAACAATGTGTGTGTGTGTCTGCCGGGTTTTACAGTGTTACAGCTCAGCTACAGCTGTGAGGGAGAAGACAGGCCCCATTTAATTCAGCGGGAAGCCGGAGAAGGTTGGGGGGGAGGGGACGGAGCAGCCACAAGGTTTTCTTTTTCTTTTTTCTAACACACTGTCACATGTTCTCGCTGCACCTTGAGCCGCCTCTCTGTCTCTGTCTGGGGCGACTGGAGTCCCGATGAGCTCTGCGAGCGCCCCATCTGCCGCCACCTCCAAATTCTATTCTGGAAATCATATTTGTGGATGCGTTTTAGGGGAGATAAAAAGCGTGGTGTGGGGATGGATGGGGGGGATGCAAACTGAAACCAGCTCATGTGTGATAAAACATAGGACATAAGACTTTTTGTTATGGGAAATGTGGTTGTTACTGTAGCATTCATAACATACAAGGCAGAAAAGTAGAAGAATAAAAATGTTTCAGTAATATACGTGTACAGTTATTTACAAGAAGAGAATAAAAGTTGTATGCAGTGTTAGTAGTTGTAAGTAGTAAGAAAATTATTTGAGATGTGTATAGGAGTGTAAAGCAGAAGGTGTGCAATTTGTACACTAAAATAGAACTGTTGGACATTAATATAAAGAGATAAATAAGTAACAACTGGAATGAGAACAAACACAATGGTGCAGAAAATGGCAAATCCTATCAGGTTTACAGTGGTGAGTTATATGGTTATAGGATCATTGGTGATATTGTGAGACATGATTTATTATTTAAGGATTGCTGAGTGTGAAACAAACAGCTTTGATATAACTGATACACTATACAGTCATCAGAACTTAATTGAGGGTGTGTAATTGTACACAGTTGAATCTCTTAAAGATTAATTTTCCTAAATGTCAAGACGTAATCGGTTCCCAGAAGTGGACCCATGAGATGAAATTTTGAGGCTGAAATATACCAAAGTAGAAAGCATAAATTCAATCTGCTTTCCCCACTCGAATCGGCCGTTTAAGAGCTCCTGAATGAGCTTAACATCACCAAAATAAAACGTAAACATGAACATTCCGCGGGTATCGACTCCGGGGACAGATGGGGGGATTATTTCAGCCGGCGGCGGGACCCCGCGAGGACCCCGGCGATCAGCGACACTGCGACGCTCTGTCTGCTGCAAACAAGCTGAACTGTGTTTTCATGCGGCTCAGAGGAGCAACTGGTTAATAAAACCAGTTGGACAGTCTGCAGCACAACGAGCCCCCTGGGGACGAAACATGCTCGGCGGACACACACAGTCACACAGATGGACACACACACACTAAGGAAACACCCACAGGCATGCAGGCGAGTAAGTGGGCTTGACCCCCCCGTCTTTTTGTCTGTCACACACACACATACAAAGCAGCGGGGAGCATCTCTGGCCAGGTGAGGCTCGGATGCAGACAAATAATTATACTTTTATATTGTTCTTTAATGGCGCCTCAGTGCTTAATTTCGTTCCACATCATTTCCAAGTATATGTTGTTGGAAAGACAATAAAGTCTCCTTGAAAACCTTGAAAATCTTGACTCAGCTTATTTCCTCTGCACAAATGGGTACAGAGAATCGCTAACTCACAACAGTGTCATTCTATTACTGTAACTTGGGACTTTTATTTTGAAAAAGTCAATAGCAATCAATAGCACATCACTTGATTTGGGTTTATTTTCAAGTAGAGGAAGTGGATTTAAGCTTTGTGTTCACTCAAGATGCAAGCGGTAGATCCTAAAACACTCACTCTTAGGACAGTAAATATGTGTATTTTACAAAGATATTCTCGCCCATAAAAGCAGAAACAGTCATCTTGTTGCAGTGCGTGAGTAAAACGGCAAACCTCATAGCAACCGGCGCGCTAATTGAGATATTTCGAGAAGTGGAGCAGCAGACCAAACGCTGCCGTCTCTTGAGTCACTCGCCACCAGTGTGCCCGAAAGCCCGGCAGATGGAGTTCAAGCCGAGTGCAGTCCAGTAATTTACGCTTTTGACCCCAGACGCCAAACCAGCTAAACAGAAATGTGTGAAAATCCCAATCGATGCATACCACTGGTGTGAGACTTGCGATCAATACATCGACCGGCCGCTCCCGACCAACAAAACAGGCAATCGGTTAAACCATCAGCGAAACCCATAGAGGAGAAAAGAAACATTGAGGTCAGTTGCAAACGAGGAGCTGCCCGGAGAGCAGCGCTAACCCAGAGGTGGTCGGTATTATTCATCCCCTGTCTTTCCCGTTGTTTGTTCCACCTCTTAACCCCTGGGCTTGTTTTAGCCTATTTACCCGAGAAAAAATGAGTCAGGAAATCAGCGCCCTTGCTCGTAGCCTTTTGATTTGCAAGGGGCTGTCGTTGCCACCAGCATGGACCCTTGGTCCACGCACCAGATCCGGTTTAGCCATATCGGTGGTGGTCCATTTCCAACTATGGGTTCCTATCTAACCTACATCAGGATGATCCTCAACGATTGGCGATATCTTACCTCTTTGTGTAGCACCGATACCTTTGGAAACGAGGAACCACATCACCCCCTCTTTCAAATTTTAGCTTTGTCACTCTGGGTTAGAACCCAAAGTGGGTTAACTCAGAGCACCGATGTATGCCTGTTCATGCTGGCTGACTCTTAGTGCTGCACACCGCACTGGCGTTCCCTGAAGACTCATATTAACTATTTAATAGAGATCTAAATGGGTACATGGACTAAAAGAGTGAATGAAACCTACATGACCTCCAATTATCTCAGCGATGTTCATCCTAAAAGAAATCTAACGTTTATTCAACCGATACCCCGTCTATGGCACCATATGTAAATCTATTCTCATTCCGGGAGAGGTATAATTTATTCATGTGATATTTTAATGTTGATTAAGCTTACGGCTTCATGGCAGCCACTGGGCTGACTCTCACGGTCAAGGTCTAATGTCTACGGTCTCGGGCTAGACCGCAGTTACATTCTCCACGCGGCGTTAGTCACCGTAGCTATTAATGGACTCGTCTAATGCTAGTATTTCGAGTTAATGTTGCGCTGCTGCACATTACCTGAGGCTATTTCATGAGAATGAAATCACATGACACGGTGAAACATAACATTAAAGACTACTCTAGACTATGGACTGGGAGACCTGGCGGCAAACCTCATTTGGCTTTGCTCTGCCTCGTTGAATAAAAGAGAGTAGTGAACATTTTTGACCATCTCTTTGCACTATAGATTGGGAGAACTGGTTTCAAATATTCCCAGAAACCTCCTTTGGTCAAGTGTTCCTATACCTTTGCTTGGCCTCAATGGCTAACGGAGTAAAAGGAATATTCTTTTTCTAGCTTTCTCTTAGAACCAGCATAGAAGTTCCTACTGGACTAAGCACTGGAAGACCTGGGTTCCAATCAGACTCCAGCCAGTCAGTCAAGGGTTTCTGTACCTTTGTCTAGACTCATTGACCAACAGTGATTGTCGAGTCTAGTAAACTCCATAGCACGGTGGTTCTGACTCTGGACTACGGCCCCGGGGAGATCCTTGTTCAAATATAGCTACAGCTGTCATTCAGTCAAGTCTCCTTTTATCTTGTGCTCGGCCTAATTGACAAACACAGGGAAACAAACATTCTGGAGCCATGTGTCACTTGCCACAACCACAGCAGCGAGAGAAATGCGTGCATTTCGTGGGGTCGGCGCTGAGAGACTCGCTCGTTCCGGGAGACCACAGCATGCGATGACACAGAAACGGAAGCCGTGACACAGAAAAAAAGTCAGCAGAGATTGTAGCCTAATGGGTTAGTGTTCCAGTAGTGTCTTTCTGCACCAGAGGATGCGATGTAACGCTACACAACAGCGGCTTTCAGCCAGCGGTGTAATCGCGCCCCGGTCTGCCTTCGTATCGCGTTGACAGAGTCTCATTGCATATTCATGTGCTGAGGGGAAAAGGATTTTGTTGCTCTGAGAAACTAGTAAAAGTCAAGTCGTTTAATGTTTAATGGTCGCTGCTGCGCTGAACTTTTGGGATGAAGGGGACGCATGAAGGGCAGGGAGGAAGCAGCAGCGAAGGAAGCCTTTGCGGCGGACGAAACCATTGTAAAAACTGTATAAACTGCAAATACCGGAAGTACCGCAGCATGGGCTTGTAAAACGAGGGTACTGGCTTGCAAAAGGAGCTTCACCTTGAGATGAAAACACCATTTTATTGCAGGGAGTCTTCTTCGGCCATGGGTTTGCATTTGCGCGATTGCACTTTAAGAGTAGTTTTCTTAAGAGGCCAGTGTTGGAGAAAAGCTTTTTGATGGTCGAGGAGTCTTTGAAACAGCATTTTCTTTTTTTTTTTCAACCACAGGACGCTCGACCGCAGTGCTGCACAAACATGGAATGCCCGTGTGAAGATGCAGCGGGGCGGGTAGACCGTGACCGTATGCAGGGATATTTTGGGGGTCTTCGCCAGCTGCGTCCCTCGGTCCCCGGGTTTGTTGTGGATCCAATCGAGGTGCCCTCTAATCGCCAGGCCGCAGCAGCTGTGCGGGGCCGCTCGGCGGGGGTGCAAGCCGAAACCCGCGTGTTTAATTTAGGATGTATCTGGGTGGGTTAATCACAGAGCAGAGGCACGTTGGGCTAAACTGTGGGCCATTCATTACCCTACTCTCTCTCTCAAACACACACACACATTCATACACACCGCCCTCCTTTTCTCATCAGGCTTCCCCACTACTGCTGTTCGTCCTCAGGGGCGGCGGTGAATGTCTCATCTCATCCCATCACCCCTTTCTTCCTCCTCCTCCTCCTCCTCCTCCTCCCTGCTATACTCATGCTAAAATACACTCACACACTCCCCACCCCTCCTTCACCTCTGCACGCAGCTGAAAGCTGAGGAGCAGGCGGTAAAAGTCGACCGTAAAGCTCGGCTACCGCAATTTGAGAAAGGGCCGTGTCTCGGGTTCGCGTCGTTATTGCAAATTATTTCTCACCCTGTGAACTGATGCAACAAGGAGGTTGTGTAAGTAACGCGTTTATCAGCACCGAACTGTCTGCACGGGGGTGATTTAAAGAGTCCAGGAAAAGACCACAGCAGCGATAATTTGAGGACATTCCTTAATAATCGTGTTATCCTGTCCATGCTCATATCTCACGATGTAATTATACCCTCTGTAGCCAGTCTGCGTGTTGTGTTGTGACTGTTTCAGGAAAATTTCTCTCATTAAAGGACCATTATCTAAATTTGGTCGTTATGGCTAAATGTGTATTTGAGGACACAACAAGCACAGTTGAAGAGCTCCTGTGTTGTATTGGGTTTAACTTGGATTAGAAAGGAAATTTCATGCTGTGTAATTTATATCAGTTTATGTTCCCTCCCAAAACCTCCCCATGATTTCTTGGTGATTTAGTAAATTGGTTCACATTGACCAAGCACTTTCCTTTGACATTGGCGCCATGTACTTCAGTGCTACTCTGCATTTTGCGGTGTTGTACATTGTGCGTAATGGCAATAAATTTCAACGCCGCGGGCAGATTGTAGCCCGCTATCAGAGCCAATCGTCAACCTGTCAACACTTGGGTTCGTCATCATCTCCTGCCTGAATCATTTTATGGACCAAGGCTGATGCACAACAATGCCGACGGGAAAGGTTTTATAAGTGCGGATAAGTGAGGGAAGGATGAATTACAATGTGATGTGATGGAGAGGACCTTGTATGGACAATGAAACGGGTTGAACCTTCAAACATCACAGGTTCACAGGTTGAGGCTCTTGTTGCCGGTGCTAGGTGAGTGCGAAAATACGCAGAAGCACGTCCCGAAAATGAATCCCCCAGCATATTTTAAAATCCTGCAAGCGAGCAAATGTGTTTCCATTCGCAAAAAAATATTTCAGGTCTTAATTCCCATTCAGAGCAGCTCCTCTGACGCACAACATGGGAAACTTTCTATCTTAATTCATCTAATGTGTATCCATCATCATTTGCGGCTTCGAGCTTCAGGATTAAGCTTTCCAAATGCTTCTTAGAAACATAAAAGAGACTCTTTTTTTTTTCTCTTTATCAAACTCTGCAGTTTCCACTAAGCCGTTCTAATTTAGCACATCACAATTTGCATGAAAGTGCTCAGGATGTAATAGCCTGACACGGCGGAGCTCCAGCTTCACTGTGCTGCAGAGGAACGATACTCCGCCCGGTTTGGCTTCCCTGCCAGCTCGGAGGAGTGACGCGCTATGAGTGACGCGCCCCGAGTTGGCGGCGTGACATTTGAGCCCCGACTATCAGCGCCCATCAGGACGGCAGCCGAGGCATTTTGAGCACATTGTTTTGAAGTCTACGTGTTCGCGTTGCCAAGCAGTGAGATGGAGAACAGAGACTCTGGAGAGGGAAAGATTGAAGGGATGAAAGGAGAGATATAATAAGGGTGGGTCAGTTGCAGTGATGGTTACCAAAAAAGGAACAACCCATTTTCTTTTGTTTTAAATGGGCCGTTCGTCCATTATTTAGCCAGGTAGGGTTTGAAATTTTAAAACCCTGATTCACTCTTTTACCACAATAAATAATTGACCCTCGGCTGGAGGACAGACAACGAATAAACCTGATTCCAAAGGTCAGAATCTGGTCGAGTCTATGATTATCGGCTTAGGGAGCGGGACTCAAAACTGCTGACTCACATGGAGGAACCAACCACAACCCAGACGCCTTATTTCCTTCTTTGACTCCTTTTCTGCAGACATTTCTCTCTATTTCCAATAACGTCTTCTCATGCGTCCACCCGGAGCCCTTCAGAACATCTGTACGCTGTCTTTTCCCTTCTCGTCCTCACCAAGTCAACGACGCGGAACCAATTTTCCAGCATGAGGACGACTCTGACCGTTGTGGGCCGCACATCCCCGGGAATAGGATGCGGTCGTAATACCAGACAGAATCGGGGGCCGTGATTAGTGAGTCCGTCCCTCGAGGCTGCATTCCGGGCGAGGAGAGGACGGGGGGGGGGCGAAAGCAGCAGGGAGATAATGTTGCACTCACAAGCAGCTTTAATGCCAAGGCAGCAGCGAGGAGAGTAATGTCATGTTCACGGGTCTTGTGGAGGTCGTGGAGGTCACATCTTCACTCTTACAATTCACAGTGGACCTGTAAAGGGAGTTTAGTTCGCCACGCCTAACCATTTTGTAATTAGCCGTAAATGCTAATTTGTCATATACAGTAAGAATGCTCATAAAAAGTTTGACTCAAAAGCAAAGACCATTCAAAAGACACAATACTAGTAAAGAAATCAGATCAAGGGCCATGAAAACAATGATTCAGGCTCTCTTTGCTGTGTTAGCCTGCTGCTCCTGTAGTATAAAGCCATGCCTAACTATTTAGTAATTAGCCTTAGATGCTTATTTATCATATTCTACTTTAAAAATGTTCACTTTAGGTTTTACACATAAGCAAAGACCATTCACAATACTAAATATTAGTAAAGAAAATAGATAAACAGCAAAAAAAATAAACAATTTTTTTGCTGTGGTAAACTGCTTAATCGCTAATGCTTACTGCAGAGACACTTGCTAGCTGTCATTCCTGTAGCTAACCTGCCTCCATCCTTTTCCTAGCGGCACTTCGACTCCCCTTGCCTCAACCCGCCGTCGACGTCGCTGCAGGTCCTTCGCCGCTTCTGGCTCGCAACCGACTCAAGCGCACGAGCATCTTTTACGTTAAAAACAATGTGTGTGCAGCCGCCCTGCTGAGTACGAGATGTCAGGCAGAAAAAAAATGACAGGGTCCGCTTCCAGCTGCTGCGAGGTGCAACAAACATGTGGTTCAGGGAGGTTAATCACTGCAGCCGTCCTCGGGGGTACGCCCTTGAGGGGGGGTGGGGGGGGCAAGGGGCAGCGCAAACACATACAAGGCCTCGCCACTGATTTATTAGACCATCTTTATTTGCATCAGTTGCGCTCATACAGTATGTTTGTGGCTGTGAGGAATATGCGTATTTACATGGTAGTATTTACATTCTATTAGTGTTATACTGCAGCACTATTTTGCTTCTCCGATATAATGCTCATCTCATGCGTATGGATGCATATGCATAAGTGATGACTGCACTTTATTAATATTCATTGCCCTTAATGCAAGGGAGTGAAACGCAGAATCATACCGTAACTGGGAATTTCTTTTTCTTCTTCGTCGCCGATGTTTGGCGCTGAAGGAATGTAAAACCGTTCCTCTGTGCACTCTGAACTCTGAACCTTGACCTTGGACTGGATGGTTTGTCACAGCTAGGGGCGTCCCAATACACCTTTTTCACTTCCGATACGATACCGATATTGCAGCCTTGAGTATTGGTCGATCCGATATCAGCACAAATCATACATACTTTTATTATTTGTAGCATGGAATGTTAGAAAAGGCTTGATCAAGTGATATTACTCAAACAGAGAACAATAGTCAGCAACAGTAGCTATGAGAAAAACTGACCCATTGATTATTAACCAATGGCTTACATACATTTTAACCTTTAACATAAGAATATTCTACATAGAAGTGCTGGAGCGGAGCGGAGTCTGGCTTGTATTGGAGTGCTTATATTGGGGATTTTAGATGCAGGCTGATATAATTAAATTTTTTTGTGCTGATATCTGATATCAATATCGGATAGGGACACTTAGCTCGTAGCATATCTGCCGCCGTCCAGATACACGTCTTTGAGCTTCATCCTTTAGATAATTAACCACCAAAGACGTCAACCACGAGCATCTCTTCCCTCTCTTGAAAAATCTGTTCTGACGTGGAGACACATTTGGAGGGAAATGTCAGGAGACAGCAGGGACGGTCTGGTTAGTCGGGTTTGAGGAGACGCTTTTAAATGTCAGACGCAGGAAGCCGAGCCTACGCCGGTATGATTCCAAGGGTGAAAACCTCATTTTCTGTGTTGGTGGCGTGGGGGG
>CAESWR010000841.1:138014-155762 GCA_903171835.1 Mullus surmuletus
ACTCACTCCGTCTGGCATCGCTGGCCTGAGACGCGCCGTCAGACCCACACAGCTGTGTTGTAGTCAAACAAGGGCTGCATTTTCTCCGCCCCAGTCTCTGGCTGCCTCCTGTCTAAATAAATCCCTGCAAACGGCTGCTGGTGGAACTGGTGGAAGTGGTCCTGGTTGGCCTCGGCGAGCTGCACGCACTGCCGCCCTTTGCCCTGCTGTCCGTTCGCCCAGAACGGCAGGTAGAAGCTCCCCTTCGCCGCTTTGGGACCCAGTTTTTTCGGCCTCTTGTTGAGGTCGCCCTCCGGCAGCTCGGGCGCCATCCAGCCGGGCCGCTCCTTCAGCAGCTTGTCCCGGTCGGGCCGCACGCTGCGCAGGAACTTCTTGAAGATGTTGGTGGTGAGCGAGAACTTCCGGCAGATCTCCTGCGAGCGGCTGAGGCGGAGCGGGTGGGCCGGGGTGTCGGGCCGCTCCAGGCCGCAGCTGCTGCCGCCGCCGCCTCCATCCGCCGTCCTCTCCTCCCGCCGCCGCCGCTGCCTCTCCTCCTCCTCCGCCGCCTCCTCCCGCTCCACCTCGGGCAGGTCCAGCCAGTTGCCCACAAGGTCGGCGAAGACGTTGTCGCCGAGCACCAGCGGCTGGCGGTTGCGGCTGCGGCTCATGAGCGAGGAGGTCCAGTCGCCGGCGTCGTCGGCGCTGTCCTGGGAGTAGTCGCTGTCCAGGGACGGACCCTCCCTGGAGAGGCTGTAGAGGATCCCGGGCAGGTCCACCACCTGGGCGCGGCGGGGGGGCTGCTGCTGCTGCTGGGGGTACGGCTCCGGCGGCGGGTTCCCCACTATCGGCCCGCAGAAGTCCACCTGCGGTGCCATGTAGCCGGACCACCTCTTGGGCACGCTGTCCAGGTCGTTCTCGCTCCGCGCGCTCCTGGAGCTTCTCGAGCTCTCCATGCTGGACACGGAGGAGGAGGAGGAGGACGACGTTCCCAGGCTGCTCCTGTTCTGCGAAAGGCTTCGCTCCCCCCGGCTCGAGGTCGCCCTGCTGTCTAAAGACGGGCTCGGGTTCGGGCTCGGCTGCTCCATGGGTTCGGGCGTGTCAGGGATGTCGCCTGACTCTGAAGTAGCCATGGCAGCGGTGGCGGCGGCGGCGGCGGCGGCGGCGGCGGCGGCGGCGGCGGCTCTCGTCTCTGTCTCGTCAGGACACACTGGCGGCGGCGGCGGCGCAGGATGCGGGATTCCTCTGTTAATCGGCCGGCCAGAGATGTCGAGGTTGTCAAGCGCTGTCTGAACCTGGAGGAGCTTGAGTTCTTGGAGGGCTCCCATCATCGAGTTCATCTGAGCGTGCAGGCCATCTCCTGCTTCTTTCATCGACAGCTGCAGGAGAGACAGAGGGAGAGGGAGAGAAATTTAAAGTTTAAAGTAGCACATTTACAAACAACCATAGTTGACCAAAGTGCCGCAACAGTTGCAAATCCATCCTAAGTTGGACAGGAAGCCAGCGTCGGGAGGCCAGCACTGGTGTGATATGACCTCTTTTCTTTCTTTCCAGTTAGCAGATGAGCGGCTGAGTTTTGGACGAGTTGGAGGCGATAGAGAGACGACTTCCTGAAGGCCAGCGTGAAGACAGTTACAATATCTGGATGTAATAAAAGCATGAATGACAGCCTCGAAGTCCTTGGCAGCCAGAGATGAAATTAGACGAAAGTCCCCAAACGCCTCGACGGCAACAAAGACCTCGCGAAGCTCATCAGTCCAGGCGTTTCTCAGCCTCCTGCTGGACGCATCTCATCCATCAAACACACATTTCCTCGCTTCACGCTGGTGATTGATCTCAGCCGCGGCGCTGATCCAATTACAGCCCATTAACCGCCGCTATCGGAGGCATCGAATACACGTATTAAAGGAGTCAAAATCCCGGTTAGGGGCGATTCCTTTTGTCTCTGCCGGTCAGACTCTGCTCCTCTGTGTTTTCCAGCCTCCGCACCTTGTTTAATTATGGGTCATGTGACCCAGTTTTTGGATGACAGTCCGCAGTCCCATATGGCCTGAGAGGATCCAATCATGACAGCTGTACGGCAGACTCGCTCGCTGTGTTTTTTTTTGGTCTCCACTCATAACTCCCCATTTCTATCCTTTCAGCATTTTCCTTCCTTTCTTCTCCAAGCTTTCACTCCCCCCACGCAGCAGCAATCAGACATCCTCCTCCTCTTCCTCCGCTGATCTCATCTGTTTAAGAGCCGTGTGTCACGTGACCCGGACTAACCGTCTTCTCCTCCAGGCAGACACACAGCCTGCAGGCAGCATCCTGACCCGTGTTCTGACTTGCAGGCCTGAATCACGGCAACCAGACTCTGAAATCCTGCTGATACGACAACAGGAGACGCTTCATTCCACATAAAGGTAGCGAATGACTGATGAGTGAAACCCTGCGGGAGCCCGCCCTCTTTTTTTGAATTTCTTTTTCAAATATCTGTGGGAAGATGAGAGAGAAGCACGCAAGGAAT
Source organism: Mullus surmuletus (assembly GCA_903171835.1). Lineage (NCBI taxonomy): Eukaryota > Metazoa > Chordata > Actinopteri > Syngnathiformes > Mullidae > Mullus > Mullus surmuletus. Next base: position 140,500 of record CAESWR010000841.1, read on the forward strand.
TCTGAAAACGCGCCACCCTCCCTGGGAAAACGTTGGTGAGAAACTCCTCAACACGTATCATAGGAGGATACACTGATGCAGAGCCAAATCACAACACATGTGGAAGCACGACTGCACGGAAAGAAGACCTCTACCAGTGCTGCCAGTGTTGACTTTCTCTCTAAATCTAGCAACTTTTCAAACCTTCTCGCTGACTTTCTTTTGTCAAAAGCGACTAGCAACAAATCTAGGCACTTTTTCTGGTGAAAACACGTATCGCTCTGCAGTTGCTGTCGATCAGAGGGTGCTGCCTTGAGTTTTCACAATAACGTGTAAATGGTAGTAAAAAAACAAATCAAGAATCAACAGAAATAAGTTCATTTTTAGTCCCCAACATATCTAGGTTTTTTTTCTTTACACCTTTTGTCTCTCCCGTGACATTATTCCTTCCCCACAGCATTCATTACAACATGCAGATTGCCAGTTATGCAAATTTTGCAATGAGGTCATCTGGCGACTTCTAGCAACTTTTAGAAAAGCCAACAGCTACTTCCCCTACTGAGGAGTTGGCAACACCGACCTCTACCATTACTTCAGTTCATCAAAAGAATCAAAAGCAAGAAATCGCATCTAGTTCTCTAACAAGGAGCTGCAAAGCACCATCTTACCTTCTCTGAACGTTCACAAAGCAGGAGGTTTCTGCCTGTCTGTCTGTCTCTGCTGTTGCCAGCAGAGCCTGTCAAGTCTCTCACCTTTCAAACGGATCTGTCTGACTGCCTCTATATGTATCTCTGCCCAATGGGGGGACACCGGCGGGTGCGACAGCCAATCAGCGCTGCCAATCTGGACTGTAATCCCCAAGCGTTAAGGGGGGGGGGGGTCACTGAGGCGGAAACGGACTGACAATGAGACGAGCAAGGGGAGACAGTGAGTGAGAGGGGCGGTGAGAGTCAGTCAGATGGGAGGGTGTGTGTGTGTGTGTGTGTGTGTGATGGGGAGCGATACCCCGCCATATGTTTAGATGTCGAAGGGAGAACTGTTGATGGTTTCAATTATGAATGACACCATAAGAACACCGGAGGGGGGCCGACTACAGAGGAGGGGGGGGGNNNGGGGGTTTACACAACAACACATGAGGCTCTGGTGCTTGATCTTGTGGGAGCAGTGATTGTGTCGACCCCCCCGGGTGGGAAAAGAAGCCGCGCTGGACAACTGACGGAGCGGCATCACAAACAAAGCGAGCGATGAGCCCTGTGAGAGAAGATGCAGAGTGTGGCTTTCTGGGAAGAAGTCTTTTAAAGCCATGTTTTACTTTAGACAAAGGAATTGTTATTTACCGCAAAACTTCTTAGTACTGAATGCAACAAGAAAAAGCACATGTTTGCAGTGTACATGCTTTGCATTGTGAACATTTCTATCTAATTTGTTTATTTTTCTTATTTCTTTTGTCTGTATATTTCTTTTTCTGAACAGTTTTGTTTTTCCACTGGAACATAGTAGATGAATATGTGAGTAGCATAATATTATCACACAGTAAACAGAATATCACGTAAATGATAAGCGTATTTAGTGACCAATAAATATTTTTAAAGAATAAATCTGAGTAAAAATAAATAAATAATTCAGCGTAAAATAAAAAAAAATTGAGGTTTTTTTCTGCAGATAAAGGCATTGTATACAATATTTTGAATGCAGTACTTTATCAAATCCTATGCATTGAAATAGCCAATTCCTCATATTCTGCAAACACTCACCGATAATTCATTACTGAAGACGCCTATCAGTCGCAAGCATTTTGCTCCGACGTGAAACTTTAGTGACAAATATGTAATATGTGACTTTCTGTATGACTTTGCCTCTAAGAGATTAAATCTGGGAGTTCTTTGATGAGCCTCACAAACGGGAGACGAGACCATCGTTGTCACTGCTGATCTAGTTCAGCCTCGACTGATCATTTAATCATTGCCGTAATGTGACACTCAAAGATTCCTGCACCTTGACACCGCGCCGGCATCGAACCTCTGTGTTAAACACTCGGTGGCATATGGCAGAGTAGGTGCACGGGGGGGGGGCGGGCCCCCGAGATCAGATAATAACCCCATCAATGCACTTGCTGGGAACAAAAGCCTGCGAGCTGCTGGTCGGGCTCTCCCAGTCAAAGCAGCGAAGGTATACGTAATTAGCACCATCAGGTTGTCTCCCGTCTCTGCGGCTTCCACATATGGCTGACTTCATTAGCTGTAATTGCTTGTGTCCTGGGAGAGGCTGGCGGGGGGGGAAAAAAAGAAAAAAGGGGCATAATTATGGTTTACTTTCCCCCCCCTCCACATCAAACATCAACAAGTCTCACTGCGGGATGACGCGCATTGTTGCGCTCCGACTTAAGATGCAGACATGTGGGTTTGGGTAAACTTTGGATCAGCGGAGGGATTACCGCACCGCGCAAGTTTCTGCTGAGATTCCGGAGCACTTAAATGTATTAAATCAGTGTTTTTTTGAAATACGATCTACAGGGCAAAGTGTTCTCGGGCAGCACCTGTTTGCACACGCTGACTAAACACACTCCGATCTAACACTCACATGCAACACTGCCATTACCCCCTCAAAATGCAGGCGTTGCCCCCCACTCGGTTATTTAAAAACACACTGTTGTTTACCGGCATTTCTATTCTGAGGCGGCATTAATAATTCATACTTTGCCCCCGGGAACAAACGAGGGAACAGGAGTAAACCAAAACGCCATTATTGCACCTTAACCATGTTCACGAAACCTCCGTCGCTGCCATTTAAACGCTGAACTCGGTGGCCTAAAAACGTCAGGCCTTTTCATCTGCTCGGGATACTGAAAGCGACTTTAAATAATGACCCGCAGCACTTTCTAGTTACGGCGCAGATGTTGTAAATCCTGTGATGTCTCACTTTGTTTTTTTTTTCTTTAAAGCACGCGAATCGACCGCGGGTCTCATTAAGGACGAGGGACCTGACGGGACCTACGCGCGGAAACCTCGAGGTCTTAAAGGGAGGTGGGGGTGGGGGGGGGGATGTGGAAGAAAGAAAAGGGTCTGTCTAGTCTAATTTAATAAAAAGCGAAGCGAACTGGGATGAAATTGGCGCTGCGGGGGAATTATCGTGCCGCCCAGAGGAGGCAGCAGTCATTAACCCAATCTCATGGAGTTGAGTCATCTTTTTGAACTGGAGTATTTTCAGACATTTATTTCACCCAGCATGCATTTCTCCCAAAAAAGAAAGCCAGCTTTAAGAAAGCGAAAACATTTTGGATGAATGAACGGAAGAAAAACTTGGATTGTCCATAACGCCCCCCCCCCCCCAATCCCCCCCAACCCTCCTTTCCTCTTCTGGCTGCAGCCAACCAGACATAATTGCTAATTAGCGGCTGAATGCTTCAAAGTGTAAGAACAATGGCCGGCAGTCTTGAATTAACGTTGAATGGAAGCTTATTATAAAGTTAAGGCCCCACTCCTTTCTTTTTTATTTAAAAGACAAAAAAAAAGAAAAAAGAAAGTTGAACGGCAGCTCTTTACTTTATGTCAAGATCCATCTTGTGCAAAGACGCGTCAAGAAGGCATTCAAAATGCATGCAAGTGAATTAAATACCGCAGCGTATGAATAAATCAATGTAGCTGTCTGATCCGGCTCTGTGGCTTCATCATGCCCTGGATATTTCCTGTCAGTCACGGCGAAAAATAAACTCTCTCAGCAAACACAGCGGCAGCGACGCGTCCCGACGCGCCTCTCGTGAATGAGCCTCTGTTTACGCTTCGCGTGTGTAGGCGTTTGTGTGTCCAAATAGCCTCCTTGATATACATTAAGTGGACTATTAGGTGCGATACACACGCGTGACGGAGGTAAAGTAGGAACAAGATAAACAAACGGCCGCCCAGTGTGCGCTGCCATCAACAGGCCGCTTGTTTATTTGTTATTGGCCGGCGGGAGGAAACAGTGAGGCCAAGGTTATCAGACCCCAAAGGTCTTCCTGTTTAGAGGCCGGCCAGCGCCAGCAGCCAGCGCACTCCACCCTCCCTCCACCCTGCAATTAAAAATGAATGGTGGGCTGTGTGTGTGTGTGTGTGGGGGGGGGGGGGTACAGAAGGGGTCTCTGTGCCTTGACCGCTGGACGTGCGGCGGGGCGACCCCGGGGTCACGATCAACAGCCCAATAAAAGCCAAGAGAGAAATGAATTAGTGTGCACGCCGCGATGACTGGCTCTTTGACGAGGAAGGTTACGTGGTGACTGTGTTTGGCCTGCAGGGTCGTGTTCAGTAGAGGAGGGGGGAGACGCGGGGGGGGCGGTGAATAATACCGGGAGAAAGAATATGGGCCACACATGCCTTCTGGATGATGTTATCACCACATTGTTTCAGATGTGCAGACACGCAGAAGCAGCTGTGGTGAGGCAGCATCGAGCTTTCAGCTTCCAACGATGCTGAAATGCACCGATTTCGGTGAAAATACGACCGACTCACCGAAAAACATGAGTAACAACAGCATGTTTCCTCTGCGCACATCATTTTGGTTCTATTTGTCCAGATGTTGAACCATCTGTGTCTACGTTTACAGTCAAATAAGCCTTTTGCTAACCAGGTTGATAGCAATCACCTGGCTGTGCGCTGCCGCGTAAACACCAATAACCCAATTGAATAACCGGAAAATCCTCATCTTACGTTTGTTTTTTTCTTTGTCTTTTGAATTCAGGAAGTACTTAACGCGAATATCAACTGCATGTAAATGAAGTTACCTTTAAAATAACATTTTTTAATCGTTATTTTTCGAACATCTGTGCACGCAAGATAACTCTCGCAGAAGCTGTTTGCAGGAAAACAAAGTCTCAATTTCAATTCTCAATCAAGAAGTGAGACTTAAAGCTGGCAGCCAAAGAACTGTCCTGTGAAATCTGGCAAACAGGGCGTTACGAAGCACCGACTGGGCGGGTTGTCCAAACTTCTGCACACGCCAAAAAAACGCTAAATCCTTTTTAAATATTAACGGGAAGTGTAAGCGTGCGCCGGCAGCTTCTCCATAAATAATATCATTTGTCTTGTATGTGTGTTTGAACGTTTCATGCAAAGGATCCAAAGTTGCAGACCAGCGTTTATTTATTCAAACCTTATTATTAACTGTAATCACCACTTGAAGTGATTTGGGGGTTTAGCGGAATCATCCGCCATCAGCGTTCCTGTCGGGATTTGGAAAATGTGTGCATTCAAAAGAGGAAAATTAAACGGATACGTCGAGAGATTTCGCCGGTTGCATTTTTAAATGATAACTTTTCAATAATGCAAAGGCCGGCATGTGCTTTCCCTGCATCACGATGGGCGGGAATTCTCAGGCTAATGTCTCCGAACCTGAACAAAGCGAAGCACAAACTGAAGTTTAACCCTTAAGAGCTCCTTAACAAAAACTTTCTTAATCGTCCTTTAGGATGAAAAACGTCCCCTCCTCAAAAACCGCTGTAAAAAAAATAATTTTTTCGACTTTAAATGGGTCAATCTTTATGTATCAGTATTCTAATCGGGAAAATAAAGCAAATAATTTCCATAAAATGCAATTCAAGGAGGATTTAATTATTATTATTATTATTAGAGCCTCAGATGGGTTAATGATTAGCAGCAATACTGAGTGATTTGCAGTGGCACATTTTCTCTTATTAGTTCCTGGGGCCAAAAAGTGTCCAAAAGACTGCTGTCAAAATATATGAATATTTTTTCCGACTTTAAATAAATCAGTCTTGTTAATCAGCTTCAACCTGGAAGACACAAATCAAATTTTAATTACTCTTTAAGGGATTTTGACCCTCTAAATGGCTAACAAAAACATCTGGACAAAAAACCCTTAAGGACCTCTTAAGGGTTAAAGTGAATAATTGTATTTCTTCTCAAACCACCTCTATTTAAAACCCATCCATCACTGCGTCCGTGACCCGCCGCACGGCAAAGACTCCCCGGTGACCTTTTCAGAGACGGCCTCTAATTGCTTGTTTCCTGCTCAGCGCCGTCGTTTTGTGCCATCGCTGAAAAAAATCCCGGCAGTTAGCGATTAGCATCCGCGTCTTCGGCCCGATGGTATCCGGAGACAGACTGGGAGCCAATCTGGGAGCCGTCGTCTTCCCGGCCGCGAACCCTCGCCGGGAAGCCGCGCTTGTTTGATAGCGCGCTTGATAGCTCGGCGCTTGACGTCAGCGCCTTGCGTGTGGGCAGTGAAAGTGCCTACTCGCCCCCCCGCCGCCCCCCCGCTCTTCTTCTTCTCCTCTCCTGGGCCCGCGGTTAAATGTGACGCTAATTCTGCCGATGCCAGATCCGACGCCTCCCAGTCTGACATCAAAGCGAAGATAAAAGAGCCTTTTTGTGTTTCTGTGAGCCGGCTTCTTCGCCCAACCTGCGAGCTCGCCGTGTCAGCCGCCGTCTCCGCTTACGTTGCGCTAACGTTATGTAAAAAAAAAAAGGAAAAGCATCGACAGCTGTTACACGTGCCGGCTTATTAACACGCTGGCGATAAACGAAGCGGCGCCGGCCGACTGTAAAAGCCCTCGTCGATACCATTAGATTAACAAAGATCAAAGCGCGCTGGCGTGCAACGCCGGGGTCAATGTGTTCTCAGTGCACACACTGACAGCTTGGTCAGCACATACGACTCGCCGAGAAGCCCCCGGGGCGCCGGCGTCGGACACGCGGCGCCGTTCAATATATGTGCGTTTAAAGCGACAGACTTTGCAACGTGAGACGGTTTCCAGCAGCGAGCGGTCGTTACTGTGAGCGTGACATAACTTAGGTGGAGTTACAACATAAAACCCGGAGCGCCGTGTTCGTCTGGCGCGCTGATGATGCACATACATGCAGTGTAAAGTTTACGTAACGCGGAGTGGAATTAATCCGCCAGCCGCTGACTTTTCCTGAATGGCAATAAGCTCATATTCATGCATCTAGGTGTGCGTTATTGTCTAAGGTGACCAGACTTCTGAAATTAAATCCAGGGACTCGGAGATGAGAATGAATTGAAAGTTATCAAGATGAAATTGGAACAGTTGGGGACCGTAACTGTGACGACCACGCTCCGCTCTTCTTCTCAAAATGCGACCGGCTACCGTAATGACTGTTGTAGTCTGCGTTCAACATGCTCCCTCACGCTTTCTGCCTCCTTCCCATCTACCGTAATGACTGTTGTCTGTGCGCAACATGCTCACTCGCAGTTCCTACCCGGCTACCGTAATAACTGTTGTTCTAGTCTGCGTGTGAAATGCTCCCTCGCACTTTCTGCTTCCTACCGTAATGATTGTTGTCTGTGTGCAACATGCTAACTCGCCCCAGCTTCTATCAAGCCACAGCTGTAGGTGATGCAACTACAGTTATGGCGGGATGACGCGAGCATTTAGCTTGCTAGCATCAGTAATAGCAACCTGTTAGCTACTGACACAGATTAGCATGGGGCTAGTTTAGCAATTCTCTTATCTTTCCATCGATGCAGGCTTTCACCCTTTAGTTCTGAGAATAATTCTGCTGCTTTTTCATCTGTACTTTGTCAACATTGGCGATAAAACCCCACAGAATCAGGTGCTATTCTGGGTCTATGATGTCAGGCCGAGTTGGACGTGAAGACAAACAGGCTTTTGTTAAAAAGCGGTTCGCGGCTCCAACCTAAACACAATGATCGTCAACGCAACCCCCCCCAACCCCCCTCCTGGCAGCTGCCGCTAAGAGCCGGGGCCAATTTTAGTGGAGGGGAAGGAAGGGCAGGTTCGAGGGAGGCGCAAAACAAACGAGCTCACCGTCGAACCACCACAACCGGCTTCCTGATCCCCGACAAAGAGCGCGGCGCACACGGGGGCCACGCGCTTTTCTGGGATTTCATGACCTCATGCGCGCTCGGCTTTGGTGTGTTTTTTTAATTCCCGTTTGAAAAGTGCCTCGGGCGAGAAAGGGATGATGCACGTGAAATCAGCCCCGACAGCGATGATGATCAAAGGCTCTGATTTATGCTTTTTTCGGTGTCTGGAGTGACGCTGCTAAGCAGGTGTGAACCTCTGCATTCAGATCGGATGACTCAAAGGCATGTCGGCGTTTGTATGTGCGGCTGTAAAGCGGGCCGGGGCGGCTTAGCTCTGTCTGCGTCGCCTCCGTGACTCACGCGGCGGCTTAAAAAAATATTGTCATTGTTGCCTTTATGTCTGCGGGATTTCTTTGGAGACCTTTTTTCTCCTCAGCAGACTGTTGACAAACTGCGTCGTAAGTCGAGTTTACAGCCGCTATTTTGCAAGACACGGTGGGAAAGAAACGCCTGACAGGTCAAGGGTCAAATGTTCCAGCGTGACCTGACACTACCCCACACACAGACAGTGACCCCCAGCCCCCCCGGCCCACCCCGTCACCCTCCGCTGTCAGTGTTCACACTTTCATTCCACACTCGTCTGCTTTTAGAGCAGATTAAGCAGCAGATATTGGGTTTCAACACACTTTCACACGCAGCTTCCAGCAAAGATATTGCAGCCGTGTCAGGACAAAGATTGTGTAAACTGCACACCGTGAGCGCTTGGCAGACAGCAGCTCTGAATCGCAGCCCAGTTTCGACCAGGACAGGTGTTTTCTCACGGCGGCTCCTTCAAGATGGAAGAGGAATAGGAGTCTCATGATTTCTCACTTCCAATACGATTTTAGATGCAGTCCAATATAACCCGATACTTTTTGCAGATATCGGACCAATATCCAATATCGATATCGGATCAGGTCACCCCTAAACTTTACACCGTGAGCGCTTGGAGGACAGAACTCTGAATCGCAGCCCGGTTTGGACCAGGTGTTTTCTGCTCCTCTTCAGATGGAAGAAGGAGAAGAATAATTGGGTGAGATCCTGGAGAACTATTTGCGGCGTCCATCACAAGTCGGTCGAAGGCGAATCAGTCGTTGAAGAGACAGAACGCCAGCCTCGATAATGAACCAAGATGCCGCTTCAGTCCGACCGTCGGGGCGCTTTGAAGCGCATCGATCTGTGGAATCGGCCTCCGCGCTGACGGTCGTGTCTCGAATCAAAGGGCAATCAAGCTGCTTCGGCGACGGTGACGACTTGCTCAGGAGCCTCTCGGCACGCGAGACGTGAATGGAGTAAAAAGCGCGGCCTGCAAAGCGTGAAGCTGTGACGTGAATAGATGTGGTGGATGGTAGGTGTGCGGAGCGGCGGCTGTTTGCCTTCTCGGCGTGGCGAAAAAACACTGTTGAGAGCGGAGCGAGAAAGTGACAACCTTGGCAGAGACGCCCCCCCCCCACCCGCCCGCCTGTTTGCCGAGCAGCCAGATTGCGGCCCACATGGTCCCGTGCGGGGGTGGGGGGGGGTAGGGGCGCCGCCTCGGCTTTTTAACCGGCATCTGCTCTCTGCTCCCCCCGTCTGATCCCCTCCGAGCGGCGTCACGGTTCTCCATTATGTTAGCAAACTGTGTGCGGAACAGAATTTGGCAGAAGTGGTGGTGGTTGGGGGGGGGGCTTGTGTCAGGTGCAACCCCCCCCAATACCGCCACTACCACCCAGTGCCACTTGGCTCTTTTGAAGCGTCCAATCACAAAGTCACGGGGCGGCTCGTATTGCAAAACACGCCGGCGTGCAGAGGCTCCTTCGCGAGCCAATGAGGAGAGAGAAGAAAAAACGTTTAAAAAAAGAAGAAAAATCTGCTTTGAAGATGCTTCCAAAGCGGCCTCGGTGCCAGTTAAGGCTCCTTTGAAAATGGGCCTGCGCCGCCGCCAAGCGAATTGGGTGCGAGTGTGAGGTTTTTTTTGGGTGCTTTTTTCCCATTTCGAAAAGGGGGGGTGGGGGGGGGGCATGAGATAAATTTCCCTCCGCCGTGCGGCTAAATCAGGGACGAGGACCCACGCTTTTTATTTGGGGCGTCGTAATGTGACAAAACTCGCTGCCACGGCCAATTCCACTCGCTGCCTCCTCATGAAACCCCTCAGCATTCTGATGTGGAGCTCCTGCCATCCTCCTCCTGCTGCTGCTCTCTCAACGTTTTGAGAGGGGGGGGGAGGGGGCAGAGGGGGGGCAGGGCAGGGGGCGGGCTGTAACACCTCCCATCACACCTGCTTAGAACACACCTGATGACGTCATCGCCCCTTTTGTCCCTCCCATCCCCCCCAAAAGACACCGCGCTCACCGCGCTGAGGGGAGAGAGCGGCTTAATTGGCGAATCAATTAGCAGTTACCTCGGGTTTGATCAGCTAATTGGTTGACTGTCAACTCTTCACACACACACACACACACTCACACACACCACAGGATCCAATCTACTACAACATAAACATGCTTCATCTCACATCCTTCACACACACACACACACACACACACTCAGAATAATCTAACAGAGGAAGAAAGGCTGTCTTGAGCTCATTATGGCTGAAACATCTGTCCCAGATGCGCCGGCGCGCACACACAGGCGCGCACACACACACACACACACACACACATGCCCAAAAGCTTTAAACCCACACAGATTAATTCGCTTTTCTTTAAAAAAAGGAAGAATGCAGCCCGGAGTGGAACTAGAAGCGGGATGAAAGTGGGGGGAGACGCGCCAGGACGCGCGGGCGGAGGCGCTCCAAGTTCCAGCGGCGTTTTTGCGTTGTTTGCGCTAAATTCCTCACAGCGCGGGTCCGAGGTGGCGCTTTGGTGCCATTAAACAACACTGGAGTCAAACCCGACAGGGGGGAGAAGAAGGAGAAGAAGAGGAGGAGGAGGAGGAGGAGAAGCAAACATACCAGCTCCAGCTTCAGCCGCCTCAGACACGCATCCATGTTTTTGCTCTCTGGTTTGAGGAGCTGCTGGTCCATCTTCTTCTCTTCTTTTTTTTCCAAAAATGTTTTAAAAAGAAAGGGATCAAAATGTTTTTAAATAAAAAAAATCAGTGGAATCGCCGCTCCGACATCTCGCAGCGGCTCGCAGGCGAAGAACGTGTCATTGGAGATGCGCAAAGCCCGTGAAGAACCCGCGCGGCTCAGGGACGCAAAAACCTTGGATTTATTATTATTATTATTCAAAAAAAAAAAAAAAAATGCAAGTCCAGATGACGTGTTTACATCAAAAACTGATAGTGAGATCCTTCCCGTGGCTGCATCAGCACTGTGTCTCAGCCTGTCTGCTGTGTGTGTGTGTGTGTGTTCTCTCTCTCTCTCTCTCTCCCTCTCTCTCTCTCTCTCTCCCCTGTTTTTTCCATTCAGCAGCAGCCCTCACGTCGCTCCTCCACTTCCCTCCAATGAGCGCCTCCTCCGGAACTCAGCGGCTCTCATTCAGGCTGGAGGAGAAACCATCGCTCAGGATCCTTCGTCGTGTTTGTCCGCAGCAGCTCGTCGCGAGTTCACCGAGATCTGAACATCTGGGGAGGTTTGGCGTCCAGCTGCAGGGGCGGCTTTGCGCTCTTTGGCGGACCGGGGGGGCTTATATGGTGTCCACTGCAAAAAATATGATAGAATTAAAAAAAGATTTAAAAAATAATAGTGCCAACAACAACAATAATGATGATGATAATAATGATAATAATAATGTTAATAATAATAATAATTATTATTATGTACTGCTAATGGCTGAGAGAAGGCTTGCAAACACTGAAAACACTGATAGCGACCAAGGTTGGTCTCGATCTGCGATATTAAACAATTTTTGGCAGCCCGCTGACATTGTGTTCCAAACCCAAAAATAAATAATTCGGCGAAATATCTGAAGTCAGCTTGACGATTGCGTTCCTTGTTGGCGTTATGAAGCAGACAATGATGATAATAATGGTTGAGTTGCGTGATGTGGCTAATAAGCTAACTGCTAACAGCTGAGAGGCGGCTAATGCTAATGATGATAGTAAAATCAGATTTTATATTAAAGCGTTTCTGCAGAAAAAGGTTTGAGGCCAGGGGTCGCGTGTCATCAAAAACGCGGCGTATGTCATAGAGCGATAACAGAAATTTGCTAAAATCTGTTATATTCACTTGTATTTCTTTGGAAAACAACAAACAAACAGACAAACAATCAACAACAAGCAAACAGACAATCAATGATTTTTGCGTTTGTAGATCCGTAGATCATAAAAAACCTTGTTGATGATGCATTCATAGATTTTTCTCATAATGACAAGAGCTGAGTGGAGGATTGCTAACATGGCTAATTTGCTAACAGCTGAGAGAAGGTTTGCTAACGATGATTGGACTCGATCTGTGATATAAAACAGATTCTCCAGAAACAGTGTGCCTGAGTGAAGGCTTGCTAACGCTGCTCATAGGAAAATCACAGTCGGACTTCATCTACAATATCAAACATTTACATACATTGTTGATTGCATCGCAAAATGTAGCGTATTTTATGCATTTTTAGATAAAGCCGGCAGACAATCGAGGACTTTCGCCTCCATAAACCCCCCCCAAACCATAAGACACTGACAGATTATTCATATCTTCTTATAACGTTTGCTGAGTGAAGGCTTGCTGACGTCTTCATCTACGATATGAGACCAGTTATTAACTAATTCAATAAGAACTACAGGATTATGCAATCATGGAATTCAACAATGTCATCAAAAATGCTGCACTTTTGCTGCCTGGTCGTTTTCAGCACACAATGAATTAAACATGCAAAACTGATATGCATATATTTGTATTATTTCTAGACAATCAAGGAGTTTTGCCTGTATTTAAACTACATACAATACAAAAATCCAAGCTACAGCAATGCACTTTTGCGTTAACAGACGTATGGAGCGCGTCCTGCTGCCGTTACTGTAGCCGCCGGTGCGAGGAAGTAGGAAGTTTAAGGAGGATGTGTCCGAAAAAGAAAACATTTGTGTGATGAGACGAGCGGTAGGAACAGCTTCCTGGCCACCTTCGCCGCCGGCGGAGAGGAAACACCTGAGTAACGTGCCTTTGTTGTGTGACCCGGGTGTCGTACTTTCTTTAAGGGAGGGAAGGAAGGGCTGCAAATACAGGGACGACGTGGAAGTATTTTCTCACTCTCTCAATCACAATATAGATGAATGTTTTCTGAAGGGCCGAAGAGTAAAAATACGATTCTGCGCTACAATAACACCAGCTGTAATTGCTTCTGTTTCCAATATGTCAGCAGCAATACCAGAAAATCCCGAGGTATCACTGGAGGATTGGATGTTGATACTTTCTTAACACTCGCTCTAATATCACACGGCTTCAAAAGCTGCTTTTCTGTGCTTCGACTCCAAGAAGGAAAAAAAAAACAACGGACAAAGGATTTGTCAGAAGCAAAAGAAACATCCAGATACGTTATTTTCTCTGCTGTTTACTAAACCAGAAGCCGAACAAACAATTGTTGCCGTGGATTAGTAAGAGCGGGACGTGACGAGCCGAGACGCGACGGCCGACAGAAAATGTCTTTGTCTGAGTCGTGCCTTGGAGACAAACAAGTAAATAAGATGAGGTCACACCCATGCAACCCTTTCACAGCCCATAATAAGGTCGCCCGGAGTGGAAATGAAGGATCAAACACACACGCAATATATATTCACTGCAAATTCCTATTTGTCAGGGTGAGGTTTTGATAAAAGCGTGTTTAGTATTTGAATATTAACCCTTAAGAGTTCCTTAAGAAAACTTTCTCAATCGTCCCTCAGGATGAAAAACATCCCCTGTAAAAAATAACATATATTCATGTTTTTTTCCACTTTGAACGAGTCAACCTTTTTAATCAACTTCAGCCTCGAATATTTACATATATATAAAAAATATATATATTTGGGGGGATTTTAAACCTGTAAATGCCACTTATCTTTAATGTATTTTAATAGAAAAAAATGCAAAATGCATTGAAAAAATGCAATTCTAGGAGGATTTAATATTATTAGTAGTGTTGGAGCCTCAAATGAGTCAATGATTGGCAGCAACACTGAATTTGAGGCATTCTTATTTTTTCTGCAGATCCAAGAGATTTTTAATTAAAAAGTCTCTTATTAGCTCCTGGGGACAAAAACATCTCCTTCCAAAAGACTGCTGTAAAAAATATCATATATGAATACTTTTTTTCCAACTTTAAATTAGTCAGTCGTGTTAATCAGCTTCAGCCTGAAAGATACACATCAAATATCAAATATTTTGGGGGGATTTTGACCCTTAAAAGGTCAAAAAACAGGATCCCTTAAGGGTTAAGCACATCAGCCAGTGGTTATTCAACTCTATGGGGCAGAAATGGACTCTATTATTCACTAGAAGAGTGAGATTGCGGTACATAAATATCGTATTCGCCCTCCTAAATCAGTCAGGAAACTCGGTACTTTTGACCCCTCTGACTTTCACCCAAAGTTACTGTCATCTGGACGATTTTAATATCGCCGCTGCTGACGGCGGTGATTCATCCCAGATGTGCGGAGGGCAGCACAGGCAGGAAGCAGCTCCATCTCGGGGCCTAAAAGCAGCCAAACGCGGCCGATGAATAAATCATCTTAGCGTATCTCGACTTCTGAGGGACCAACGAGCTGAGAATCCGTCGCGATTATCCTTCATCCCGCTAATATTCAAAGATCTAACGCCATAATAAGGCGCCTCAAGACTCATTTAGGACCCCATTTGTTGATGGACCCATTTGACTCGGGACCAGAAAGAAGAGTCGGAAGCATCAACGACTACATCATATTATGACTTCTTGAGCTGCTTCCAAGTATTGATCCGTGAATGTGTGCATCACTGTTGGCTCAGACCCATTTAGGAATGACATGAGGAGCCTCAGAAGCTCTGTTGATGTCGGATTTTCACTTGAAAAAAGGGACAATCATTTAAAAAAATATGTCACCGAGAAAATCACGCAGAGCCGTTACTTGCTACAGGCGAACTTGGCGAATGCTTAGGACCCCCGAGCCAGCATGGGACCCCAAAGCTGCATGTTCAGCCTCATCTGAGCAGAATGTCTTAGTCTGTATCCATCCGGTGTGTTAATTATATCCCTTTTCATGCATAAAAAACAATATATACAATAATATATACAAATAAAATGGACTGCAGTGATAAGCTGTGGCTGGTGTTTTTGCGGCATTATTAGGTCACATTCATTGCATATGATGCCAATGATTGACAGCAACCGATCATTCCCATCATCACCGCTTTAGCTCGTCCGTGTTAGGAACCTCTTCATCGTAGTTTGACAAACTACGGGCCCCACCCAGCCAGAAACGGCCCTAACAAGCATGGCGGCATAAAAACGAGAGTGAACGCGCGGTGATTTACACATCACACGTGGCGCCTTTTTGGAACCGTCCGCAGGCCTCTGCACATTTTGGAGGCATTTCTACCC
>CAESWR010000841.1:207343-219501 GCA_903171835.1 Mullus surmuletus
GAACCAGAGGGTGTGAAAACAGGAGGAGAGGAGAAAGAAGAGAGAAAAGAAAAAAAAAGTTGTGGGACTTTTTGTGAACTTTTACAATCATTTCCAGTGAATAAACGTGTGTGTCATTGAGGGGGAACTTCTCGGCATCTCGGAGCGCCGTGTCGGCACTTTGATCCGCATCATCAGTGAGCGTGACGCGTCATCTCCGCCACGTCAATCAAACACACGCATCACCAATGTTTCACCTGTTGTTCAAGGATTAAAAAAATAATAATAATTATATTATAAAAACAAATATATAATTATATATTAATAATAATAATAATAAACTATTTTGCATTAAACACCATTTGCGTTGAGTTTTTACCGGGAAACTTAAGAATGACACGGGGACTTCCGGTGCGGCGGTTGCCATGGAGACGAGTCAAGCGCTGTGTCCACTGTGGGGGGCTCAGCTCCTCCTGCTCGGACCTCTCAGAGGAGGAACTCTCACACACTTTGACCCGCAGAGGAAATGTCGCAAAGGTAAAAAAAAAAATACACGCAAGTGATGCGTCATTGTTGCGCAGCTAGCTGTTAGCTGTTAGCTCTGTTAGCTGCTAGCTCTGTTAGCGCCTTTTAGCTAGCATACAATACACAGCAGCTGGCATAGGCAAGTTTGCGCAAAATATCCACACTGGTAAGTAACAACCCACGTGTTTAACCACCAACAAGTCATTTTAACGTGTTTTAGAGCGTGTTTAGCGAAGTCACACTTCCACGCACTGCCTCTGATGAAAGCACCTGAGGACCCCTGCTGGTCAAACGCTGGTACTGCTAGTGGATTGCTTGCCAAATGATGTTTCATCAAAAGCATCTGACAAATTCCCAGATACATAAGAAAAAAAAGATGTCACCAATTTAATCAGTGTTTCATGCATATTTTGCATAAACAACGATTTTTCTGGAGTATTGCTAATTCTCACCTCATCAGATTTCCTCTCATTTCCAGGACGTACAACAACATCTGGGCAGAAGCCCAGTTGGAGTTGGGCCGCCTGCTGGCCGACGAACTCCCCGCCAAGTCAGCTCGTCCCGAGAAGGACAGAGTGGTGTTCTTCCAGCGCCTGGCCATGCTGTATGTGCGCTACCTCCAGATCCTCAGGCAGCTGGAATCCGCCTATGACCAGGTGGTCCATCCTCAGAAGAGACGTGTTCTCCGGGTGGTGCTGGACGGCGTGATGGGGAGGGTCTTGGAGCTGAAGAATGAGATGGTCGAGAAAGAGTTCTCAGAGTACCACTACATGGATGACGTCCTTCACGATCTGAAGCTCACACCCGTGAGTTTCATTTACTAAATCAAGTGTGCTTTGATTGACAAGCTCAATCACTTTCATTCACCCACAGCAGCCTTTAAAGACATGTTGTCACTCTAGGCACACCTCGAGATCCCCATTCCTCACTATTTCCTAAGTGAACGCAGCAAAGAGCTCCAAGAGAGAAAGGCGATGCTGGCGAATATTCTTAAAATGGTGGAAATGATCACTGAAAGCCCAGAAGTGAGTTGGAGAAAAGTTTCTCAATGTAAAGTCCTCTGTATGCTTTGGTTTGTGCATGATCTTATTTTTTACATGTGCTTCATTTGCATGAGTTACATTTGTACACACATGGATCTAATCAAACATTTGTCATTTACTGCATGATACTATTTCGATTGAATGAATAAATCATCGGTCTTGCTCTTTCTTCTATGATGCCCTCAGCCTGTAATAGCCAAGACCATGAGTCAGGAAAAGGCCATTAAGATCATTCAAATGGCGGAGAGGGCGCGCCAGGGACGCCTGAGGGCAAGGTTGAACGAAGAGAGCAGAAATATGAACAGGCTGTACAGGACCAAGGGCCCCGAGACAGATGACATCGAGTTGGCTGCAGTCAGCATTCAGAAGGTGCTCTGTTATCAGTGTGATACAAACATGCTCATTTCCTGGGCACATGTCATCCTCTCATGCTGAGGGATTGTTGACTTGTGCTTGCAGGTGTGGAGGGGTTACATCCAGAGAAAGAGAGCACGGATCGCTCGGTATGAGGAGATGATTTTTTTAGGGATGGTGAGTGAAATAGACCATCAGTCATTTGATGCACATTTCAGCAAAGCCCACAGTTCTTTTTTTGTTCTAAGTATAGTAGCAGCTCTAAAATTGTATCGGGATGTTTCTCTGCACTGGCACTGGAATATGAAATAGTAAACCAGTATCTTGGAGTATTTTCTTTTTCCCCCCATCAAGGCCTCTCTTTCCCTGAATGACCTTTCTCTCTGAGATCTCATGTTTGGTAACTTCCACATCAGATCATGGATCCAAAATACCAGCTGCCACGTCCTGTAGAAATCTCTGCCCGGGCCTGTGAAGCTTCCACACGGATCAAACAGGAGGAGCATGAGGAGGACTACCAGAAGTCAGTGGTGGCCATCACGAAGCAGCTGCGGGATGTGGAGGGTCACGACCTGCGCATGACCATGAAAGAACAGATCCGTCAATGGTTTATTGATCACCGGTAAGGAGCCACTGTCGTTATTTTCTCTTTAGAAAACATGTTTTCTAGTACAAACAGAGAAATGTGGTTTTCCCTTGTTATTACAGAAAAATGTGGTTTTCCCTTGTTATTGGAATAGCAATGCTAAAGGCTCGTTCCCCGACTATCCCGACGAGGAGGAAGGAGGTTCAGCTCTCATTTTTGCTGAGAAGACTCCTCAACAGGTAGAGCACAACACTGTCCACGATATAACAACCCCTTGATTTTTAAAACTCTGATGTTCACTTTTTCTTTCTCACACCTAAAGGAAGAAATGGCGGCGAAGGAAGAGGAGGTTTCCAACAGCAAGCTAAAAGGGACGGAGGAAAAGACAGAAAAGGGGAAGAAAGACAAAGGGAGGGATGATAAGGAAGTAAGAGTTCACAGTTCACAGCTGTATTAAATCATTTTTTATAAATATAAAAATCTGAAAATTGCGGTGATATCACTGATTCCAACAATTATTGCTCAACAGCTGCGACAGGTTTTCTCTTTAAAGTCACAGACAAAATGGCAGCTAATGGCCCTGTTTGGATGCGTCTTGGGACGATTTCAGTGATTTTCACCATGGTTTGAATGCTTCAGAGCATCACATCAGATGAGAGGTTAATTTCATTGTTTTACTAGAAAAGAACATGTAATTACTGTCTTTGTTCAAGAAGTGAACAGTACAAGATGAAGACATGACATGTTCAGAGGCATCAAATGGGATTCAGAGCACGAGTTCCCGTTTTCATTTCCAACTTTTTGTCCAATAAACAGTTCCAAGTTTGAATAACAACTATTTTCCCTGTCGTCTCCCTGGGAAGTTATCTCTGCAATTGAAATCAGTTGTGCACTAGGTAATATATAAATAAATATAAATAAATGTGTTTTTCTGTCTTTAGCAGAGAAAGCACGAGCACAATTAAAAGACAGTCGCAGTTACGTCGTAATAAAATCAGTGCGCAGTCGGTTGAAAATGAATTGAATTTTTCCAAAACAAAAACTGTTTAAACATGCTTTGCCTCCTGTGGTCCCGTCGGCGTGACCCCCCTGCTCCTTGTGGCGGGAGAAGCTAGGAATGTGGTCAAGTAGAGCAAATTTCTTGGACACAATTTTGATAATAGTCCGACTTTTTAGTCCACGCATAAAATTGTTGAGAAATAGATCTTTCAGGGTTCTGGATATTATAAAAGTCGTGCCAAAAATGGAGTGCAGAGTGCTCTCTGTCTGTCTGTGCCTCTAACAGAGTGGTGGTCAGATCTCTATTGAACTATGGGAGTATCGTTTTAAGGGTCCGCAACAGAGTCATACATAATGACGCTGGAAAATGTCCATCGTCAAAGATGAATGCTGGCTTTGGGAGTGCAAAAGTCTGTATTCATTTATATGCAAAATTTTGGGTGCCCACTGACAAATTAGTTTCATAATGTGCAATATTTACAGGAAAAATGAGTTACTTTATATACGTCATTAAAAAATCTGTGGGTGGAATAGCTGCGCATGCAGGACGGCCCAAGAATATTGAAGAACAAGAAACCTTTTCCAAGAGAGGATGGGAGAAAACCCTAAATACGGGAACTAAAAGTCTTTTTTTACTGGCTACAAAGAGCATCTGCAAACTGTGATGACTGCCAAGGGGAGAGTTACTAAGTGCTGACTATGTATGATGTTGCAAAAGTTTGGAGTGTGGTGTCCAAAACAGACTAAACTGTCTCTGTTTACTTTTTTACAAGAAACTCTTGTTTTGTTCTTAATGCAGTATGTTGTTTGGTACAACGAGAACCAGAGCATGAACACCAACAACTTAACACTTTTACGACCCATTTGCTTTTGGAAGTTGAAAAAACCTCACGACTTTATGGACTTGAGCCTCAAGGCAATGACACACCCGAAACGTTTACCAGCAGCAATTTTTCAGCAGTTTTTAGACATGAAGCTTTTATTCCCTCATTATAGTGCCATAATCATTGATGGGTCTCAAGTATGTAATTATATTTTATGTATGTGGCAAAGGCGAGTGGACGCAGTCAAAGAGGCGGATCTTTACAGCTGAGGCCCCGTGCCTTGCTTTTAGGACTGGAATATATAGAAAAGCAACAAACAACAGAACTCTTTCAAGATCGTGCCTTCAGGGAATCGAAGTTTTCAAGACTGATCATCTCATGATTGTGTGCATCTTAGATCGACCCAAACTTTTACAAAGACAGAAATTGAGTATTATTTTCTTTGGGGTCCCAGGCCATTTAGCCCTCTAATGAGCAGCAGACACCAAGAACAAACTGAACATGCCACTGAATGTCAAATTTTATGAGCTAAAGACCTCAGAGCGGCATGTCCTCTGTGTTTAAAGGAACTGGCAGACACACTGGATGTCATGACAATATTATATGAAGTAAAATTAAAGATTTAACCACGTTTTATTTAAAGGGTAAATAACCTCCACCCTTGCTCTTCTTTTGTGAAGTAATTAGTGAATGTGTGTACCAACACAATGCCCTTTTGTGTTTTCACTTACTTCAATTTTATTTTGTGTAGGTATAGCAATGAGCCTTTCACTTGTTATAAGACGTAAACATATGGAAATACTCAGTGAACTAATATGATTTTATTCTCAACACAGGAGGAGGAGGCGGGACTAAAGATGCTACCATCAGCTTTTCTGGCAGACTTAGAAGAAGTAAACAAAACCTTTGCAGGTGCATCTAAATACATATTCATTAGTGAACAATATGTTTTACTCAATGTTATTCATGTTCCCTTTTTGCAAAATGCAGCAGCTCACTTAAGAGCAAAAAGGCAAAACGTGATTGTTTGTCATTGCCAGATTTTTGGCAAAACCGCAACGAGTCGAGGAACTTCAACCAGAGGCATGAGGTGGAGCTGATCAAGGAAGAAAAGAGAGCTGCTATCGAGGCTGAGATTCGACTTCAGGTGAGTTCTACACAGAGGAAACATCCTCAAAACATTCTCTATTCAGTAATTCATTCAAACGAGCAAAATATTAGGCAGTAGTCCTGTCCGGCATCTCAAACTGATTTTAAAACCTGGCAAAAACACCACCTGCTGTTGAGGACAATGCCCCTGTTTCTGCATTTCTCAGGTGGACGAACAGATGAGACAAGAGTTGGCCGAATGGAAGCTAGCCGTGGATAAGGACAAGGGGGGGAAAACCAAAGCAAACGCCAAGGTATCTGATTGAATTTAATATTAAAAAATCGATACATTATCTTTGGCACGCGCTGAGAGCTGCCCTTGCCTGAACTCTGTCCTGGTATTTGTTTCTCTTTGCAGAAGAAAAAGGGATCAAAGAGTGGGAAGAAGAAAAAAAAGGAGAAAGATTTGACAGCTGACAGGTGAGGTCAGAGTTGCGCAGTCCTTAGAATTAACATATGTAAATGCTGCACAACCGCAGAAACCATTACGCAATTAATTCATGTGTGTTAGGAGCCTTCAGTCTCTGTGTCACGAGCTGGTGGAGCAGGGCTTACTCAAACAGGCCAACACTGTTCGGCTGCAAGATTTCTTGGGTAAGACTTTTATTTAATCAAACATCCTCCAAAAACGCATTTTATCTTTTATTTCAAGGTCGTACCCAAGCTTTTCTCTTTGATTGCAGTCGACGTATGCATGATTGGGACATTTTTTAACTGAATTGTAGGTAAATCTAGAAATGCTTTCACTGTGATATGCCGCCCTCTTCTGGTGTGTGGTTGCCATGCAATGATGATTCCTTACAGGTGCACCGTGTGATCAAGTAGTGTTCTGGCAAGACCACACAAACTGAGACCCATGGGGCGCCAAGAATGAGACGAGGCCAAGACATTTGGGATTTGAGACAGATACTGTATACATCAAATAAACAATGTCACATAAGAATGATTTCTTTTAAAATTTGAACAGATTACACAGCAACAAAAATAGCCTTTGCGTTATTTTTATTGAAGCAGCAATGCAACAAAGTAGGCCTTTTTTTTAAAGGAGGAAATTTCTTAGTGCACAGGGAGCTATTTCCACTCACTTCATGCATTTCAGGGTTTTATGTTTACATAAGAGTAAAGTGGATTTGTCAGGTGACAGTGGCTTCTAAGATGAGTGAAATCAGGTGAATGCATTTAATTAGAACGTAGAGGCTGCAACTTTGGACAAATAATCAATCTACGCATGATGAGAAGTTATTGGTTATTGTGGAAAGCAAGGCACAGTCTAAGAGCCTCGCGTTGGGGGTCTCCACTGGTTCCAATCGAGACAAGACCAACTAAAAAGGCCTTAGTGACTGGTCTTAAAACCAAGGCTTTGTACTACAACATTATTATTTTAAATGTTTGATGCTTCAATAATTATGCAAAATAGTAACTCTGTAATTGTCTCTTTCTTTAGGGGACTTTAGCTATCTCGGCACCACTTTGAGACAAAATGACATTGAACCGATGCCATCGTTGTCAGACGTCCGCCAGGTCCTGTCTCTGTATGCAGTTTTACCATTAGGTATGACACTTATGCATTCCATATCAACAATCAACTGATCTATGTGTGTTGACAGAACATTGCGATATTGTATTTGCAGGCTCTCAGATGGTTCACGAGAAGGCTCCCCTCATAAAGACCATTCTGCTGGCGGGACCGGCCGGTGTCGGTAAGAAGATGCTGGTCCACGCAATCTGCCAGGAGACGGGCGCCAACCTGTTTGATCTGTCGCCTCTGAACACTGCCGGGAAGTATCCGGGCAAGGCTGGTGTCGCCATGATGCTCCACACGGTCTTCAAGGTGACACATTGGTTATTAAAAAACATTCTGTTCCCTTTTACTAGGTTTAGAATGTATACATGTTCAGAAGGGCAAAAGTTCCAAAAAGAAATGCTCGCCTTTGCACAGATTGCGCGGCTGCTGCAACCATCAGTGATATGGATCGGAGACGCAGAGAAAATGTTCTATAAGAAAGTTCCCAAGGAAGAAAAAGAGGTACATTACACTCGAAGCATTATACAAGCTACTGGTGCATCCTCTCATCCGCCAAAAAGTTTTCATTCTCTCCATTCATGTTGTGACCGAAAACTTTTAGCTGGACCCCAAACGCTTGAAGAAAGATTTGCCCAAGTCACTTAAGCTGATCAAAGGGGAAGATCGTGTTCTCGTCGTAGGAACAACCAGAGACCCCCAAAGTGCTGACATCAAGTCACTGTGTAAAATGTACAACAAAATCATCCTAATTCCAAGACCTGATTACGGCTCCAGATACAGTAAGAAAAAACAAAAGCTTTGAATGTTCCCAATTCTCGTCCCTTTGTCACTTTGTCATCGCCACTGATTGTGCGTTTGGGTTTCAGTATTGTGGAAGCAGCTGATCCAAAAGCAGGGAGGTGAGGTAACCGGGGCGTTGGACCTCAGCTCCCTGGCGAAAATTTCTGATGGGTACACACCAGGACACATGATTGAGGTCATCAAGAGCGTCCTTACTGAGCGTCGGATCGTGCAGCAGGCCAAGAGACCCCTGACTGCCGCCGAGTTTGTCACTCCGTTGGCCAAGATCGACCCCGTGTTTCAGGAAGAGGAAGAGGCCCTCAAGGTTCGTCTGAGCCCTCAAGTTGTGAATGTAGCTTACACAATGGAACTATAGTGCATTGCTTTTATTGTTGAATTTGTGGTTTCTCTGCCACCAGAACTGGTATGCAAAGACCCCGCTGGGAAAGAAGCGCATAAAGGCTGCCACGGGAAAGGAGGAGGAGCCAGTACAAGTCAAAGCCAAAGGCAAATCAGCAAAGGGAAAGAAAGCAAAGGGAAAGGGAAAGAAATAGATTTTTTTTAAATAAGTCTCATGCTGCTAACAGTGTACTGTTTCATCAAAAAATACATTTTAAAAAGTTACATTCCAAGTTGTCATGTTCTTTTTTTTGTTGCCCTTTACCGGGTCCAAACTGCCTCCTGTTTTTTTTCTTCTGTCCAGCCACAAGAGAGCAGAGGTGTACCTGTTTGCAGAAGGCTGCAGCCTCGGTCCTTGCTGGTCTTGTAGGTAAAAGGCAGGTTGATGGAAACATAATACCACAATCCTCAACGAAACTTTGGACAGCCTATAAGAAAGCGTGCTAATTCCTTTCACGTCAATGTTATATAAAAAGTGCCTCAAAGTAGGACACGGGCTGATCTTACCAAATATAGTAACATAAAAAAAAAAAATCCTTCCATTTGTACTTGGGACTAATCACACGTAATTTAATTAAGTCAGTAGTATAATGATAATCTGCTGTACTGTTTTGTATTTGTGGGACAAATTTTGTGGCCTCCTTTGGCTGTAGGATTGTTGCCATAGTTGTCAGACCCAAGGCTGCGCTGTAATTAGAAATGCCAAGATTGCTTCAATTGTGTCAGTCAAGGGCATCTAGTGTTCCTCTGCTGCCTGATTACGGGTGTGACACATGGTAAATGTATGGACTCTACATTTAGCACGTTGCTGACCGAGGGAGCACAGTAATGATAATATGCCGTCAAGTACAACACCTGGATACAATTACTTTCTTGTGCAGCTTTATCATATTTAAATACAATAGTGAATATTCCCATCTTTTTTTTTGTTTTACAATTCTTTTTTACTGTCAAGTGCAGAGTCTGGACCAAATTAAATGTGACACACGGAGGGTGATAGTGTTTCCAAACACAGATCCAGAGGATTAGATGGGAGTGTTCAGCTGTTTTGTCGAGTTCTAAATTCACTCAACACATCCTCGCATTGCCTCAGTTCCTTTAACATTGTTATTTTTAGCCCAGATGCATCACGATGAAGATGCAAGACACATGAAGGCCTGCATTTGAGAT
Source organism: Mullus surmuletus (assembly GCA_903171835.1). Lineage (NCBI taxonomy): Eukaryota > Metazoa > Chordata > Actinopteri > Syngnathiformes > Mullidae > Mullus > Mullus surmuletus. Next base: position 216,677 of record CAESWR010000841.1, read on the forward strand.
GTTAGCTTGCTCTCAATACTTTGACACAACTTTGGGTCGTTTCTTGGAAAAATTGCCAAAGTGAATCCTTGAGATATATCACGTTCTCTTTCACAAACAAAACAAAAAGCAGAAACTCAATCGATTCAAAGCCAATAAGGGGATGCCAAGTCCTCCTCACCCTTCACTCCTAGAGAGAAAAGGTTAATGCTTTGTGATGAATGAGCCGATGGAGTTCTGGAAGGCGGGACGGGCTCACTACTGTGTGCCACCATTCCTTCCTCGGTGACGACAAGTTGTTTTTTGTGCCGCTCCAGGGCTGCACAGAGTCCATCCTGTTGATAGAGTTTCACCGGACTTAGAGGTGCTCAGTGACCACATGGAGCTGTCTGTCAAGAGGAGCGAACACAATGCTCGCTGGTGCTGGCTTTGTACCGACCCGCTGGCCAGACGAGGGAGCACACATACATTTCAATCTTGTTATTATGATTTTAACAGCTGCCTAAAGAGTCTGTAGGGGGACGTATTTAGCATCTAATTAACTCTGCATTAATGTGTTTTTTCCATCGGCTTCTACTGTCCAAAGTTTGAAAATCAAGAGATAAAGAACCTTATTGCAGACTCTCAGGAACACAATCTTACAAATCAATTCTGATCCGGTTTTATTCAAGAGAGAACATGTCTTTTCTTTGCGCATTTGTGCACCTGGACAGCTCCGTGCGTAAATGCTTTTAGGAGTGAACTCCCCAATGATGACCGAGTGAAATAGGAGCTCATTATTGGTTAATCTTATCGTGACCCTTTCAACCATCACAGTGGTGGAAACTCCCTGAGCAGCTCAATGCATACTGATCTCTCAAAGCCGAGGTTTAGAACACTGACAGATGTTCATGTATTGTAAAGAGCACGTGATTGAGCCAAATTGGCCTCATAGCCCGTAGATTGCTTCCAGCGGTGTCTCCGATGATTTGGACCACTGACCTTTCCCTAAAACTTACTTACTTAAGATAACTTTAAAAAGATGCCCTCAATCATTGTTTAGTGTGTTCCTTACTCATTCGCTCAAAGCAGAAACCCCTCAAACAGCATCTTCTCTGCATATGCATTTATTGATTTGGATGGTTCCATTGATGCTGTGCATGATCTGCTTCACACCACTGACACTAAAGCTATCTTTGCCCTCATAATGACAGAGTGCTATTTTGGAGGTTAGTATGTGGGGAGAGAGATATGTCAGCTGTTCAGCACTACACTCCATCAAAGCATGAAAAAAAAGAAAGTGCTATAGGCTGTCTGCTTTGGGGAGCAGGACACGGCTTCCAAACTTTTGCATGCTTTCCTTTGGCTAAACATTGGTTGTTAATCTCAAGGGCTTTATAGAGAACATGACGCAATTTGGACAGATCTGTTGCCATGGATTTATCAATATTTTTTTCTGGTGAATGTGGACTTTTTTGTGGGTCATCTGTGTGATATGATGGTATGCCGGGATGTATTCAGTCTAGCAAACTACTCAGTTTAAGGTGCGTACTTATCTAAAGATAATCTTGTCCAATCTTTTAAAATATTGTTTGTTCTTTGAATGCAGTGTCAATGGAAAATCAGTTTTTGTAAGACTGTGTATCATCTGTTTTGTAAAAAGTCAACGCTTTTAAAATGTATACTTCACTCTCAGTTACTCAGAAGTGAATCAGTGCGAAATGTTTTTCATATTGATTTTGCATGCACTAATATATTACTTGCACTTGAAGTGACATTAGCTGGTTGCAAATTCACTGTTGCTCTGTGACGCACAATGACCTGCCATTATCAGCTGATTGGTAATAAGATAGACAGACCTCATTTAGGGGTTCAAAGCAAACATCATCATAAGAGTGAGGCGCTGAGCTCAATCTCAAATATCATATCAATCAGTGGAAGCGACTGGCAGTGCTCATTTCGGCCGCAGTTTGTTTTCTTCCTTTTTTTCGGGCTTGTGGGTCGGCGTCCCAGTCGGGTCTATATTGGTGGTGCTGAGCTCAGTCAGGAGAGGTGACAGCGATTTCTCTGCTCTTCATTACCGAGGAGCTCTGGCATGCCATCGCAGGGAGCAACATTACGAGGATGATGCCATGTGTGATGCTGCTGTATTGGCTGTGTTAGTTTATATCATTTGCTGTTGGTTTTGCACAGAAATAGGCGTGCCGCATGCTTTGCAAAACTTGAAACAACGCCTCAGATATGACAGTTATGAGACAATGAGATTGCATTTGTGGGCATTATTGGTTTTGGAAGCACAATATTGGACGTCACCTGATACTCATATTATGGTCGTTACCGCAGCAAAGCACAGAGATTCTGTAATCACACAGAGAGACAAGTGGGAGATATGGGCGACAATAAACCTGGAGGAAAAGTAGCAGCTGCAAGTAAGTTCTTGATTCACATACAGGTTTGTTTATGGGAAGCTTTCGAGTGTTCAACGCTGTGATTCTCTCCATCAGAAAACCGCCTGCAAGTGGTGAGGGGCTTGGAGGATGTGGAGGTGTCTGAATGTGAGAGCTGCTCCTTCGAGGTGACCCTCAACCTGGCCTACATCGAGGGAGTGTGGACTAGGGACGGAGTGCAGCTCAAGTCTAAGCCCAACTGTCGCATCAGCACACACGGGAAGAAACATTCCCTGACACTGAACAGGGTGGCTTTGGGCAACGCTGGCTTGTTCTGCTTTCATGCAAACGACGTTCAGACCTCAGGGAGACTGACTGTCCGAGGTAAGATGGTGCAATGTAGTGCGTGTAGATTCAGGAAATTCAATTTATACTTTGTAGATATATGACAGGGATTTTAGTGTGCAGGTAATGCATGCA
>CAESWR010000841.1:220446-230557 GCA_903171835.1 Mullus surmuletus
AGGTGGAGACCAGCTTGAAGTCAGGGAGGCCCCCCAGATGGACCCTGAGCGGTGATGAGCTGGAGCACAGTGGGGCAGTGAACATCGACAGGGAAGGCACCCTCCACAGCCTCTGCCTGAACTCCACTGATAGCTCCATGACGGGGCCGGTGGTCTTCATAGCTGGCAAGAGTCGCTCCACTGCTCAGCTCACTGTGAAAGGTGAGCATCCCAGGCCTCCTCTGGGTACCAGCAGCAAATGACACCCAAGAGAAACGATTTTAATCTATTGAAGATTTTGCGCTTTCCACATTCATTCTTTAAAAAGCATTCCTTCAAATGAAATATCAGTAAAGGCTTTATGTTTTGTTCTTGTTATTAATGAGTAGTAACAGTTGATCCGAGGTACTTATTCATATTTTTGTTGTTACACCAAAGTAGTTGTAATATTTTCATGACTCGTTTGTAGTCAGGAACTGAATTGTAATTCCATAAAGGATGATTCTGGTACGTTTCTCCATGTACAGCTTTTCAAACTATTGAAAAGCAGTTCTGCTGAGGAGTGTAATCCTGCTTCATGTCTTATGTATGCTAAGAAGCACTACATCCCCCCCCCTGTGAAAAGTGAATTTATTGTTTAGACGTTTCGCTTTGAGCCTGCATTTCTCTCCCTCAGAGCGACCTCTCCAGGTTGCCCGCCATCTGGAGGACGTGGAGGCAAAGGAGAACAGCTCTGTGACGCTGCGTTGTCAGTTTGCTCCCTCGCCCAGGGTGGTGCGCTGGTTTAAAGGTCGCACAGCTCTGAAGACCTCAAACAAGTACAGCATGAAGAGGGAGGGGAAACACGCGGAGCTGACTATCCACGGCCTGACAGGGATGGATGCGGGTCAGTACCGCTGCATGGCGGGGGGCTCTCAGAGCGCGGCACATGTTAAAGTGGAAGGTAGGTCTAATTTTCTGTCCGGATGTGACCTTGTGTTTATTATAACTCATACAAGACAAGGTGAAAAAATTCTCCTCTCTCGGTAGTGCGGACGCTCAAGCTAGTCAAACACCTGGAACCGGTTGAAATCGAGGAGGACGGCGTCGCCATGTTCACATGTGAGCTCAACTACGTGGTCGCCAACGTGGAGTGGCTCCTCAACAGCGTCCGCCTCTATTCCAACGCCATCAACAGGATCACGCACATGGGCACCATGCACAGCCTCACCATCAAGAAGCTGCGGCCACAGGAGAGCAGGGTCACCTTCAAAGTGGGCCTTCTGTCTGAAACCACTACCTTAAAGGTCAAAGGTCAGCCACAAACAGGAGCTTTTTTGCTGATGGCTGTTGCGTACCTCTGAGAAACATGCAGATGAGTAATGAAATTGCGTTGCTTTTTTTTCCCCCCAGAGCGGCCACCGGTGTTCCTGAGGTGCCTGGAGGATGCGGTGGGAGAGGAGGAGGGGCAGGTCTGCCTGCAGTGTGAAATTTCCAAAGAGACGGTGACTCCTGTTTGGAAGAAGGATGGAATGGTGCTGATGGCAGATGAGAAGCACGAGCTATGCCATTTCGGGAAGTCCATGGCATTGATTGTTCATTCCCTGAGCAAGGATGATGCTGGACAATACACCTGTGATCTGGGCACCAGCCAGACCAAAGCCAAACTTTCTGTGCATGGTGGGTGGGAGGCGAAATGCCTAAAGTGACGTCTTTTTGACCACAGTGTTGTTTTTCTCTATTACTGCTTGGTTCCCACAGCTCGGAGATAAGTGTTCATTGTTATATTTCCAGACTTGCATATCACCATCGCTCAGCGTTTGAAGACAACATCTGTGCTGGAGGGGGAATGCTGCGCATTTGAGTGTCTCCTTTCCCATAATCTCAATGATTCGCCCTCCTGGACCATCAACGGCCAGCTTGTGGTCGACAACAACCGCGTTCAGATCATCAACAATGGCCGCAAGTATAAGCTGACCATCAGAGATGCTGTGCTGTCTGACGCTGGAGACGTGGTCTTCACAATCAAAGACATGAGCTGCAGGACAATGCTCTTTGTAAAAGGTAAACATATTTTGGAATGGTTTTATTTGCTTATATGTATCATTTAGTGGATGTATCTACACAGTAAGTGTATTTCCCCTCCTTTAGAGAGACCAGTGCACATTTTCAGGGACCTGCTGAATGTCAAGGCTGTGCCAGGCGAGGACGCAGAGCTGAGCTGTGAGATCACCAAACCTGAGGTGACCATCCACTGGCTGAAAAACGGCCATCTAATCAGGCCGAATCCCAAATATCAGATGAATGTGGAGAAAAACCTGGCACGACTGGTCATTAAGAATGCTACCATCAGAGACTCAGGGGACTACTGCTGCGAGGCTGACGGCGTCGCCTCCCGCGCCAAGGTGGAAATCAGAGGTGGGCGTGGTTCTACCTAACATAACCTCAAAAGCCATTGTCATTTTCATGGAAATCGCTCTCCCTTTCAGAACTCCAGCACACGTTTGCAAAGGAGTTGAGGGACACGCATGCAGAGGAGAAGGGTAAAGTCACCCTGGAGTGCGAGACCAGGCTGCCGGCCAAGCGAGTGTCCTGGCTGAAGGGCATGGTGGAGCTGCGGTCTGGGAGGAAGTACGTCATAAGGCAGAAGGGCGTGGTGCTGTCCCTGACCATAAGCAGTCTGGAGAAACAGGACACGGATATTTACACATGTGATGTCGGCACCATGCAGAGCCGGGCGCAGCTGACTGTGCAGGGTGAGGAGGTGTCGGGGCATCGCGTCACTCTGGGTCAGAAGGGTTCACTTGGACTCGAGGGTGGATAGTAATCGCATGTTAACATCAAAACAGGACCAAACTTCAAGAGAAATCATATTTAGCAGCTCCACCTGAAAGGTTAAATACAGTGGTGTAGCACACCGTCTATAGATGGAGTAATTGAGTTAATAAAGCAAAGTCAATCATAAAACCCTAATGATATATATATTAACAACACATTGGCAAATCAGTGGGTGGTCTTTGTGAATGTACCCCTTTTGACAGATGATTTTGTTGATATGTTCTTCACGCAGGTCAGAGAGTCTTGATCCTAGATGAACTAGAGGACGTTGAGTGTTTGGAAGGCGACACGGTCACGTTCAGGTGTCGCATCTGTCCCAGTGACTACACGGGGGTCAAATGGTACCTGGACGAGACTCTTTTGTACACCAATCAGCTGAACGAGATCCAGATGGTGCCGGGGGGCTACCACACCCTCACCTTCAGACAGCTCGCCCGCAAAGACACTGGCACTATCTCCTTTTCAGCAGGAGACAAGCGCTCCTATGCCTCGCTGTTGGTGAGAGGTGAGTTATATCTGCATTTTACGCAAATGATTTATCACGTGACGTTTCGCTTGATTTTGATTTCATGTCTTGGTTGTGATCAGAGAGGCGCCCCACCATTTGTAAGTCGCTGGAGGACTGTGAGGCCATCGAGGGAGGGGGTTTGGTCTTGTCCTGTGTGACCTCCAAGCCATGTCACATCCTGTGGTACAAAGAGGGCTGCCTGATGTGGAACTCCTCGAGATACTTTGCCAGTCGTTCCGGCTGTGAAGCTCGACTGACCATCCGGGAGGTCTGCAGTGGTGATGCCGGGGTTTATGAGTGCAGCGCAGGATCTGTTACAACTAGAGCTGTTGTGACTGTCAAAGGTCGAATAATACAAATAAATATGAATTATGTGATTAGGAAATGTCTGTATTATTTCACTTGTGCAATACGGTGTGCCTTTTTTTGCGTCTCTCAGCCATCCCAGCCGAATTCACTCAGCCTCTGCAGACCATCGAAGCCAGAGAAGGGGAGGCTGCAACTCTGGCCTGCGAATACTCTCTGCCGGGGGTCCAGTTCCACTGGAGAAAAGGCGTGGAGAGCCTCAGGTCGGGAGACAAGTATGTGATGAAACAGAGGAAGACGATCATCACACTGACCATCAAAGCCCTGAAGCCTGAGGACTCTGGAGAATACACCTGTCAGTGCAGAGACCACCGCACTTCAGCAAGCCTCAGAGTGCACAGTAAATATCGCCTGTTTGGATACGATAAATTCATCCCTCTTTTTAAAGTTACAGAATCGTCTGTGTAAATGCACTTTTAAATAGTTGTCTCCTCCTGCCTCCTAGCTATCCCCATCACATTCACGCAGCAGCTTAAGAACATACAAGCAGAGGAAGGCAGCAATGTCATGTTGCGCTGTGAGCTTTCCAAACCTGGAATACCGGTGGAATGGAGGAAGGGGCAGGAAGTGTTGAGGAACGGTGTGAAGTACCAGATGAGGAAAAGGGAGACAACACTGGAGCTTCTGATTTGGAAGCCTGTGCCTGAGGACAGTGGTGTCTACAGCTGCGTGTGTGCCGATCAGACCTCCTCAGCCACTGTCAACATCACTGGTAGCGTTTATATTTATCTCAGAATGTTATAAAACCTAAATGTTACTGTTTGTTTAGAGTAGCGCTGTCACGATATGAGATTTTCACGTCACGATTATCATGGGGAAAAAAAATGTCATGATAACGATAGTATCATGATATCAACAACAATTTTGATATTAATGGTACAATCAATTAAACTGATCTTTAACTTTATTCAGGATTTGTTTATCTTTCTCGCAGATAGGTTTCAATCATAAAACCTGTCTAAGGTGGTATAAATGGGAAAACAGTAACTGTACAACTGCAAACAAAAAGTAGGCTGTTTTCAAGCGGCACTGGATCATTTATGATCTTTTATCATTTATGATATTATCATATACGCATTTTTAACACTATATACATATAAATATTGCCACAGCCCTAGTTTAGAGTCACAATTGCCTGACATCAGCGGCTACAAAATATTAAAATGAAAATTGATTATCACTTATTTGCCCTCAGCTCTACCAGTCACCTTTAAGCAGAAGCTGCGGAACGTGATGATCGAAGAGGGAAACACTGCAACGATGCGCTGCGAGCTCTCTAAACCCGGCCATTGTGTGGAGTGGAGGAAGAGGGGGGATGATCTCATCCAGAACGGGGAGAAATATCACATTCGGCAGCGGGACATGCTGATTGAGCTGAGGATCTTTGACGTGACCCCCGATGACACTGACATCTACACGTGCATTTGTGGAAACATTGAGACCACAGCAACTCTTACTGTCAATGGTAGTTTCTTCTACTCAACAAGCCACCTCAATTAATGCTTCCTTTTTCTCACCCTAACTGAAATGTTTCCCCCATAGCTCTTCCCATCACCTTCAAGCAGAAGTTGAGGAACCTTCAAGTGGAGGAAGGTCACACCATCACGCTGCATTGTGAGATCTCCAAACCCGGCATTCCCGTGCAGTGGAGGCTCTCCGGAGACCTGTTGGAGAACGGAGAGAAGTACCAGATCAAGCAGAGGGACACTGTCCTGGAGTTGATCATCAGAGAAGCCGAACCAGAGGACAGTGGAGTCTACACATGCGTCTGCAGAGAGCAGAAGACAAAGGCCACTGTTAAAGTTGTTGGTAAGATGATTTTGTGCTGAAGATGTGTACTGGTCTTGAAAGAAACTGATTGAAAGGTCTTGTGGTGTTCCTGCCTTGCTTACACAGCACACACACACACAGTATCTGCTTGTGTGTTTTACAGCCATTCCTGCCACATTTAAAGTGAGCCTGAAAAGCCAGGTGGCCGAGGAGGGGAACAGTGTGACATTACGCTGCGAGCTGTCGAAGAAAGGCATCCCGGTGCAGTGGCAGCGGGAGGGCGTGGTTCTGTCTGAGGAGGTATCTCGAGGAAAGTACCAGATAAGGCAAGAAGGGATGACAGCTCAGTTGACCATTCTCAATGTTCAGCCGGGAGATGCGGGGAAGTTCAGCTGCATCACGGGAGATGAGAAAACCACCGCTGAGATTAAAGTGAAACGTAAGTGCTGCAAAGTCGTGCTTCTGTGGTAGGACCAATTGGCCACACTGGCTTTCCTACACACAAAGAATTTGGACAATCTGACTCTTGGACATGTATCCATCCAATTAAGATCACTGTTTTGACTCTAGCTAATGAAATACAAAATATATATTATTATTGATGTATTTTAGTTTTACAAAACACCTGGTTTGCATCTTTGAACTTCTTTTTCCCACTGGCCGTACAGACAATTTGACAAGCTAGTGCTTCAACAGCAGGGTGAGATTTACTGAACAGTAGAAAGATACAAAGAAATGAATACCACCTCCACATTATGAGCAAGTGAGAATAAGGAGTTGAAGAGTTTTCCTTGATCTTCTTAGAAAGTATAACTTCGAGCTCAGTGGGCCCAACACTACTATTTCATTCTTATTTGCCCTGGATAGCAATTCCTGTGACGTTCAAAAGGGAGATCCAGCAAACGGTGGTGATAGAAGGGGAGATTGGCATTTTCTCCTGTGAGCTCTCCAAACCCGGAGCGCCGGTGGAGTGGAGGAAAGGCCGAGTCGTCCTGAAGCCTGGAGACAAATATGAGATGAAGCAGGAGGGACGTTTCACCAAGCTCATAATCAACAACGTGGAGGAGAGCGATGCTGGGAAATACACCTGTAAGACAAATGACTGCCAGTCAACCGCCGAGCTCACCGTCCAAGGTGAGAGACTCCGCAGGCAGTGTGTTATTATACAGTATTGTACTACATTTTTTCTGATTCCTTTCAAAGTAAACTGCTAATCTTGAATTATTGTGGATTTTCCTCATGTATTCAACAGAATCACCTGAGCGCAGGCGTGAAAGAGGTCAGCTCCAAAATATTGATAGATAGATCCACTGGGTATTTCCACCGTGTGAGCTCCTCATATAGCTTCACTCCCCTCTTCATATAGAGACACTGTTTCCTTTTTCGTCCTGTCAAATGTCACAGCACACTAACTTTTGTGTGTACTGTGACATTGCTTCCCCTTGAGCTCAGTGAAAGAATCCCACCCCTCAAGATGTAAAACCTAACCCTGGCATTTACATTACCCTGATTGTCTTCTCTCCCTATATCCATCCATCATCAATACCGCTTATCCTGAATTTATTCAGGAGGGTTGCGGGTCAGTTTTGTCCATGTAATCAATATTACATGAGATCTGTTTAAAAAAAAAGTTGCTAGAGGACATGTTCCACTTCTTTGGAATGGATTATCAAAATCCATTCCCTCATTAATTTTCCATGGAATTGTAAATGACTTGAAAGTGAATATGAGCATGACTCAGCTTGTGAGATCCCTTATTGCATACATCACAAGCAGAGATGGGACCGATCTGATCTGATATTGGTAATGGGTGCCAATACTCGTCCATTGGATATCAAATACTTCATGTACTGATGCAGATTCCGTAGTCTGATTTTCTTGAACAATATACTGTATATGTGGCAAATACCCACACATCGGTCAGTGTAAGGGGTTTAGACCTGCATACATGAGAGGTACCATGATAGACAATTAAATGCGAAACCCTGTTTGACCGAGAGTTCTGATAAATAAAACATCATATAGAACTTTTGTGTCCAAAAGTATTCTGTGAACTTATAGATATATTTATACACCCAAACAATACAGATACTATTCAAGTTAAGAAAAAAAAAATTTGGTATCTTGATCCATATCAGTACAAATTCTGCTTTTCGGTGCATCTCTGATCATCACGCCTCAGTGTAGCATCCAAAGGATATTTGTTATGTTCTTTGTTACCATGGAGAGTCATTGTAGAGCACTTCCACAGACTTCAGTAACATTCTTTCCTCTCATTCTGTTTTTATTTGGTCCTAAATTTTGTTCTTGTGCAACATCTTTCAGGTTGCATTTGGTGGTTTATTTTGATTATAGCATTTGTTTCATTCTTCCAGGGGGATTTTACTCGTATTCATTTTGGCAGCATGGTACTTTTATGTTCTGTAACTTCTTTCTCTGACTGACAGGTTTACCGCCAAGTTTCAAGCTGCTGCTCGCTAACCAGGAGGTGATGGAGGGCAACAGCGTGGTTCTGCGCTGTGAGTTGAACAAACCCGCTCCTGCCGTGGAGTGGAGGAGAGCGGGGGGGCTGCTGAGGAACGGTGACAAGTACCAGATAAGGAAAAAGGATTTGCAGCTGGAAATGAAGATTGTGGATGTCACCCTAGAGGATATTGGAGATTACACCTGCGTGTGCGGAGAAGAAAGGACAACAGCAAGGCTCGTAGTGAATGGTGAGTACACCCTGGTGTTTTTGAGAAAATATTAGAACCTCACGAAGACTCAGTTTGTTGAATAAAAATAAGTAATCTAGCAACATAACAAAATATAGGAATAATAATACCTGTGAAATCTTCACATAGGTTTGAGTTTATATTAGTGATGGCAGACAGTTTGGAATTTGTGGTTCACTATCTGAAAAGGTTCCGAAATTCAATAGTTATTGAAACTATTACTAGTTTAATAGTTTTTTTGTTATGACCATATGTCTTTTAATTTCACCCATGTTGTGCCATTTAGCCTGATGAGGTCTCCCTGCAGCAGACAGCTGAAGCCTTTTACCTGCTGGGTAATCAGGTGGTTAATCACAGGCCCAGGTGCACCTCATCATGCTAATTGTCCCGACGAAGACAGAACTCGGAGAAACGAAACAGAACATATGGCCGTAACACTTTCAATAGGTAACCTTTTCCACAGCTCCCAATAAAAGCAGTGCGGCAATACCGGCTACACACAGTATCTGAGGAAAAGCTGTTTTTTCCACTCTGTCATACCTGCGTACTGAAGAATGAGGACTGAGGAAGACTGGAACCAGACAATGACTTGTCACAGTCCACAAACCAAGAAATTGCATTTACTTTGTACACAAATTGAGATACTGGAGCAGTCAGAGCAAAAGTTAGTGTGAATGTAATGGGGAGGGATTTACAGCTGCAGAATAGCTCGTCATTGTGGGCAATCTGGGCTAAGGTTGGGGTCCAGTTTAGCAAACTGATGAAGCGATAGTCTGTGAGCAGTTCTAATCTAGCAGAGATGTTGATGTTGTTTCAGCCACAGAGCACGGATATGGGTCCAGACATTGCTCTATGTGCTTTAATTTGCAGTTTGAGCAAGTTGACACATCCAAGCCAGCTGTGGAAGAAATGAATTAGAATCAAGTATAGAGACACAAACACAAAAAGTAAAATCACATCTGAGATAAAGAGAGTATTGGGAATGTATCTATATGGAAACCCAGCTCAACAGGTGCGACATTAAAGTGTTTCATGGTGAAGTACGTAGCAAAACACATGTGTGCTTGTTCAAAATTTTCTCTAGAACGTCCCATTAAGTTCCTCCAAGAGTTGAAGAACATTCAGGTACAGGAAGGCAACGGGGTGACGCTGAGCTGCGAGCTCTCCAAGCCAGCGGTCCCCGTGCAGTGGATGAAGGAGGACAAGGTGCTGACCAGTGGAGAGAAGTACCAGATGAAGCAGAGCGGCTCCACGGTGGAGCTCCTCATCAGGAAAAGCCTGCCCGAGGACAGTGGCACTTACGGCTGCGTTTGTGAAGACATCAAATCCACATCCACCGTAATAATCACTGGTGAGACGTGTTGTGGCATCAAGCGATAATTAGCACAGTCATTACATTCATTTTGCTTTCTCGGGTTATCAGCAATTCCAGTGAGCTTCAAGCAGAAGCTGAAGAACCAGGAAGCTGTGGAGGAAGGCTCCATGACGCTCCACTGCGAGCTCTCCAAAACAGGAGTCCTGGTGGAGTGGCGGAAAGATGCTCAACTCTTAAGGGAGGGAGCGAAATTTCAGATGAAGCAAGAGGGCAGAGTGGCCGAGGTGCTGATCAGGAATTTAACTCTCACAGATGCTGGTGAATACAGCTGCTCTGTCGGCAATGTGGTGACCTCGGCCGACATTAAAGTTAGAGGTATGCTTCACCTGTTATAACTGAACATCAATTTGGGTTCTGCAAATATGAAATTTGAAATCATATTTTTTTTTTGATCAAGGCCTTTTTATTGGGTTTTTACAATATATAGTTTACATTCAACATAGGTCCAATAAAACAGAAAACAGGACATTAAATTCCCTTCCATTTCTGCTCCCTCACCCTTCCTCAATACCAGACATACGGTTTTGACCGAGTGTAAAACATCAAATTCAAAGTGTAAAAGTTACATAGCCAGATTGGGGG
>CAESWR010000841.1:246692-266064 GCA_903171835.1 Mullus surmuletus
GCTTGTAACAGATGCAGACTCAGAGGGATGGTCGACTGCTTTTGTCAAGAAATGGTTGCAAACAGATTTCACCCCCTCCTCAATTGCTAAGATGATTTTCCCCCCTGGATCCCCTGAACAGTGAGTCCACTGATGCACCTCGTTTTCCTTCCCACACACGTTGCTTGAATAAACATACGCATTTATATCTGTTTGCTATGTTACACGATCTTTGAGATTTTACTACTTTGAGATTTCACTAATACAATCACCAAGATTGGACAAATGGGGAAAAATGTTGAAAAGTGACAATTAAAATATGTTGAAACTGTTAACCGTTATCTCACGATTTCTCTCAGAGTCGAGTGTGGCACTGAAGAGCTTGTTTCCCCGTCCATTTCCATGGATCGGGCAGCACAGCAGCCTGTGTGTTACCTCGAGGAAGAGGAAGAAGAGATCTACATCTCAGACCAAATGCAGGAAATCACAGATGGTATTCTTGTCTCTTAAAATACAACCGTTGTGAAAAAAATGCTTGTTCACTAATTGATTTAATTCCCTTTTCAGCTCCTCCCTCCATCCAGGTGCCCACTGAGGATCTATGTGTAGAACCAGGCCAGCTGGCTACGTTTACCGCCATAATTACAGGAAGACCCGCCCCGAAGATACAGTGGTACAAGGTGGGTAGCCCATTGCTCTGTGCTGAACAAAGCTGACCAATTGTCTACATGATATAAACTGTTGGATAACCTCTTTTGTAAAAATGGTGTCTTTTTGCTCTGATTGGAGGACGAAGAGGAACTTTCAGCCAATGAGAACGTGGAGATTGTTCAGCATGGCGCCCGCTGCTCGTTGAGAATCATGTGTCCTGAGGGTGAGGACAGCGGAGTGTACACCTGCTTCTCCTACAACGACTCTGGACACGCTTCGTGCCAAGCTCAGCTGACAGTGGAGGAAGGTGAGAAAAAAATATATATATAAGGGACCCTCACATTTAAAAACAATAAAAGGCAAAAAATGTCATCATCATCATTTCCTAGCTTCACTGAAACACTGTGATTTCTTTCTAGGTCCTCTGGAGTCTCAGGAGAGAGAAGTGGAACTGGGGAAGAGAAGGAAGCTGTTCTCCGTCTATGACGTGCACGAGGAAATTGGAAGGTAATTAATATTGACAGAGTCTGAGCTGCCCGTGACCTCAACTTGTATTTGATATTGATTGGTATTTTCTTGTCTTGTTTTAGGGGAACATTCGGGGTGATAAAACGTGTAGTCCACAGACGGACCAGCGAGGTGTTTGCTGCCAAGTTCTTGCCTTTGCGAAGCAGCACACGCACCAGGGCCTTCCAGGAGAGGGACCTACTGTCCCGCCTGGCTCATCCCAGAGTGGCCTGTCTGCTGGACTTCTTCTGCACCAGACGCACACTGGTGCTCATCACAGAAATGTATCCCAGAAATCGATGTCATCAATAAATCACTGCTTTACTGTTAATTTCACACAGTTTGACCCTCAACCCAATTTCTAGCTGCTGCTCTCACGGTCTGGTGGATCATTTATTACTGAGAGGATCGGTGTCAGAGAGAGAGGTGAGAGATACAATATATACAAGATAAGCTATTTTATTGCAAATACAATGTACAGTATTGCTCTTGACAGATTCTATGTTTTAATTTCAGGTTAAGTTATTTGTCCAGCAAGTTCTTGAAGGAGTTGGTCATATTCACAGCCTCAGCATCTTGCATCTGGATATTAAAGTAAGATTTTGAAATCAGCCAGTGAATACTAAACAGTGATGGTCTGTGGTTGTACGGTTCCCTAATTATATTATCTATCATCCCTTCAGCCTGAGAACATCCTTATGGTGTATCCACCCAGAGACGAGATCAAGATATGCGACTTTGGCTTCTGTCAGGAAATAGACACATCCAGACACCAGTACAGTCCGTTTGGTACACCGGAGTTTGTTGCACCTGAGATTGTTCATCAAGAACCTGTTACCGTGGCAACAGATATCTGGTGAGTGCTACTCGGTTACGACGTAGGACATTGCAATCAGTGCTAAAATACATCTCAATTTCTAATGTATTATCAAAATCAAAAATCTCAACATGTCTGTCATTACTCTCAGGTCTGTGGGTGTGGTAGCCTATCTGTGGTATGTATCTCTTCGATTTGGGCTCAATCATTTCAGTTAATGTTCGGAAAGCTTTGAGAACCATTCATTCTCTTGACAGCCTAGTGTGCCGGTGCCCTTTTGTGGGTGATACAGACCGTGCGACCCTGCTAAGGGTGGGTGAAGGGACCCTAAACTGGGACGCCCCTGATGTCGTGTACAGGAGCCCCGAGGCCCAGAACTTCCTCCACATGCTTCTGCAGCCAGATCCAGAGTAGGAAGCAGCACCGCTCTGACTGTCACCGCACATCAATATAACGCATTGTCACAATTTATCCAAATGATAAAGCATGATGAGTAGAAACAAATGTGTCATCATTTATATAACCTTAATTAATATAACCTTATTTTTAACATTATGCAAAGAAAAAAAACGTCACAAAGCGCTCGTCTTTTATTCTTTACAGAAAGCGACCGTCTGCTTTTGAGTGCTTCAGTCACGAATGGTTCGAGGTGAGGTGATATACATTTCAATTCCATAAAGCTTAGAAAATTACAAACCCAACTGAGCAACAAAAACTTTTCAGGATGAGCATGCAGGTGAAGACACTGATGAAATCAACACAAAGACTTTGAAAGCCTTCATTTCTAAAAGAAAATGGCAGGTCAGTCACTACTCAATGGCCTCATAACCTGAGGATAAAACAGTTTTTTCTTTTTTATCAGTATGTGATGCCTCTCTCTCTACAGCGGTCTTTGACCTGCGTGGGTTCGGTGCTCACACTGAGGTCCATCCCAGAGCTTCTGGACGCCCCTCTCAGAGAGACTGCCGTCACTGTCCCCCGCGAGCCGCAGGAGCACAGCAGCACCTCCGTGAGCAGCGGCTCGTCATCTGAGTACGACGAGGCCGACTCCTGGGACTTTTTCCACCACTACAGCCAAACCGAGGAGGAGGAAGAAACGGAGGACGACTACGACCCTCTGATGGAGAGAGCGCAGATCCCCGAGCCGTTCTCCAGGCTTCACTTGGAGGAGGAAGAAGAGCTGACACTGGGTGAAGAAGAGGATGGGGAGCTTATGGGCAGGAGGAGCGTGCTGGAGCGCAGCATGAGCCGGCAGTCGGTGGCGTCCTCAGACATATCGTACCAGCACACGCCGCAGAGGGAGAGGCGCTTCAGCAAGGATAGCAGCCCGTCCCTCTACCTGTCTGACGGAGATGAAGGCTCGGGGAGCGACGGAGGCCGTATCCCTCGTGGCAGCGTCATCAGGAGCACCTTCTACAGCTCATCCCATCAGCTCTCGCCAATGTCCGCCAGACACATGACCTTACGGGACAAATTCCAGGCCAAGAAGCAAGAGAGAGGTCGCAAGCCGCTCCGGAGAAGCCTGTCGGGACGCCTCAACGAGCCTCTCATCGAATACGTGGAGGATGAGGACACCAACCGTGGCCAGAGGCGGGGGTCTGTCCAGCCGGCCATGCAGAAGTCCTGCTCCTTCGACAGCGGGGTCGGCCTCGCCCACACCAACGCGCCGCCTCATCGGAGGAGCAGGTCTCTTGATGAGTATTCACGGCGCTCGCCCAGCTTGCCAAAGCGCACAGCGCTGCGTGAGGAAGAGGGAACTCAAAGCATGAAGGAGGATTTCACAGACGATGAAGCGGGGGGCAAGAACCGACTGGCCATTCCGCGTCCTCAACGACCCGAGAGAAGACGGGGCTCTATTGCCTCCGCGCAGGGGGCTCGGGCGCTCGGTGCCACATCTGGTCCCCCCGGTCTCCTCGCTGGAGACAGAGCAAGCCCGAGGTTAGAGCAGACAGGTGAGGCCCTCACCGGCTCCCAGGGTTCCTTGGCCGAATCGTCCATTTTGGAGCACGGTGGCTCAGAGTCTTCCAGCAGACTCGGCTCTTGTGAGGAGCTCAGCCACGGTCGCCTCATCGGAAGGTACAGGGCAGGGAGGAGTGAAGGGTATGCCAATCGCGGGGAGCCTCATTCTTACCACGAAGTGAAGCCCAGGAGCGCCTTTCCCCAGGCTCCACCACGCAACCGCACGCGCTCCAACCCCAATCTGTCCTCCAGCAGCAGGATCCAGATAGGATCGTCCTCAACGCCCAGCCCGAGCCCCAGCCTTTCCTCGCTGCAGGCCCCAGAGAGGCCGCCAAGGGCCAAAGACAAGACGGAGGGCCTGCAGAGGCACGCGTCCGCCCCGGCCCTGGAGGACCGCCTGCCTGTGGGAAGGTCGCCCAAGCTGGGGCTCCTGAAGATCTTCCGCAGGCAGTCTTGGACGGGACATTCCTACTCTCAGCTGGACGACGCAGAGTGGGGACCCACACTGGGGGAGATAATGAAGCCGGATACGCCCACCATGTCTCTCAGGAAGAAGATGAGAGCTTCCGCCTCCAGCCTGACAAAGTTGTTTTCAAGGTCGAAGGAGGATGTGAGTAAAGGAGGTGAGCTTTTTTAAAATATGCACTCTTTAGAAATTCTGTAAGTACACGCATGCTCTATTGAACCTTTTGTTTCTGCTTTTGTGTTGTGGCATTTTCTACCAGGGCCAATAGTAAGAGGGTCGGCCCCCAACCTTTCTGAGAGCCCTGGTCTTGAGAGTCCAAAAAAGAGAACCTCCAAACTCTTGCCTTCTTTCAAGCTCCCATTCCGGAAGTCTAAAGGTCCATCTTAAGATCAAAAATGACCCCCTCCAACCCAACCTTGATTCATTTGTTCTAATACTGTCTCTCATTGTCTCGATTTATACTCCCAGTCCGTCCCAGCAAGGCCGATGTGTTTCACCTGGATGGAGGAAGAGTCCTGCTGGCGTGGAAGCCCGTCCAGTCTGGTTATCCAGTCACCTACTGTGTGCAGTACTGTACGGATGGTGGGTTCACAGCAACAACACGGCAGCACAGAAACATATTTTTCTTTATAAATTTGTGTTTGTGAAGCTTGTGCTATTAATAATCATTATTATATAGTGAAAGTGGAGTGGATGATAACCGAGTAATTTTTAATTTGAAAGCAATTTTTAACTCTCTCACACTTTATTCACCTTCCACCAGACTCTATAATTAGAACTTACACAACAAATCATCAAATAATTTCTATATTTGTATTTTTGAAAATGTGTTAATGGCTCCTTTATTTTAAAAATAACCTCCATCAGTGATCAGTGATTTATTGTCTGTAGAACCATTGTGAGGGTGTGCAGTGGGTGCATTAATCGCAGTAAATCTGGTGCATTGTGTCGCCTGTCAGGAGGGGAGTGGACGGTCCTGTCAGAGGAGGTGACGGATAGCTGTTACGTGGCGACAGACCTCCCCAGAGGAGCTTCGTATGTGTTCAGGGTGGGATGCATGACCAAGACGGGAGTGGGACCTTTCAGCGATGCTTCGGCTCCCGTCGTCGTGGCGACTCACCCCGAAGGCAGGAAAAATGCTCTCGGTTGCACCTTTGTGTGGTCTCAACTAATTTCTTCTTCGGCTGCATCAGAATGATCTTATAATGTCCTCAAGTTAGTTTTTTCTTGCCTCGCTTCACAGACACTCACATTCCTCTCGTCCAGACCGACTACCTAGGGTCAAAGGTCAATTTGGCAGAAGGCCCGACAACACACAGGAACTTCAATTTCCTCGCTGAGATCAACAGGTGGGACATTCAGTGAATTTAGTAATTTAACATTTACATGCGATGGGTTTTAAGCATTGTAATCACCTTCATGTTTTTCAGCAGAGGGTAACTTGGATCATGCAATGTGGACTGGTTTTCTAACCTTTTGTCTGGTGATGTCGCCTTCCCCAGGGGTCGATTCAGTGTCATCAACTTGTGCAGGGACGTGGAGACCAGCAAAGTCTTTGCTGCCAAGATCACCCCTTACCAGGCAGAGCAGAGGCAGCTGGTACTGAGGGAGTACCAGCTGCTGAAGAGGCTGCATCACCACCACCTGGTCCAGCTGCACGCTGCCTACATGACTTCTCGCTACCTGGTGCTGGTGGAGGAATTTTGTCCAGGCAAGGAGCTGCTCTACAGTCTGGCTGCAAGGTAAGAGAAGAAAATATCACAACTACCTTTGAATTAAATGCGGAAAAAAAATGCAAAATACCTACATTTTTATTGTTAACAGTCATCGAAATTCTATAGTGTCATCTCAACCTTTTTTTAAAAATCAAATTTACAAGACAAAATATACACAGGGCATTGCCTGAAATTGGAAAAACAATTTTCAAAATGTTTATTTGATGCACACTACACACATTTTTCAGCAGACCTTGACTTCTCCTCCAAGGAGAATTGATCATTATGTAATTTCACAATGTTCAATGGGGAAAGAAAAAAAAGAAGGTGAAATGAGCTCCTTGTACAGTATCTCTTATAAATGCTATTAAAGGTTCCATCGTGTGTGTGCCTGTGTGTGTGTTTCTTCCCAGAGAGGTGTATTCAGAGATCCACGTGGCCGACCTGCTTTGTCAGATCCTGAGCGCGGTCGACTACCTGCACAGCCGCAGGGTCATCCACCTGGACCTGAAGTCCGACAACATGCTGGTGGACGACTGCAACCGCGTGAAGATCGTGGACTTCGGCTCGGCCCAGTCCTTCACGCCGGGCCAGCCCCTCAACGTGGAGCACATCCACGGCCTGTCGGAGAGCAAAGGTAACGTGCGGCTTTCAAATTGAAACATGGGACTGTGGTTGACCTTTCGTAGTTCAGCAGGCTCACTAATGTACTAAACTCTCGCCTGTTGTGGCTTCCAACAGACAGCTGCAGCAAAGGTACACGTTCTTTACCGGAGGAAGGATCGCTGAACGGAAATAACAGCCTAATATCATCCAACACCAGCTGATCCTAGCTACCATAGGCTAACACCATCATTTTCATATCACTCTTTCTGATATCTCCCTATATTTAATACTATGTCTATAATTTCACACATCAGAGCAAGTCTGACAGTGCCAGTCACAGCACGCCTCCTCACGAGCAATATCCTGTTTCTGTCTGTTTTGTCAGTTTATATTGTCCTTCCTAAAGCTCCGGAAATCCTGGAGGGTCAAGGTGTCGGGCCTGAGACCGATGTTTGGGCCATCGGAGTCCTGTTGTTCATAATGTGAGTCGAAATAGTTGTATATGTCTTGTTTTCGTTCAAACAAATATTTAGTCTTCCTCACTGTGAATGATTCCCACAGCTGTCACAGCTGGCTGGCAAATCAATAATTCTACATATCGAATCATCCAAGTTGATGTTCTTTCCTTTAAAAGTTGTTTCGCAATCGTTGTGGTTTTCGGCCTCCCCTGCCCCAGGTTGAGTGCCGACAGCCCTTTCCATGCAGAACTCGGGTGGGAACAGGACAGGAACATCAAGAAAGGGAAAATCCAGTTTGGACGCTGTTACCCCGGCCTGTCAGAAGGAGCTCTAAACTTCATGAAGAGCAGCCTGAATAACAAGTCCTGGTGAGTGTCTCTGAGAAAGCTACCATGTGTAATTTCGGTGTATTCATCTGCTGATGCAATATCAATATCACAACTTTGTTTTTCTTATATTAGTGTGATATCAAGTAAAGCAATAATTTTGATGCCTTTAAACATGAAGAAAGAGACGTAGGAGCAGGTTCACCCCCTATTGGGGGCGGCCATGCTGTTGATGTAGATTGAAGTTGAAGCTTAAACGCATTTTATATGTTGACTGACCAGAAGCCGTTGAGTTGAGTCACTTTCAACTTAACAGACTATTCATGCAGCTTCATCTCATTCAGATGAAGCAACCAGGTGCATTAGCAGGTTTGAAATCGAAGTGAATCCCCCTCCACCTAACTGAATCCGCCCCCCCCCCTCAGGGGAAGACCCACCGCGGCCGAGTGTCTCCAGCACGCGTGGCTGCGAACGCTCCGCGGCCCAAACAAAGGACGACACTCCAAGGTGTGTTTCTCCACCGACAAGCTGAAGGCTTACCTCGAGCAGAAAGAGGAGAAGCGAGACCAGGTCCACACCAAGCTCAAGGGTCCCTTCTTCCAGTGAGGCCTTTCCTGTCACCAGTAGTTTCTTCTTAAAAGGCAGTGCAAATTAATTTTAGCTGATGCTCTGAGCTCAGCCACTAGTCACAGAAGCGTCCCCCAATGATGGCGCGTCTTAAGGAGTTGTCCGAATCATCTGTTAGGTTGTAAAATTGTGTGCTGCATTTGTTTTGCTTCGCTTTCTTTCTTTCTTTTTAAATATCAGGGATTTTGAGGATCATGGTTGTTAAGCTAATAAAACGAGGAGCAGTTATTTGAACAGATGCATGTTTGGACTCGATGCTGTTTATGATCATTGAAAAAGGCTCATCTGTGCAGTTCAGACAGAGCTGGTGTATTTGTGAGTGACATGCAGTTTAATTTAATCCACATGTTGCCTTAAGATTTCGATGTATTAGAGCGAATTTGGTGAAATTATGGGATATGTTTCGTAACACGTGGGGTCAACCACCCACACGAATGAGTTGGTGGAAGTCAAATGAAATAAATGACAGTAACGTGACCTGTAATTATCCTCTCCTTATTTATTTGCATACACACAAATATTTTATTGTACATTGCCGTGATCTTCATGTGACCTTTGAAACAAATGCATTTGGTATATTACGATAATTCATGAATAATTTAATAATACAATGACACAAAATGCTACATAAATAGAATTTCACAAAGCAAACAAATTAATGTGACATTTTTATTTTTTTTACAATGAGTGTACTTGGAGTTGACGGGTGGGGCAGCGCTACTGCACATTTTCAGTACTTGTACATGTTTCCTCAGTCAGCTGGAAGGATTAAATGAACTGATGTATGATGGGTTAGAGTTGCCACACCTAGTTATCAACCACTGATTTGACTAAATCTAACACAAACCCCCTTTTCTCTTTAAGTCCTTCCATGCGTCCATCTTAGCTTCACCGAACGTTACAATGTGCTCAACGAGCCGCTGATGACAGAACTTTGAGGGTTAAAGACATCAAAACTTTTCTCCAGCAAAGGGTCGAATGCAGTTGTGTCTTCGCAATCGGGGAGGGTCGAGCAGGCGCTTCTTTGGTCCACTAAGTCTCCCTCTTATGATTTGGCCTCCTGGACTTTTTGGATTTCCTGTGTAACAAGAAACAATCAACATTTTCACACTTTTTCACACTGATGTTTTGGAGTATTTATATGTCAAATTATTCAAGCCTTCACTTACATCATTGAGGATGTCCTTCAGCTCCTCATAGGCCCTCTCCAAGTCATCATTGACGATTACCACATCAAACATTCCTTCCTCCTTACCTGCAGGAGAAATGGAATCAGCTGTTCAGGTTCTATTTAATACCATGTAACTGTGATGCACAGACGCCGCGAAACCTACTGAGCTCCAAGTCGATGCGCGCCGCCTCCAGTCGCTTCTGTAAGCTCTCTTCTGTTTCCGTCTGCCTGTCCCTAAGACGCTTTTCCTGAGAACGACACAAGTCATTTTCAGAAATGCTGCGGTATCATATATTCACATAGTAGATAAAATAGACATTTACCAGGATCTCCATGGAAGGAGGCTGGATGGAGATGTAGATGGGGTTCAGGTCTGTCTCTTTAATCCTCTTCACTCCCTGGATGTCCACGTCCAGGATGCAGATCAGGTTCTGGGCCTGCACGTCTTCTATAGCGGCTTTACTGGGGGGAGCAGCGTCAGAGCTTAGTGCGAAAGCGTCACACGAGACGCACAGAGCTGAACACCTGAGCAGATGCAACTTTTATATTGTCATTTTGTGCCTCTTGCACATGTCGACTGAGGAAAGAGGATCGCTGCATTGATCCAACCCGCTCAGACTCTCACTGCGCTGGCCCGGCCACCTTATCTTCAGAATAAGAGGAAGGGATTAAACGCGGCGCACTCGGTGCTGAGCCAAACCATTGCTCTTTTTGATCGTCAGGGGTTAAATCTCCATCTGTCGTGAGACCGTTATATATTGGCTTTATCCTGCTGATCCCCTGCAGCCCTGCGTAAAGGTGCAGGTCTTACAAAAGGCCACTGAGTGAACTACGCGGATCAGTCTGACTAATATGTGCAACACCGACACTGTCATACTGAAAGTGCAACATATACGTGCTGATATATTCTGTATTTCATCTCACAGCATACAGAGGAACTCCTCTGTGACAGGTCAGCTTTTTTTTATAACCTACTGCCTTTGAAATGATAGTTTTTTGTAGCAACAGCGTGTTTTGCAGCAACATCAGGTTAGTCTCAATCTTATTTGGATAACTTTGATTCACCAAGTGCATTAAATAACTGAATTTCTTGTTGAATTAAATTGCTGTGTGCATACAAGTATCAAACTTGCATTTACAGACATTGATGCGGAATTTGAATGACCCATCGACAGAGCATTTACCTTGTTCCGTACATGTTCCCAGAGAACTCTGCGTTCTCAATGAAGTCGCCGTTGTCGATGCCCTCCTGCATGGCCTCTCTGGTTGTGAAGTGATAGTCTGAAGGATGCACCATCACAAATGAAAAAAATAAATCTGCATAAATGTGTCTCTGTTGCATCACGTAGAAAAGGTAAAAACTTGAGGAAAATCACACATGGAAATGAACTGTGAAGTAATGCCTTTCTATTTTGTATGTAAAAACATTGCACACGTTTGTCTTCTCTTCTAAAGCAGATGGACTTTACAAAGAAGACAAATGAACTCTCTATGAAAGGGACATACCAAGGTGGACTTGGTTGGATGTTTCCACTAGTAAGTAGAACTGAGGAAGCTTCTCAGATGAGAAGTGAAACATCTTCACGATTATGACAGTCCAGGTTTGCCTACCAGAATCATTTACGATATAAAATGGCCTGGATGACTGAGAATATCCACAAATATAACTGAATATTTTCAGTCAACTTAAGAGTTCCATTATGTACAATAAATCCAATATTTTAATTACAAGTGCAAGTTTTTGATTAATTTCCGAACATTCAAGATGGATCCTCATTTGACATTTTTCCAGCCAGTCATGCTTGTTGTGAATGTGACGAGCTACAGGTCACATTTTCTGAGTTTTTGTAAGAATCTTTCTTTTCTTTAACGGCTCTTACTTTCTTCATTGTTGTCTTTGGGACCTGTTGTTTCAGCAAGGTCCAAAGAGCGGTTCTAACATCTGATAACAGTGTATTTCAGATCCGTAGACCCGTATGTTCACAATGTCAGAAACAGACAAGGGTTCTACTTCTAGCACTAATGGAGACAGCACACAATCATCAGCATGAGCACACAAAGAAGACAACACAAAGTTACAATAGGATGAGAGAGGAAAGGATTGAGATACTTAAGAATTCCCCTTATTCAATGATCTTGTAGTAGTGAAAGTCTCTATGACGTTACAGCTCAATTTGGCCCGATAGAACTATATTTAATGTCCAATAATGTTGATGACAAAATCACTGCTCACTTATGCGACAGCAGACTGTGAAAAGCTCTGATGGACCCTGACCCTCCCAACATAGACACACTCACAATTATTCTGCTGTGATGCTAACATTTGGTACGTCGAGACTCTAACAGCTGCAGGAGGAACTGGGATGGTTTTTATTCTGCATGTCAAACCTCACAGGACTGGAAACGGGAGTCACTACTGAGGCATCACAGGGGGCTATTTTCAAAAGCTTATTACTCCAAAGTGTAGACTGTCTTTTGTTTCGTTTTTTTTGTCTGTTTGTTTTTTTCTCACAAGACCAGTTCCTATGAATCCAATGACAGCGTGCCAGGATGATGAAAGTAACCCCCATCCCTCTGCCTTTACTTATAAAAACAGCAAACAAAAAAAACAGCTGTTATCTGGAGTCAGACTGCGGTCACCTTTATCTGTGGTCTCTGATTCATTTGGACACGAAAATGAGGAATCAGAGGAAAAGATGTCTGCTACGGGCAGTAACGTAGCCCCCAGAAGCATGGGGAGCGTATTCAGCCCTATGGAGAAAACAAAACAGGCACAGAAAAAGATGTATCCCTTTATATCAAGGGAGCTGTACAGGGGACAAAATCATCTCCGCAGCTCACTTGGGAGTAAGAAGTAGTCGGGCATTATCTGAAGCCCAGGAGGCGGGAGAGGGTCGGGAGAAAGAGGAGAAAAATCTCATTCTCGAGGGCGTCCTCGAGGTGCAATCATGGTGTGCATGAGGGTCCCACCATGGTACTAAGGTGCATTTAGAGACTACAAAGCATCACCACCACCACCTCGGTTTCTGATCCAACTATACCTTTGCCATCTTCCTCTCCGGGTCGGGGGTTTCTTGTTGTGTCTGCAAGGAGAAGACTTCATAATTAGTTTCCTTCAAACCCCCTTTTTCATTTGACTTAAATGTTACTGCTTTCTATCCTTTGCTCATTTTATGCCTGCACAGCCACTGTTTGACTAAAGGTCATAGCATAAATACCTAAATAGAGGAAAGTGATCATCATTATTGCTCTTAATATCTGCACAATGATGCTTTATTTCCTCCATAAACTGGTGTTTTTCCAGACATATTGCTTACTCGTGTAAAATTGTGGCTTCTGAAATATCAAGCCCCTATAAAGCATAAAAGACCGTAAACAGAGAAAGTTTGATTTGATTCAATAGCTTTGTACAGAAATATATCTGCACAAAAATATCAAAGTTAGCGCAGCATGAGAGGCTGCCGTCCTACTTCCTGCCTAGCCAGGACGTCTGCCGTGTTGGAAGCCAATCAGAGTTTGGCAGCACCTACGTGACACGCTGAAGCCGAAGACGCCCTCGTGTTCCTTCATCAGACGCTTCATAAGAGTGCTCTTCCCCGCTCCGGAGGGGCCACTCAACACCACGGGCCTGGGTCCTGGCATGGTTCTGAGGGTCAGAGTCGGGTCACTCGTCAGGCGACAACACTTGCTGACCAATTGATTCTATTATACTGGGCTTGGCTGCGATACCTTTTGATCCTGAAACTCAACAGTATGTGTGTGTGTGTGTGTGTGTGTGTGTGTTATGAATGAGTGTGAGCACATAATGAATAAACTTTCATTTTGGGGTGAACTCCCTTTAACTCGTCCCCGGGGCAGGTGCGCTAATCCCTTAATCCGAGATTCTTTTAACCACTCCCAACAGAAAGGTTTGCTCATTTAGCCCCCCCGCCCCCTCAGCGATCCTCACGTTTCAATTCCTTAATTAAAAAATAAAAACGTGTCCTAATTGCTGACTGGCGAGACAGGCGGACGCCCCCAGAGCCTGATGTTAAGTGTGCCCGCTAATGAAGTGGTGGCAGGTCACCCAGCAGGATTAATTGGATCTGGGCACGTGGCACAAAGGGTCCTGGACAGGTGACCCATTTACCTGCTGCTGAGGCGGACAGACGAGGATGTCTCAGGGACGCTGTGGAATCAGTTCATTTACATTAATCCCCTGTTGTGCCGTGACATAATGATACGGGAGGAAGCAGCAATCAAACACATCCCAAATCACTTTGACTCGCTTTTACATGAATTACTTGCTTACTTTACTTGAATTGAGGATTGTAAAGGGTGCTGGGAAGGTGCTGAAGAACCATTTTGCCCATGATATTTACCACAGGCAAAATAAATACGTAAAACACTGAGTACTAAACAAGTTGTTTGGATTCAATTCAATTCAATTCAATTCCATTTTTGTGTATTTAGCACCAATCGACAACTTATCTCCAGGCACTTTCACATATACTGTTATCATTTTATAAAAACTTTACATTTTGGCCATTCAATAACACTTGTTTTAGTGTTTGCTTTTTTCCACTGCTTTAACAGTGTGGGATGAATAAAAGTAAATCTCATAAAAACTATAAATGTATTTATTTATTTATCTATCTACTCTTTCATGTACATATATATTTATTTATTTCAAATCTCATGTTCTCTTAACCTTTATTGTTGGTCCTCTGGTCTCCGTTACACTGCTGGGTTCCTGTATCGCCTGTGACCTCACACTGTTGGGTCTGTATTCTATAGATTTAAAGTTTAATGGCTTGTTTTTACACATTGCTTGCTGTAAAGCAATATGTCAACTGCTGTTTTTAAAGGTGCTATGCAATTAAAATAATACAAAAAATGGAAAAAAATAAAGTGAATTGGCACTGCTCTGACCTCAATTAGCACATCCCCCTTTGAAAACATGATGTTTGAAAGACAAGCTTGTCAAAAGCTTATCAGAAGTTAGATTTTTGAAGTTTAGCAAATTAAAAAAACTTCCCCTTACCTTTCCACACAGAGAGCAGCGGATGATTCCTACACTGACGGACTGCTGCGCGACGAGCCTCTGATTCGCGCAAGCCGCTCACTGTCCATCTGAATTACCGCCACCTCCCTTCAGCTCAGCGACCAATCACACGCGCACTGGCTTTGTTTTTATCCCACGCCAACGGCCGCACGGATCACGCCCTGATCAGGTCACAGGGCCGCAGGTAGCTCTCTGCCCAGAAACAAATCTGCGTGTCTCTATTCAAATACAGCTGAAATGCTTTGTGTACTTCTGTTCATGCTGCGTCTCCAGAAAGTCAATGTGCAGCTCCTGCAGGCGCATTTTTTTGACATCAGGAAGTTGTACAATCAGAGTCGAAGTTGTACAATTAGAGTCTATTGAGCAGCTTCACTTGAGCAAAGAGGAGGAAGTGCAGCGCTTTCACTTTCTCCACAACAGTGACATTTAAGTTCATTATTGCACCTCTGACAATTACAAAAGCTCCCTTGTCAACCCATAAGAAGCGTTTTCCTTCATTCCGCGGCGCGATTGATCCCCGCCACGTCAGGGTCTTCAGCCCTGACGCCGTAAAAAGCTCAGAATAGCAGGGTTTAGCATCCCTCCACTCCAAATGAGCCGTGATGGGCTCTGCCGGGCTAATCCCGCCTCGACCCACTTCTTAGAGGACGGACGAGCCGCATAGAGCCATCACAACAAGAAGACGTGTCAAGAGGCCTAATCGGCGCGCAACAACGCTGAAAGTTACATGTCACGCTGAGAGCATGGGGCTTTTTCGAACACACGTTTTATTGTAGTAACATTGATAAAATTATTTGAAAGGTCCCATACAAAGAAACACGTCAGTGACGGAAAAGACAAAATAAGCTGGAAGTTCGATGGGGTTATTGTAAATGTTTCGGGAGCTACCGAGGAGCTAAACAAAGAATAAGCAAAGACAAAACTCTGTACAGTAAATACAGTCGGGTTTGTTCTGCTAGTCTGAACATACTCACACGCACACACACACACACACACGTATCAGTCCACACACACACAAAAACTATGTACATGTGCTTTGCATGTGATTCCACTTTTTTTCTCCCTCTGAAAACAGACAAAAAAGGATTACAAAATTCATAAATATCGTCCCAAAGCATGTTTTTTTTTCAGTGCCTGAGCGCTCAGCTGGTTTCAGATGTTTCCACCGAAATCTGGTGCGTGCCGTGGAAGGAGGGTGGACAGTACAGGGCTGTCGAGGAAGGTCAAAGTTCGCACTCTGCTGTTCCTCGGGGGGGGTTAGTGGATGTTAGGAGCACGCTGACGGAGAGGACGGATCAGGCGAGTGCGAGAAAGAGGAGGAGGAGGAAGAGGAGTGAGAGTCTATGACAGGCCAGCTGCTCGCAAGTCCACCCCTGAATGGCTAAAAGAGAAGCCCCGCCCCCCGGTCCGGTCACAGGTAGACCCGCCTCAGGTCCCCCGGCGAGGTGATGGTGTTGCATTGAGGACACAGCTTCTTTGCTCCCTGGAAAAGAACATTTATTTATCAGACATGGAGACATTTTACACATTTTACCAGAGCAAAACAACTGAGGGTCTGCTGTAAGATGCCCCTTTTTCCCCCAATTTGCTGTAATTAATATAGAAAACTACAAGACAAATTGATGGAAAAGCAATTCTTCTGTTGAACCGCTTGTGAAAGGTCTTTAAGGGGAGGAAAGCCATTTCTGCAGGAGGTCTGGAACATGAACGTTCAGAACCTAATTGTCCAGAAATGGCGTCTCTGGTGTTCTAAATATAGCACAACTCGTCAGTGATGTGCATCTAGAATTTTAATTTATTCTGTTTCTTTTCTTTTTTTTTATCAAACTTGATTTTATATGGATTTGAAAATGAAAATGTCTGCAAAAAAAAAAAAAAAAATTATACATGAAGTTTAGATTTAAGGTTTAGGTGAACTCCGACCTATTGTAGTTCAAAGGTAAAAGCAAATTTGTTATTTCAGAAGAGTATTCAACTCAGTTTCGAGGAGATTGGTGACCCCTGCTTTAATCTGACCTGCACCAAAGACCCGGGCGCCATGATCTTATATAGCACAGGCTGCATTTACACAACAGCACACAGGTTTTTATAAGTAAGATCCCTGCTTAGCTTCACCTTATTGAGGACAGAGCCAGTGTCTCTCCTGATGACTCTTAATGCCTTTATTCCTCATAAGGGACAGACCTCATCAACACAATACACAATATTCAACAATCCTTGATGATTTTCTTCAGTGCCAACTATTAAAAACCATCGACTCTGATACCAAAAGTGGAATCCTGACGTACTGAATGTGTTTTTTATGGGAATTAAAAAGGGAGGTGATTGTTTACCAGCGTTCGAAGCCAGCACTCCTCACAGTGAACGTGCCAGCACTGGATGGAGGTGAGCGGTGTCGTGTAGGTGTCCTGCAAAACACACATTTGACGTCTGAAAAGATGGTTTCTGTTGTCATGTAATACCAACTGCCGCCACTAGATGGCCACGTGAATCAAGACTTCTTGAGACTCAACTTTTCCCCCCTGAGCCTGTTAAACACACAGACGAGGGTCCAGCTGTTGTGTTTAGTGATGGTTTTTACCCACAAGACCTTTATGGTCACTTCAATCAATAAACCAGCCATCCGTGGTAACATTGATTCTGTATATTATTATCATGATTGCATAACATGATGAGCAGCATCACCACACGATCCTGAATTATTGAAATTCAATATTTTCTTACCTTAACTTCTTATCAGACTTTATGATCCACTTTTTTGGCATTTAAAAGATAATTTTGACAGATTTGACCTGATTTCCTCTGAGACAAACTCATAACTGATGGCCACAAGTAAACATTGTTGATTGTTAATTTAAGAGAAAAAAAGTCCAAACCCAATAACTATAAATAACATATGTGACATTATGACATATCAACATTAATATCAATAAAAAATAAAAAAACTTCCCAGCCCATCACAAAGTGTACCATATTAAGGACCTCGGCATTAAGCTCCACGCCAACATAAATGTGAAATATATCATCATCAATCTGGTTCGATTCCTCTGACAGAAAGAACAGTTTCCACGTTTCTCATTTTGTGTGTGTGTGTGTGCGTGTGTGTGTGTGCAGTCGGTGTAATTTACCGTCACACTCACCATGCAGATGAGGCATTTAAATCTGTCTCCTTTGGACAACTGTTTCTCTAAATCCCGTATCCGAGCTTTAAGAGCATCCAGAGATGTCAGCGTGGAATCCTCCGAGAGCCTGCGCACACACGCACGCACGCACACACACACACAGATGGAAGCAGGAGAGGAGATGGGAGGGCGTGAGTTAGGCAGACACTGGAGAGTCATTTATAAATCGAAGACAGATTAAATTATTCGCTGGCCAACATGGACACTGAGCATGAAATTTAGCAGCAATCACATTGCCTGCATTCGCTGTCTCATTTATCATAGGCGGAAGGGGATGGTGAGGGGTGTGTGTGTGTGTGTGTGTGTGTGGGGGGGGGCAGGTGTCATGGTCCTCACAGAGATAGACATGCACACAATTACAGGCCAGACTGTCCGTGCAAACATACTGTATTTGGAGGCGGGCAGCCTGCGATGCATTAAGTGTGATGAAATGTGTGTACACGCGCGCGTCCGCCGTCGCGACCTTGATTGATGATATCATCACATTGATAAAGTAATACGCCGCACGCTGGCGGGAGCAGGGCCACACACACACACACACACACACACACACACACACACACACACACTCTGGACTCTGAGCCGCCATAACGGTCACACTTCCTCAGGGCTGATTCTCACCAGCGACTCTTTACCTGCGCCTGACCTGGTGCATGCTGGGAGAAGATGTACTGTAGAGCTTCCTATCCTCCCTGAGCAGCTCAAACGCGGTGGGAAAATCAACGCACTGCCTTGTTTGTGAAGTCAAGAGTCGAATCACAGGGAACAAACCCTACTGTAGCTTTTACGTTGTAAGATGACACATTTCTGAGTGTGTTGTGGACTTGTGAACATCTTAAAGCAAAAAAAAATCACTGTGGGAATATTATTTATTATATATGTGGGAATAGTGTCAATTCCAAATTGATTCCAGACATGAATATGTAAATGTATGTGCAAATTAAATAATATGACACATCTTTGCAGTTAATCAGCAGAAACGTACATTTCTATCTCTGTGTTTTTGCAGGTTTTGGGCAGAGCGGCCAAGCTGCCATCCACTTTCTCCCCACCGCTGGTTGATGGACTCCCTAAGACACCAAAAACATAATAAAAAAAACATAAAACTCAGAAAAATATACAAATGTTTGGAACATGAGCTCATTTCATTCCTGGTGCATCTGACTTACCCTCATTTGACCACTTGGAGAATTCTCGGAGGACCCCGGAGTCGGGTAAGGCACCGCTGCTGCTGCCGCCGCTGCCACCGCCGCTGCCACCGCTGCTGCTGCTGCATTGAAAAACATCAAAACATATTTAAACACAAAAAGCAACTGAGAGAAAAACAGCTTTAATACACAGTTTTGAAGCGAGAGTATCTGGCGCGGCACGTACTTCACCGTGGATTCCTTGGGGTTCTCTCCTGAGCAGGGGATCACATCTGTCTCTGTGTATCTGAGGGGGGAACGCTCAGGAAAAACCAGAGCTCACAATGAAAACCCCTTCATGTAAAGATGATGATTGATTATTTAAAGAATGTTTTTCTGGAGGCATCTTTAATGATTCTCAAAAAAACTGTCTTTGTGGCCACTTTGCTCTCTGGTGAGAGGATACTGCGCTCTGCCGTACTCCAGGGTGTCGTCTCCGTCCACGTCCAGGTCCACGTCGCTGTCCCGACACTCCTTGGTCGCCGTCGTGCTCACCAGCATCGCGCCTGCTTTGAACAAGCGTGAGAAAACACTTTGATTACTTCTTTCTTTTTTTGGCAGGGGGACAAACAAAGAGCTTTTCAGATGTTTGCAGATGGGAACGGGGTGTTTTTTACACTCACAGCGAGGCCAGATTTAGAGCCCCGCGCTGTTGCATCACCAACCCCCCCCCCCAC
>CAESWR010000841.1:303623-322249 GCA_903171835.1 Mullus surmuletus
TTTTTTTTACTCTGTTGGCGAGTGCCATCGGATTTCTGAGCCAATCTATTGTCACAGGCCTGCCACACATACAAGGAGAAGTCAACCTCAATCTGATAGGCCATTGTCTTATTCTCCCCATCGCTGATTCCTGCTCATGGTATCGATCGCAAAAGCTGTCCCCCCTCACATCTCATCACATCGCCCCGAGTGAGGGAGAGTGTTTGTGTGTGTGTATGTGTGCATATTTGGGGTTTCTGTCACTCCAGTCTGATGGAAAATGCGGTCAGTGTCCCATTGGAGGGATCTTCCCATTGGGAGAAAGTGCTCAAATTACAACTCTTTTTTTCTGTAATTACACACATCTATAGGTGGTAGGAGTCCACAGTGGGAATATGTAGAAGGCAGCCTGGTGGAGTGCGGCCTAATCCGGTCACTCCAAGGTATCAAGAGATCTCAGAAGTGGAGGGAAGAAGAAGCCACTCGAAACTAACTGTGACACTGCTCAGCCACATTCCCAGTAACCCCCCCCCACCCCCTTCCTCCTCCTCACTCCTGCGCCTCCTCCACCTCGCCTCACAGGCCCGTCTGTCACCCCTCTATAATTATGAGGAGTGAGAGTAATGTGTTGCAGTATGAATAGGATTGTCGGCCTGATTGTGATGTATAGGCTTTCATTACCATGTCCAGGGCTGTGCCCTTCGCCATGTAGGAAATCCTATTTAGGCCCTAATTTGGGAGCCTCCCCGACCGTCCCGCCTGATAGCAATCACACACAGTAATTGTGTGCTGGGGCAATTGACAAGAGTGGAGACTCAGACACACAGAGAGAGGGAAAGAAAGGAGGATTGGAGGAGGGAGGAGGAGAGAGGAAAGAGGAGGAGGAGGTCCTGACAATGACATATCTGCATAGTTTGCTACATTATTCAAGTCATCCTCTGTAGAATATGTATGTTTTGGCGTACGTATATCCACTTATTTTAAGGCGGATTTCTAATTTGTCGACATTCACGAGTGGAAACACTCACAATTTCACGTGATTTCATGACGGACAATTGTGGGGCTTCCCCCCTTTCCTCTGCCATCATTCTGCTTCAGCAATGCAACGCAGCTAATTGGGAGGAGAGATCGTGCTAACTCGATAATTATGATTTATGAGACAATCTCCAGCGGATATCGCGCACACTCCCCTGATTTGACGACAACACGTAACCAGCCCTCTAGCAATCAATATTTGTACATTTTCCATGTCTCAGTTGTTTTAACTTTTTTAATATTTCATTAGTTCCTTTTTAGTGGGGAGTTATTCTCTCTGCGAACATTTATGCAGCCCTAACTCCACTTATAGGCTTGCAGATAATGAATGTCTAATTGACTCATTTAAATACTGTTTGCCTGCAGGAGGGCCTTTGCATTAAATGTTTGATTGCCCTCATATTAACTGTCATTAATCCCCTCTGCTCTTAATAAGGACTTTATGAGGCTTTCTTAAAACTTCTCATCTACCTCACTCTTGCCTTTGCATAATTAAGTAGAATATTCAAAAATATGGAAATGAAGAGGCACTCAGGATTTGACTAATGGTCTTTGTGGCACACAATTCCAATTATAGGCAAACCTTTGTGTTTCCTGTTCTGCATCGGGGTTGTGGTTCATTAGCTGGGGGTCAATGTGGGTCGTTACGGTAACTGTTTTGTTTAATGTCCGACTCAAGCCCACTTTATGCCACATGTGCTGCATTAGATCAGAAGTCAGAAGTTCTTATACCTGTCGTGTCAGCTGATGCGAGAAGTATGGCATGCGCGGTCACGACAGCCTCCCTCTGAGGTAGATGTACAGCAACGGGAGCGAACTTTTGACATCCATTACAAACTGTCAATGCACCAGAGTGGGTGAGAGACACAAACTTGTCTGTGTTTATAGCTTAACTGATCCTATTATTCTATACTCCTCCAGTCTCTGCTCTGCCCTAATCTCTCCGGGGGTCTTACTGGCCCAGGATGACAAATGGGAAGGAGAGGCCAGCCAAGCGTGGGCTCGACGGAGAAGCTAAGGCCGGGGGGTCTCGCTAAGCCCTCCCCAGCTCCGCCCTGGATCATCTCTGACACAGCCCGCACTAACCCCGAGGATGCAGGGGCCACGCACTTAACAAAAAACAACAATAAAGTGTACATTTACATGACACACAACTACCATTATAGTGCTCCATGCACTGTATGCAAAGCAAACTGCAAAATCACACGTGCACACACACGTTGAACCTCTCTGTGACAATCCAGGTGGGAGAATGTCAGCCTGGAACCGGCACCTGGACATGAAACTTAGCCGGCTCTATTTTAGTATACACAGTCAGGCTCAATAAGAGCATATACTAAATGACTGCAATGTAATGAGTGGCTGTGTGGATGTACTCGGAGCTATGACACTGACAGCGCATGAGAATGTAATGCGTTGAACCCCCCCCACCATCACCACTACCTCTCTCTCTCTCTGGCTCCATGCTCCTCTGCACCCCACTGCCTCTCAGCCACGGGATCAGCTGCAGACGCTAATGAAACGTCAGTCAGGTAATTGAGGCTCTGGCGGCAGCGGGCCAGCCAGGCAAGCAGTCAGCCCGTGTGGGTGATGACACTGGGACGCCGGCAGCTACAGGATCCCTTAGCAACCCACACCGGTGGAGCATCACAGGAGGGAAGCTGCTCCAGACCCAGCGGGGTGTAAAATATTGCATTTATGCTGACATTTCTCCATGTCTTCCTGTTTGTGCTTGCTTGCAGCAAGCGACGGGATTTGTGTGTGTGTGTGTGGGCGGGCGTCTGAGTGTGTGTACAGGTAAGTTGAGTCATCAAGCAGAGATTGTTAACCAGCTCGGTGAAAGCTGCTGTTGTTAAGAGGGATGTTCTGCCGGCAGCCGTGGCGGAGGAGTCAGAGGTTAAAATCCTCTGTTATTGCACCCCAGAGTGATGTTACCAGCACTGCCGCTCGCTGACCTGCTCAGCACCCCCAGTGAGTTATGGGTAATGTTTAATTCCCTTGCTGTGACAGCTGCAGATCCGCATGGTAAATTGGATCCCCCCCCCCCCCCCCGCTTCTTTGTTAGAATTGTGCCTGTGCAGGTAAAGAGAGGCAGAATGACATTCGCCACACTGCCTGGCTGAGGTAACTCTGTCACATATTGTTCAGAGGCCTCTCCGTCTCTCACTGACAAATCAAATCAAAGCAGTTTGTTTCTAAGGCCTGATGGGAGAACAGAGTGGATCTGCTCCATCCAACTTGCTGTTGTTTATAGTCAGTCGGCAATCACAGCTCTGACCCGAACAGGCCACACTCTGCTAACCCCGATGTGGTTCCTTACTGTATCATGGTACACCAATATATTGGTCCAAATATGTGAATACAGTCTGTAGCCCTAAATGGCCAAGATATAAACATGCTTGTTTTTTCTGCATAAAGTTGAAAAAGCTGAAATGTAAATGTTTCTTTGAAATTCAATATCACAAGAAACGTCATGGCTTTTCCTTTGCGCAGCCTTTATTACAGATTCAATATAAGTTGTATATTACTTGTACTTCTAAGAGAATCTTCAATAATAATAAATGAATAACACCATATCTTAACCATTTCACAGAGATGCAATTCCTCACTCAAAATCAAATATGGGAGACATTTCACTGGAAAATCATTTAAACATTTAAACCTCTATGGCCACAAGCTTTGGGAACCAAAATGAATGAAACCAAATTTATTTATATATTATTTATATGTAATTTACGAATCAAAACAAAACAGGTTTTGACTCACACAATTCACAGTTGGTACCCATTCTGGTTGAACACAAAAGAGATTTGAAGAGACAATCGTTGTACATGATGTGACTGCAAGTTCTGTTAGTTCAAGAGCAGCTCTCTGGCACTAATGTGCCTCCTTTGGCACAAAAGTTGACTCACCGTCGCCTCATTGCTCCCTCTTGCAAAAATGATTCACTGTTGCCTCTTCAGCAACAAAATGGTGTTATCAGACAAGATGGCTCATTGTTATTCAAATTATTGCAGATTATCCCTTTAAGAAAGGTAGACTTGAGTGATGGGCTCTACATTAAAAAAAAAGGTTTTTAGCTTTTCCTATTTTCAATATATTTAAATTCAGTGTGAGTAGCCACATAAGTGAAGTGCCGTCCTTTCTAGCAAAGTAGGACAACAACACCTGACCGGAGACGTTTCCAGGAGCAGCACAGCGCCAGGGAATAGGAAGTCTCGATTTAGTCCAGTCTCTGCGCTCTACTCCTCTCCACTCTCCTCTGCCTCCCCGGGGCTTTCATGTGGAGAGTGGACAGTGGGGTTAATGCCTCGCTGTAAGCACTGCTTAGTGCAAGTGATTGGGTGTTGCAGCAGGCCTTCCACCCACCAGCAAAAAATCCAGTGGAAATGACTTCCACTGTCCAGCCCTGTAGGCACTTATGATTTTCCAACCTGCGGTTTCGACTCCCCTCCTCTTTGTTGCGGCTCGGTGTCCCAGAGGGCACAGGTGAATTTGATGTGGAGCAATGATTAAAAGTTTCCTCCCTCAAGGTGACCTGAATCCTGGAGGAGGTGAAAGTCAAAAGTAGGAGACATGGAGATGAGAGGGGCGGCAGAGGTGAAGGAGAGTCCGCATTTAACGTTTGTGACAGCCCTCACGGTGAGGGCCCCATCTTCACTTTAAGGTGGAAATTATCTCCACACTGTCCTTACACTCCCATCCCGCCGCTGCTGCCTTTTCCCTTGTAGCAATCAATGATTGTGTGTGACATGATGGGTATAAAGCGCCGTGCCACTAAGGGGAGGCATCGACAATCTAATCACTGTCACATCAACGATTACCTCAAGGCGTGATGCATTCAAACAGGGCTTCTATCACATCTGCTATTACCTGCCTCTTCCTGCCTTATGTCCCTCAGTACACATCCTTTTTCTTAACTGTGTGTTCAATCACCAGCACCAGCATCAGCCGCCGGTGTGGTCGAGCGACCCCCTCGACAGTGACGTATGCCGGCAATTAGCCTGGATACAGTTCAATTATGATAAACAGCCAGCACACCTCTTAGGCTGTGATTAAAGCCTCCGCCTGGGCTTGATAAAGAGATCCCATCTCGATGCCATCACAAACACATTATAAGGCACTCCGCCATGGTGTTCTGCCTCATGCTTTTCACATCAGTGTTGCAGAACCTCCACTGAGGCCCTGGATGGAGCTCCTGGCAGGCGGAGCTAGATGGCCGCCGTCTGGGGTCTTTATCATTCACACATGGCTGCCGATGCATCCCCGCACACCTATTTTCAATTTAGGCCAGTATTTATTAATAATCTCCACCTTCTTGCAGCCCATCTTACAAGATACCTTCCATACAACTTCAGATGGGTTTGGATATTGAGAGATAGAGAGGGGAGAGGGGAGCCCCGGTTTTGATAAATGGATGAGCGGTGATGAAAAGAAGATATCAGAGGAGCATGAAAGGAGAGAGGGGAAGAGAGCAGAGCATTAATCCAACACCAGGCTGGTACAGAGATGGAGCCGGAGTGAGAGACAGAGGGAAAGGGGGAGAGAGGGGAGGAGCAGGCAAAAGAAAGATAGCCTTTCGGCTGTGTTCTGTCAAGGGAGAAATTACACATTTACGGAGGTTTTTTCAAGCAACGACGGGTTCCATAGATCAAACCACTGGATTTATGAGCCAATTTTCAACATGAAATATAGACACAGAGAATCCATTTTACCCATGTTTACTTGCCTTCTCTCACTCTTTCTTTCTTTCTCTCTCAATCAAACAGCCCACAGTGTGTGGATGCATTTACTTCTCAGCCGTGCTTATTAGGGCTGGAAACGTGGAGGCTTTGATTATGGCAATGATGCAAGATTCTGTGAATATCGTAACGCCCGTGTGACAGTTTCAAAAGATTTCCTCGTGCAAAGACATTTGATAGGGGCAATTTGCCCTAATTCCAAATTGAATGTAAAAAATAAAATCAAATACACGTAGAGTGCATGATCCAAACATTTCTTTCTCAGCCGAATCTAGATTTACGGCTCATTCTTCAGAAATATCCATGTACATCCAGTATTTCCTGATTATAGCGATCCGTTCTTATGGGCAAACATTCAAAATTTGCATAGAAATTAATGTCAACACAGGCTAAACGGCATAATTGACATGCAATTAGCAATACTATGAGTAGGGGGGCTAATGAAGTTTCCATGGCTGTGCCAAACGGAAAATGATCACTGCTTAATTATCATATTAATGAAGTCTTTAGTTGTCACTTAACTTAAATGACACGCAAGTCAAGAAAGTCACGATCCCACAAATTCCCTCGCAAATGTATGTTCAACGCTGATTTTCCTCTGTGCTCAGGTATCTGCTGAGAAAGGTTGACTGGACGCTTGAAAAGCAAGAGGTACTAGCATGGGGCAAACATGCAAAACACGCAGGATGACAAAGAAAACAACAACAAGGTTTATTGAATCATTGATTGGAGCATCGTCAAGGTCACCTGAGGACAAACAACAGAAATCCACTCTGCTGGTCCCATGGCAGAGCACGTGTAGAAGATGAAGGCAATGTCCACAAAAGAGGGGGGCGGTGCTATGGGCTAACACAAAAACACATTTCCAGTAAACACAATGGGCTGATCAGGGTAGAAAAAAAACCCTCATGGGTCAAATGAGCATTGCGGCTGGAGGTCCTCCCACTCCCGGAGTCTCTTCTTTCATTCCAATTCATTTCAATTACCGAGTCATTCCCGCCCTCTTCCCCATGTCCCGATTAGCTCAGCCGGGCAATTTACAGTTGATCTTGCCTCATCTAAGGCTGAGCATTGGCGGAAGCGAGGAGACGCGCCGTAATGGAATGAAATGTCACTCAGTTGCTGCCTTTGTCACACCGGCGGGCTGGTTGGAGAGGTGCTGTTAGTTGCTGAAAAGTTGCGTGGTGCTTCTACATAAACAGACGGCAATGTGTAATCTCGCGCCTGCTGTGTCCGCCTCGTCCCGCCATGAAACCTTTGGGGTGTCTCTGCTGAGCCTCCGCCCTCCACTGTGTACTAGCTGAAGCCCCCCCGTCCTCATCAAGGCTTCTTCACCTTCTTCACAGACGAAGAGCTAGATGCTGATTCTCTCCGTTTGCGCTGTAATACGATGACAAGAAAAAAGAATATCATCAATATTTGACAGTGATGGAGTAAATCTGTAAACTCTCCAGACTAAAACAAGAGACTGTTTAAAATGCCGTTTTGTGTTACAGTGTGTACCAGACTTTTGACAGACAGCATCATCTTTGACTACTTTAAATGTTATTAGCATCATACAGCTCCTGTCTTTCATGTAAGTATATGATAGTTTTTCTCTGACAATTTTATGACTGTGAAATAAAGATTCCTTTTTTTCTCTGTCCTCTCTGCCATGATCAATCATTATAAATGTGGATATTGCTGACTGATATTGGAATTATATTATTTTAGTTTTGTTTTACAAGACCATAGGTACAATATTAGTTTACCAGCTGAAAAAGATGATTTGTTTTGTCTTCCACTATCATTTCCAACAGCTTTTGTTTCTAAATTATTTCCACTCAGAAAGGGCTCTCTAAAAGGTAGGCGTTGAAGTGTGGACATGGTTTCAGTCACACATCTGGGGCACGCTTGGCAGACTGCAAGGGAGAAGGCCATGAATAGCGAATGTCTAACATGTGACACACTCCCCATGGTTAAAACGGCGAGAGGGGAGATGTGCAGTGGACTACCTCTGACAAGTGCATCAATTTGTTTTTCACCCCCCCTGCTCTCCTCCCAATTCACTGTGCACCACTCTTCCTGTCACTGCTGACTCCCACTGTGGGCCCGGCGAGAGCGGAGACAGCCATGTGTCTCAAACCAATAAACCGATACACGCTGCATCACCAGCTGCTTGTTATCTGCCAGTTCAGCACAGATCTCGATGTGCGGATCCCACTGTTCTTACAATCACAAGAGTCGCTAGTGCAATGACAGCAGCGTGATCCCTCGCCGCCAACTGGTTTGATTGGGCGTCTGAATGTGGGACTGATTGAGAGATTTGTAACAGCATGTCAATGTCTGCAGTCAGCCAAAAGTGACAAGTGGAAGATGCTCTGCTTTGCAATTAAAGAAGAGGCCCTTTCATAGTTGGCTTAAGTTACTTGTGAAATTTTGAGCTGGTTATTAGCTTCAGATCAGAGAGCGGACTCACTGAATTAGGGGTGAGTGGTGCTCCTACCACATCGATGATCTGCTCCTTGGCTTCTACCTTGATGTCATCTGCGCCGGGCCAGACCTGGGCCTCTCCCCCCGGCGTGGACGCCGTGGTGTTGTTGGCGTTGTTGGTCTCCATGCCCTGCTGCGTGACAGCCGACCCCATGATGGAGCCACATCCGCTTCCTGCCTTCAGCAGGGCCTCGTAGCGGTGACGCAGCATCTGTTGTTCGTACTCACAATTGCTGTGGGCCTGTTTGAGCTCATAGAGCAGCACCAGGTCGCTGCGCAGCTCGTTGAACATTTGGACAATTTCTTCTGTTGGCATGGGGTTCAGATCTATCACCAAAGACAGAAGCAAAATTGAAGGAGTTCAGAAAATACATAGGCTAAAAGGTGATTATTTGACTTGTTCAATACTTGCTAGAGTTAAAAATGCAAAACTTTGAAATCTTAGCACAAGCAACCTCCTAGCATCTTTCACACTTACCCACTCCTTGATCTATCAGGATCTGCTCAATGGCCTTGATCTTCTTCTGGCCCACCGAGCTTGGCAGTTTCATCTAGAAAATCACACAAAAAGACACAGACACACACGCACACAGATACACATACACACACACACGTGATTTAAGGTGCAGAGGATATAAGGATAAACTGCTACACATTTGGGTTTCTAATTCATATGAAATGCACTTCAGCGGGCCAGATCAAAATGTCTTTATTCAGTGAACTCTGTCTGACTGATTAGCTGGTGGGGAACTCCACTCTTTAGCTGTGCTAATGCATTTTACATAGAGAGCGGCAGCTCCTCATCAGTCTTGAAGATGAATAAGAGTCCCCTTGCTAGGTCTTACAAGTCACTTACAGAATTAATCATCGCAGTGCTAATGAGAGATAGCAAGCTCAAGACAAACTTTCGGACTGCTCATCGAATGCAAGGTCAAGTGTTGCTCAAAGTCCTTAGCTATTTCTACGAATTCAAATACAACCGAGCTAGCCTGTGTAACTACAAAATAATAATAAAGGCAACATTTAAAATACTAAAACAGCAGACTGTTTTGTTATTGACAATATTATGCCTTGATATAGTGCACGAAAGATATGGGACAATTTGTGACTCTCTGGTACTTGAGTGTTAAGATGATTTTTTAAGTTAAAGATGCGTTTGAGATGATTCTTCAAGTAGTTTTAGGTCTTCAATATAATATGAGAAATACTCACCCTCTGACTGCGCAGGGTGACTCCAGACGATTTAAAATCAGGGAATTTAATGCCTGCCGTTTCTGGAACAGCCTGAAGAAGAAATTGCTGATGAGAGACATGGACAAATCTGGATAAAGCTGAAATTTTAAGTATTTTAATTAAACATATTGGATTAACACCTTCAAGTGTATAAGCTGTAAACAATCTTATTATTTGTAACAAAAATACATCTCAGGATATTTTTTTCTTTAAGAATCTAATTTGCACTGTATGTGAGGAAACTTACTGGTTTTTCCGTTTCTCTCTTCTGTGGAAGCTTCTTCTTGGAAACCCTTTTTTCAGCTCGCCTCAACTCTGTAGTTGTGTCAGCTGCTTTAATGAGTTTCTGCAGATCCTGGACGTTCTTTTCTCGCTCCTTCTTCCTAGACTCTATCTTTCTCAACTCCTGGATGAGGTATTCCTCTTCTGCCACCTACAGGAAAAACAAGAGAAATACAATTAAAAAAAAGTCAAGTGCATCACAAACAATACTTATTATTATTCCTTGATTTAGTGATTTAGTCT
Organism: Mullus surmuletus; assembly: GCA_903171835.1. NCBI lineage: Eukaryota > Metazoa > Chordata > Actinopteri > Syngnathiformes > Mullidae > Mullus > Mullus surmuletus. The sequence goes on from CAESWR010000841.1 coordinate 313,610, forward strand.
TGGAAGATTTTTGTGCAGTGATGCTAAAAGGCTTCTTAAATGAAACGTGGAAAGAAATGACTTTATTTTGTAGTTTTATACTGTCAACAATATTTGCTAACAATTTGAAATATCTGGCTTGGTGAGCATTTTGCATAGTGTCATGATATTACATTTTAGGTGCACACATTAGTGTTACATCTGTTATACCTTGACACATGCCAGCTGTTAATTTTAATTAATTAAAAGGTGACTAACTTGTTCCGGTGTGCGATTGAAGAGCTTCTCCAGTTGCTCTTTGCGTCGCCTTTCATGCCCAGCATCAAAGATGTAGATCTTAGGTTCTGTCCCTGAAGCTGCACGGACCTTGGTCAGCTTACCACAAATATTGTAATAACGTTCTTTGAGGTCCTCCACTGAACGTTTCTGGTTAAAGAAAGATAAAAAGGTGCAAAAATATTTTATTCAACATACAAAATTAGAAATCAATTCATATGTTCTTCATTCAGTATATTTAATGACTGTCTGCTTACTCTGTACTGCTGGTGGTCATACCGGTCGTGGACAACTATGAAGCGAAGATCAAAGCGCTTGCACAAATCAAAGAGGTGGTCTGTTTCTGCTTTTGTCCATCCATCATCATGGAGATGCATCTGATACTCCTGCTCTGAGTACACAGGAACCTGTACTGTCTGTACAGGGAAATAAGAGAAGATGGAATTAAGTGTCTTTCCTTGAGGTCTGTGTTGCATTTGTTTAGGTCCCTCTAAAATATGATCTCATGTCACTCTAACGTGTTGCATTCTCCGAATCGATGTTTCAAGTCCTGAGGGTAACAGGTAACATACTGGACATAACATGGTGAGGAAAAAAGGAACTATAGTTCTTCTTACCTTGTTGAAGCGGGCAAAAGGGTAGTCTTTGCCTTCCTCGGCTACACGTCGCCAGTGGTGAAATATGGCCCCATCCCTGCGAGCTGGATTGGTGAAGGGCATCCACTTCCAGGGACGCACCTTCTTACAGCCCAGTTTGGCTTTGACTGTTCTGTAGCCCTGAGTGGTATCGCTTGGCAACAAAGGGGGTGCATCTCTGAAGGACAGATATTAGAAATAAGTACTTAGTTATTTGATCTGATCCATCAATTTATTGCTGGCATCACTGAACGCAGCCTATGATGTAGATAACTGGTCCACATACACTTTCACTGGGACATAAAATGCAATAATTCCTCCTGAATACAAAAAATGCTGAAAAGAAAGTATGAGGCCAAGTGACTAAATGGATAACTACTTCTTCCTTCACTATATTGTTAAATTAGTGAGAAGCTCTAACGTTATCTTAATATGGTCCTTGTGGAAAAAGTGTAGCTTTAGGCTTATGTGATGACAACACAACATTTGAATTCAACAAAAATGCAAACGAAAGAGGCACTTACTTTTTATCTGAATACAGCAAAGCATACACCTCTCTGTGCATCCCCTCTGGTCTCTTGAAGGTTAATGTTTCTGCTGCCTTCTTGGATTTTTTCTGGGAAGATAGAATAGAATACAGATGGGTTACTTTAAAACAAAGCGTCTCATTTTTAATGTAAACGTTTTGCAAGATGACAAACAGCTAAGCTTGTTTTTCTTTAGGTTATTTATGAGGAAAACGTGATTTAATGATGACTATATAAAAGCACTGTGACAATCCCTCACCTTGTCTGAGTTGATGAGATCTTTTTTGCTAATTGGACCATCGTTTTCCCCTCCTGTCAACTCCAGGATGTCCCGAACGTCAGCCCCAGTCCCCATGTTTTCAATGTAAGAGGTGACGTTTCCCCCCCGACCCGTAAACAACCGCTTCTCTCCAGATGCTCGGGTACCGACGCTGCGCTCTCCAACCAACGCGCTCCTAGCTTGAGGCTAATGCTAACGATGCTAACGCTACCATTTCTGAGTCGGCGCTACGTCACATTCATGCGCCACCGCAGCTGTCGCGGTTCTAAGAGGGTTGTACTTAATTTAGCAATGTTACCGCGGATGTTTCTACTACAGGTAAAGGCCAGAGATATAGATAACACTTGTATCGAATCCTATTGTTCAGGCTTGAGCGCTAGCCGCGGACCATGGTTCCACCAAGACTTCCGGTTCCACTTCTGACTTCTTCTTCTTCTCTCTTGCTCGTGCGCTAAACGACCAAATATGGGCACACTGCCTCCCAGTGGATAATGAAGAATATCAATTACAAAGATTTTCGAAATCTACATCAGAAAGATTTTATTCAGCTTCTCACCAATATTTCTGTTAAGTAGTTATACTATATATATATATAGTAGTTATAAGTCTACAGTTGATACCGTCACTACTGTTTATTTAATACTGCCTATTTATACATTTTTTCATTAATGTATATACTGCATATTTGGACATTTTGTACATCTTTTACATTCATGTATATTCCATGTATATATATCTTTATCTTTAGATTTATGTATATTGCTAAATAGCTTTAGGTCATTGTCTCTGTGTGTAATGCTGCTGCTACGCAAAAAATTCCCAACTTGGGATCAATAAAGTATATCTATCTATCTATTTATCATATGAAGCCAAAGTCTTACAACAAAGCAGGATCATCGGAAGAAAAAAAAACATTTTTACATTTTTTTGAAAATCCATCGCGAACACTTTGTAAACCATTAATTAATTTTTACTACCTTGGTATCATTGGTTTATAATAGCAGTAGTTTATAATAGTATTTATGCAATTTTTATTTTCACTAACCCATCTCTCCTAATTTTCGCATTACTTTAATATATGGGATATCATGGAAAGCTATCTTTAAAGCCAATTAAAAATATAACTAACAAATATCAGACTTTAATCGCAGAATTATGACTTTGCTCATTAACAAATTTGCGAATCAAAACAGCGGCCGCATCTTACGTTGAAAGTCTGCCCCGGAAGTGAACCAGTGTCGTGCGGTTTTAAAAAATTCCATATCCGTCTCCGTCACAGTGCTGTCGCCGCCATCTTCCCCAGTTAGTGCGCACTACGAGTCCGTGTGTAACCGCTCGGTCTGAGGTCCGCTTCCGACTCGTTCATACCCACGAAGAATCCCCGCAGTCTAGCTGAGCGCGAAGGTGAGAGAACAGGATGTCTAACGAGCAGACCGAAGTCACCGCGGAGAAAGCGGCTCCTCCGCAGCCGCTGGTTCCTCAGCAGCAGCAGCCGCCGCCACAGCAGCAGCAGCAGCAGCAGCAGCCACCGCAGCAGCAGCCGCCGCCGCAGCAGCAGCAGCAGGGGTGAGTCCATTCATCGAGCCTCCTTTGTTAGCTAGCTCGGAGGCTAAGCTAAGTCCAACACGATGGTTGCACGCTCGTCATCGTTCAAATGGAAAACCTATATAAAGTTAATATACATACTGGGCTGTTTGCACGAATAAATTAGTATAAAATCACACGATCCACGGGGGAAATGCGTGGATTTGTTGATTGGCGCGTGTATCGTGGGCCCGACTATTTACTGGAATTAGCTGATCGCAGCCATTTTAGGCAGATTTATGGTAGCTGGTATACAGACTTTTTACACTGTTCTAATGAAACACATTGATGTTTTTATGTTTGTTCACGTTTGAAACTACAGATTACACAACTCATTGGCTTTTGCCTTTTCGCTCCAAAATAGCGGCCTTGCCATGTGGCTTCTGCAGTCGTGCCAGAAACCTTAGAATGACTAGATTTACTTATTTTATTGCGATTTTCCACTAAACTATTCATTTGGTATTTTTACTACTGGCACTCTCCCACAGTTGGTGGTAACAGTAATAGAATTGGAGCTCACCCCTGAGCAAATTGTTTTTTTGTTGTGGTATCCCATTGTCCACACATGTATCACTCTCTACTGTGTATAATGAACTTGTGATCTGATTGATACATTTCAAGTTAATCTGTTCTGCTTATTTTTTGACAGAGAAGTGAATGGGAAACCCAAGCATGACGCCAATCCAAGCAGAAAGGAAAGACCACAGAAGAGAGGTGGAGGAGGCCGCTACGAACCCTATGGCAACGTCAACAAGAGATACCGGGTCTTTGTCAGCAACATTCCATATGATGTGAAATGGCAAGCCCTCAAAGACTTGATGAAAGAAAAAGGTAAGGTTTACAGATCGGGGATTGAGCGAGTCATCTTTGACATAAATAATACAAAAGATGCATCATCCATGGTCATTTTGTTTGACCACTGCAGCTTTTTAAGAGATCTTGGGGGATGTGATCTAGGACTAAGGTGCACAATGTCGTTCGAGATCTTGTATGGGAGTTGTTTGGAGGAGGTCTTTTGCCTGGTCAATAAATGATTTGCTGCATATCCGAAAGTGGGCGTGATTCTGGAAGATAGACTGAACACCTGTTTTCTTCCACCTGTGATTAAAGCACCTTCTGTGGTTCTTGTGAAGTGGATGTTGCACACGTGTAAAGTTGGAATACCATTGTGAAAATCCAATGGCTTGGGTAGATAACCAAGATGATTTCCAGCCTAGATGCATGAAAGAATGTCCATTTTAGTAGTAAGAATTTGTAAGTTGCATTATCCAATAAAAAAGGTAAACATAAGATCTCATGGTATAATCAACCTAATTGAAATCATGCAGAAGCATTGAATTTAGCAGTGTTTAGTTGAAAGATTCCACACAATGCAACATTGATTTGAATGTGTTATTTGCTCCTGTGAAAATGGTTGTTAAGCCACCGGGTGGTGGAAAAATCAAGGTTTTTAAGTACTGTACCGATTTGGTATTTTGTCAACGCATGTGCTAAGAGGGCTTCAGTCTTCTTTTAGAAGGACTGTTCGGTATTCGAATCTATGACAACTGACTGTGGAGTTAAATTGCATTTTCTTTTTTAGGTGTGGCCTTAACAAGCAAAACGATTTCTCAGCAGATGTCCATTTTGTGCCAAACACAGATGTGCGTTGGGATTTTTTGGGGTACAGGTCTACAAAATGAAGCAACTTCTTATGCACTGTCCTTGTCTTTTTGGTTTGGTCACTGCTGTCCATTGGCAGAACAGGCGCGTGATCTGGAATGTAGGCGTGGATGTGGTCGACGCTGAATCAAAATTCTGATATTGTAGCGTTTCAGAAACGGGGCCCGCTTTACGACGTTTATGTAGTTGGATAACTGTCTGTCCTCCAATATATTAACTGTAATTACGGTTATGGTTAGGTTCCAAGGAGCAGGTTTCCATGAAGGCTCAGCTGATGGGCGACTGTATGGATGAACGCATGAGGTCTAAGACAGTGACAAAGTACATACGTGTTTGCAATGAAATGGGCTGAGGCATTGAACAGGCTTTGCCTAGAAAACATTTTGTTAATTATCTTCAAGTAGATGTTGGTTTTTAGTGCATCATTTCAACTGAGAAGTCTCCTGGCTAGACAAACAGTTGTTGTCCTCAGTCTATTGCTTTTGGTGCTTCAGGAGAATTCTGACAAGGACAGGGTAAGAAGTCTTAATTTTTTTTAAAAAAGACAATGCTTTTTGTAGACCTGTACCAAATTGAGCTGCTGCTGAGGTGCTGGAGGAAGGCTGAGGTCCGACAGTCTGAGCTCGCTGTCACCGGCCGCCCTGCTTGTTTCTGCTCTAAACCCCAATTGTTCTCTCGGCTTCTCTCCCCTTGGTGTGTGTCGTCTGGAATCTGATTTATAGTGGGTGAGGTAACGTACGTGGAACACTTAATGGACGCAGAAGGCAAATCGAGGGTAAGTGCAAATACATACAAATAAACCATATGAATAATCCTAGACAAACGTATGTTTGTCAGCTTTGGTTTCTTTTTCCATTGTTGGGAATTGTTCAGATTCAGAATCCCGATTGTGTGTGAGAGAGATGGTGATATGCCGGAGTGTCCTATTTGGTGTCGCCCGTGGCCCTGACTTGAGGTCAATTGAGCATCGATGCTCTTACAACAGGACTTCGGCTTTCTACGTGGCCATTCCTGTGGGATTGGAGTAGCTTTTAATGTCCCCTTTGGTTGCTGGATTTTCTCATGAACTAAAAGGATGTAGTCTGCAAGAGGTTGTAGCAGGACTTAAAGATGGTTGTTTAAAAATAACACATTTGGCAGTCTTTACTGGAATAGTTACCTCCAATATCTCAGTGGGGAATCCTATTTCACTGTGGATTTCTGCCTTTTGGATGTTGGGAAAATATTATTAATCAGCACACGTGCCTGTATTGCGATAGAATTGTGTTAGAGATGTGACCTCTTAATATTGTAAATTTTCTGGGAAGCAGTGGCACAGAGTTGTGGCCAAGGCTTGTGGTGAACTTTTGTGCATGAACCTGTCACAACTGTTTTCATATTTTTCTTGCATTGAATATCCTAACCATGGCTTTTACTAATTGTATTATTATTTTTTTTACCCCTCGTATCTGGCCTGGTGTTTTTCCACACAACAAAGGGTTGTGCGTAAGTACCTTCAATCTTATATCGTTTTTTTTTTGTTTTTTTAATAACTTTGCTTATTCTTGCTGGATATTTTTCTATCAGTGTCGTTGAGTTTAGAACTGAGGAGCTAATGAAGAAAGCGGTTGAGAAGGTCAACAAACACAACCTCAATGGAAGACCCCTGAAGGTGAAAGAGGTAAGTCTCAATAAAAAACTATGATCTGTCACTTGATTTTTCATGGTGGAAGTAGTAATTTTCAAATGATACAAAAAATATTTTATGCTCTGTTAGGACCCTGATGGTGTGATTGCTCAACGGGAGATCAACAAGGCACAAGGAGGTGGAGGCCCTCCAGTCGGCCATGGAGGAATGGGAGGCATGGGCGGCATGGGTGGAATGGGTGGAATGGATCGCATGAACATGGAGAGGATGGGCCCTGGACCTAATGGCCCCATGGTCAATATCCCTCCTAGTCTGATGAACAACCCCAACATCCCCAATGAAATCATCCATGGACTCCAGGCCGGCAGAATTGGCAGCACCGTCTTTGTTGCTAATGTAAGTGCTTCTAATTTCCCATTGTTAGTAGACTCTGTTTCTAGAGTGATATTCACAAATGGATAAGCAAGACTAACTGGAAATAACTGAATTGAATGGATTTAACAATTTTAAATAAATTCTCAAATTCTTGTGCCAACAGCTGGACTACAAAGTAGGCTGGAAGAAACTAAAAGAAGTCTTCAGCATGGCGGGTCTGGTGGTGAGGACTGACATTCTTGAGGACAAGGATGGAAAGAGCAGAGGCATGGGAACCGTAACATTCGACATGCCAATTGAAGCTGTCCAGGCTGTGTGTATCCTTTGGAAAATCTCTGAAGTTTCGACCTCATTTGATTTGAGTGACCTAATTGTATTGTCTGTCAAGTCTGTGGTCTAGTTTCCTTAATCATTTCACAGCCATGTTTAATGGACAGCTGCTGTTCAACCGGGTCATGCATGTCAAACTGGTAGGTTTGAGAAAATACCACTGTTTGTCTTCTGTGTTGAAGACTGTGATCTGACCTATTTTAATGTGAATCTCTCAGGATGAGAAGTCCTTGCCCAAAGATTTTGGACCACCCGAGAGAGCGGCTGCTCTTCCCCGTAAGTATAAGCCCCTGCGTGTATTTCTTTTTTTTCTTTCGTTTTTTCCTCCCTGTGCATTTATAGCCCCTGAGAGCGAATGGACTTTTTGGAATTCTGCTACTATCTAGGCCTAGTTTCTTACAGAAGGATCTATTTTGAGACAATTCATAAATGCACTGTGTGGAATGTAACATTGTACCTCTTTCCCTACCCAGGCGGTCTCAGTGGTGTAGGATTAGGTTTGGGTCCTGGTGGACAGCCCATTGATGCTACTCAGCTTAACAGGGGCGGTGGCGGCGGCGGTGGAGGTGGAGGTGGTGGAATGGGCAACATGGGCCCTGGAGGTAACTTGCTTCAGTTAAGTAGTTTTATGTACATTTTCAAATAAGCCACTAATTTTTACTCTGTCCTTTTAGGAATGGATGGAATGGGCTTTGGCAACATGGGAGGTGGTCGTATGGGTGGAGGTGGAGGAGGAGGAGGAGGAGGAGGAGGTGGTGGTATGTCTTCATCTTCTGCCTATATTATTTCCTACAGTAATCCTAACACTATATTAAAATAAATACTTAAACTGTGGTTGAAGGTTTGACTTTGATTTCTAGCAACCTATTTCAAAACAAAACAAAACTCAAGCCTTCCTGAATTTAGAATTTTCAGATTTAATATCATTATATAATTCATTCCAAGTCCTACTGGATGGTGTTTCCTGGTTTGAGACTCTCTCTCTTGCTCCAGGAATGGATAACTTTGGAGGAATGAACAACATGGATCGTTTTGGCTCTTCAGGGATGGGCCGAATGAATGGTAAGGTGATGTTTAAGACCTGTCAATCTTACGAAGCAAGCGTGGGACACTTTCACGTTTTGTTGGCTATTGCTAATGGTTTCATCTCTTGCGTTGTCAGAGATGGACCGTGGGATTGGTGGTGCTTTTGAACGGGAATTTGGTCGCAATGAAATGGGCATGTCTCGCAATAATTTTGGAGACTCCTTTGAAAGAGGAATGGGTTAGTACTCTCAGGCTATTGTTTGAAATTCCTGTCAACTCCTCTGACCTCTATTGAGCATCCAATTTTATGAGATAAATGCCATAATCTTATTCTGTCCC
>CAESWR010000842.1:53103-68378 GCA_903171835.1 Mullus surmuletus
ACACACACACACACACACACACACACACACTCATACACACACACAGACACACACACACTTGCATGAAGACATCGACTCATGTCCCCTCACTGATCGCCGTGACTGTGGACTGTGGAGAACATCTCTGGATAGAAACCTTCACATATCACTGGAAGAGACGGAGCTGAGACGCACACCACACACAGACACACCACACACGCACACACACACACACCCACACGCACACCACACACGCACACCACACACGCACACGCACACCACACACGCACACGCACACCACAAACGCACACCACACACCCACACCACACACGCACACACACCACACACGCACACCACACACACACACACACCACAAACGCACACCACACACACACACACCACAAACGCACACCACACACACACACACACACACACACACTGATGCTACACTAAGCAAAAGTACCTCACCTCACACGGAGTCATTGACGACACTGAACCAGCGTTGGCTCCGTCTCTATCATCAACACAAGCCGAAAACAAGCCCCTCCCCCATTCAGCCCAGCGGGGGGTGGGGTTACGGTTGGGGGCGGGGTTAGGGTTGTGTTAGGGTTGGGGGGAGGGGCTTCTACTTCATACGTCCTGTGTTAACTGACTTTTGAAAATGCCTTAGTGAAAAATGCATGAAATTACTACGACTTGTGACAGCTGACCTGGTGTAGCCGACGTGTCCAGGAAACAATGCACTTAAGCTGTGGGTGTGTGTGTGTGTGTGTGTGTGTGTGTTCACTATCTGTTTGCACAAACCAGAATTAAGCCTTTATGAGGTAGACGATGCTCAGCAGACACCAGCGTGCAGGAGTTTCATTCTGCAGAAGTTTCAGAAGAGTTAAAGGAGCAGCGAAGCCTCTCACGGCAGCAGTGTGAAGCCCCCTGAACCCCCCCCCCACACACACACACACACACACACACACTGGCATCAGTATTTATCTGTGTTTTGTTTTAGTGGTAAAAAAAACAACTATTTTAATTCTGAGTAAAAGCGCCGTGGTTCTGAGCCGCCGGGAGGCCGTGACGTCGCCGAGGGAAGCAAAGTGTGAGGAGCAGCTCGAGCGTGACGGGACACGACAGGAAGTGGAAGTCCACTAAAGGTCACGGGGTCACGGTGCCACTCAGCAGCCGCTTCCTCAGGTGTGATTCAGTGAAACGAGTGGTTCCATCACACTCTGCTTCTGCTAAGCTGAGGCGGCGTCGCGGCTGCTTGGAGGCGGTTTTTCTATGTTCTCTGGTGTTTAAAAAAAGCAAAGTATATTTAAGAGAGGCTGCACACGATGTCTCCATGTTTTATAAAAGATATTTAGATTTTGTATGAGATGTGATATTTTCTGTCTTTCTGTTATGAGATGAGCGCTGAACGTACTGTGACGGCTGGCTGGAGTAAAAACCTTGGCGTGATTAATCCAGTAACACGTGAATAAAAGTGACCATAAACTTCCTCTCAGTCTCCGCTGGTTTTTGCAGCATCACTCTCTGACAGCAGGTGGCGCCGCTGCACCTGCTGCAGCTTCATCTGGTTTCAGTGGAAAAAAAATACTTTAGAACTTGATGTCAATAATAATAATCTCTGTTAATATAGCACTATTGCAGAGGGGGGCGTGGCCTAGACGGGGCGTGGCTGCTCTGTGTTACATAACTTGCGATGGATGGAGCTGCTGGAATCAAACTGAATGATGAGTGATGATCTGATGTTTAATCCTGATTGATTATCTGATGATCTGATGCTGTAACACAGTTTTGGGTGGATTTGTGTGAACTTTTGTTCATATTATAGATATTTTATATTAGTTACTGCTGAATATTCTTGTTTCAAACATCTTCTCTTTGTGCTGATGTGGGTGAAAACTGCTGAATAAACATTTTGACCTATTTTAGACACAGGTTTTATATGTTTGATAGGTTTTTTGTTTTTTAGTGACCTGTGAAAAAAGTCACAACAAAACAGCAACCGCACGTTTCAGTTCCATGCAAGCTTTCGCTCACTGTGACCTTCAGGCAGAACAAGGCGCGTGAATGCAGCTGTACATGACGGTTCAGGCTGTGACATCACTTGATTGCAAAATGCCAAACACCTGTGTCAAACATGGCAAAGGCTAGAGAAGCATCATGGGAATTGTAGACCCAACTTAGATCAAGTTATTCTTATAGCCAAAACAGGAAACACCAATATGATGAAATTATTTACAATATGTACTCTTACAATAAAGTTAGAGTACAAAAACACAATAGAGAAGAGATGTATGCAAACATCAGACTAGCAGAGCTTCAAATCTATTGTGAAATGATGAGAGTTCGACGCTCATGTCGAACTCCTCATTGACACCGAGTGGTTGTGAGGTTTCTAAGGTCTACGGTCCTACAAAGTCGCCTCTACTGACCTCAAACCTCATCCATGGTTCCCCGGATTGTTTCCAACATTCCACAAAATTCATCAAAGGTTTGACTTGTTTTCAGTCACCATGGTTACTGACAGAAGCAACTGAGAACAACAGTGACTTCATAACATAGTGTAGGTTCAGAGGTTTGATTTGTTCAGGTGACAGATGTGACGTCACTCAATCACGTCTGTCAGCAGGATGTGGGAGGAGCTTAGCTGGGTGAGCCGCTGCCCACTCTCATACCTGCGCTCGTTCCTCCTCCCCCCTCTTCCTCCCTCCTCCTCTCCCCTCAGTCTCGGCAGGCCGGCGTCGCGGTCATGTCGCTCCTAGACGCGCGGCTGTGCTCACTGTTCCGGCGCCACTGGCGGCAGACGGTGACCTTCTGGAGCGTCTTCTTCAGCTTCGGTCTGTGCTTGGCCTTCCTGGGTCCCACCATCCTGGACCTGCGCTGCCAGACGCGCTCCAGCCTGCAGCAGATCACATGGGTCTTCTTCTCCCAGCAGTTCTGCCTGCTGGTGGGCAGCGGCCTGGGAGGACTCGGCAAGAAAACGTACGTACACACACACACTCACACACACACACACAGCAGGTGCACCACGACCTCAATTAAGAATGTCAATGTTGGCCAGCGTGGCGGAGGAGAAGGAGAGCACGAGGGGAAGATATGAGTTGATAAGAGTCGCTGCACTAACAGTCCAAGGTGACTTTTCCGTCGCAGTGGACGATAACGAGGGTCACTTTGCCCACCGCGTCTCCTCCAGGATCTGCTTCTCCCTCTCGTCCCTCCTCTCCTGCACTCTCATCATCTCGCTGGTCTTCGCCATCATTCCGCTCTGTCACCATGTGGTGCTGCTGTCCGTCACCATGGCGATTGCTGGCGTGGCCATGGGGGTGATTGACACCATCGCCAACCTGCAGCTGGTGAGGCTCTACCAGAAGGACTCAGCCATCTTCCTCCAGGTAGACGTTTGTGTGTGTGTGTGTGTGTGTGTGTGTGAGAATCAGCTGGTCTAGGTTGCGGAACTCAGGGTGGACCTCGTGTTGCGGAGCTCAGGGTGGACCTCGTGTCGCTTCTCTCCTCAGGCTCTGCACTTCTTCATTGGACTGGGAGCACTGGTCAGCCCACTGGTGGCCGACCCCTTCCTGGCTGAGAACAATTGCATTGTGGGACCTAACGGGACCTCCAACTCCTCGGACCTGCAGCACCTCCGTGACTGCCTGTCCGGACACGGAGCGCCGCTGCACGGGGCGACCCAGGACGGCCTGCACACGGAGGGGGCCGTGGTCTCCAGGGTCTCCTGGGCCTTCTGGATCATGGCTCTGATCAACGTGAGGGATGATATTTTGAGCAAAACCACATTTTGTGAAACTTTAATGACCAGTTTTTGATTGAAACACAAAGGTTTCAGGCAGAAAAAGACTGCATGGAGCTCATATCTGCACACGGAGGAAGACAGATTGGATCAGCAGACTGTTGACTTTCTATAAAACCAGCCTCTGTGTGTGTGTGTGTGTGTGTGTGTGTCGGCAGCTCCCCGTGCCAGCAGCAGTGCTTGCGTTGATGCACTACGAGCGACTGCTGCCTTGCTTCAGAAGAAGTCCACCACTGATTAACAGGGACTTGGACCCTGCAGGGGACGGTTGCCATGGTGATGTACTGTGTGTGTGTGTGTGTGTGTGTGTGTGTGTGTGTGTGTGTGTGTGTTGTTGCCTACTGTAGCTCAATGAAACACGTCTGCAGGCCATGGGGGCGCGTTGACCTGCTGTGACCTGGCCAAGCTGAGGGGCCGCCCTCCCACCTTCTTCCTCCTGCACTTCCTGGGTGGAGCCATCCTCTTCCTCACCGACGGCATCATCGTGAGAACCTCTGCTCTCCTCCACACGCTTCCTTTTCGATGACACTTTGGAGGCAACCTGCTGCTCCCCTCGCTCCGCAGGGGTCCTACGCCGGCTTCGTCTACACATACGCCGTCTCCGCCCCGCTGGCGATGGGCCACCACGCCGCCGGCCTCCTGGACAGCATCTTCTGGGCTGCCATCACGGCCGGGAGGCTGGCCTTCATCTACCTGTCCTACAGATACGCCGCGCCCCGCCTGCTCACCGCCAGCCTGGTACGAGCAGTGTGTGTGTGTGTGTGTGTGTGTGTGTGTGTTAAAGCTGGCATGGTGAACTGATGACCTCTTGTCACATAGTCCTGATCAAATATTTGCTGTGGGTGGGACGTCAGAGGTGGCATCTGGAGGACATTGAGATCCTCCTGTGGATGCAGACAGCAGGATGTTTGAACAAACGTTTTGGTCATGTGACTGAGAAGCTCCGATGCCAGGAGGCCCCCTGCTGGCCACAGCGCTCACCTGCTACAGTTGTCACCAAAATAACTCCTGGTGTGTGTGTGTGTGTGTGTGTGTGTGTGTGTGTGTGTGTGTCTGAGGTGGGGGTCATTGTGGTGCAGTGCTTGCTCCTGATCTTCTACACCAGCTGTGTGTTCCTCTTCATGGGCACCTGTGTGTTGGGGCTGTGCATCAGCAGCGTCTTCCCGTCCCTGCTGGCCTTCACCGAGGACATTCTGGACTACAAAGGTAAACGTGCTCAGGCTCAGCGGCTCCTTGGCTCACGTTACAGTAACACAGCCGATCATCTGACATGGAGATGAATGAACGTCTGAAGCTGTGATGCAGGACGCGTGTGTTGGTCTGCAGATAAACCAGCTGAACTTCATCATGTCTGAGGTCCTTCAACTGATGGTGTATCTATACTGCACTTTGCCTCCAGACAGATACTCAGTACACTTTAACAAATGACACGACCTCCAAAGCTCCATCACTTCAGCCCACATTTGTCAGTCTGCTGGGTCTTCTTCTTGAGTTTGGTGATCAGATCTGAAGGCCCCGTCCGTCCACATGTGGAGCAGAAATGATTCCCCGTTATCTCCATGATTAGGACCTTTGAAGGAGTTCACTGTATCATCTCTAACATGTAGTTATTGTGAGGATGCGCTCGTCGTTGCACCTCATGCTTCTGTTCTCCGCGTTCCTTATGAGGATCCTGACACCTTCTCCTCCCTCCTGATGAAGGTTGTGCCACCACCGTTCTGGTCACCAGCGCCAGCACGGGCGAGATGATGCTGCAGCTGCTGGTCGGATTGGTAAGAAAACCTTCAGGTGTGTGTTGCAGGGTGTTTGAGAGCTATCAGGTGTGTGTGTGTGTGTGTGTGTGTTGCTGCAGGTGATCCACAGTCAGGGCAGCTACTCCTTCATCCTGTGTTGTACGATAGCGTCCTTCATCGCTCTCTGCTTGTTCCTGCTGCTCCTCTTCATCCGCCACGTCCACACAAAGCGTCACTCAGGTAACACACACACACACAGCAGGATTCCATCTGTGAACAAATCAACGCAGCTATAAGATCAATCTGAAAACATGGTCGGGAACATCCATGTCATGTTGTACAATAAAAAAGATCAAATCTATCTGATATTTGGCTGGAGGAGAAGACTGGTAACGTGAATAGAAGAGGTCCCAACCATGAACCCTGAGGAACACCTCATGGCAGCATGATTGACACTCGGACGGTTCCAGTGTGAAGCGCTGACGTCCTGTTTGGATCTGCTGATGTTCTCTGAGGACACATCAGGCTGTAATCACAGTAGAGGAAAGACATTTTAAATGCCAATCAATAAACAAACTAGTTCAGACCGAAGCTGAAGCTTCTACCTACCTGGACCATGTGGATGTTCACAGGTGTGTGTGTGTATGTTGTGTAATGACCCATTTTGGTGCCTTCTTTTGGCTTAGTTCCAACCTCACGAGCTCCGTTCACTTCTCACAGATTCGTCTCAAGACACAAACATGAAAGAGATGTCGAACCAAGGAGGCTCCTGACGGCAAAATGTCCAGAAATCTAAGTGCTCCATCACTGCTGAATAAACTCTGGCAGAGCAGAACATCTGGTGCCGCTCAGTGTTTCCTCCACAACTGGACAGATGTTGTACTTGAGCAGCTGTTTAAGGTGGTATCAGCTGTTTAAGGTGGGTTGTCAGACATGATGGGCACGCAGCAGAGTGGAGCTTCATTAGAGATTTATTAGCGGTTGTCACCTACAAACACGTCCTGCACGTGAACACACCACTGAGGACGAGCAGCTCAACACTGGAGAAGCAAACAGAGAATTTGTCACTGTGAGACACGCGAGGCGGCTTTTTTTTTTTTTATACCACACAAGAGAGTTCAAGGAGAATCTGGGGTACAAAAACTTTGAAAAGACACGAGGAAACTTTATCGAGGTCTTTGGAATAATTACGCAGCTATTCATAGATTCAATTTTATGAAGAAAATGCGAGGAAAGTTTCCAATTCTCTTAGACTATAAATCTCAATTCCAATAAATAACGTGTGCAGCTGTGTGGTGATCACTGTAAGTCATCGGATATATAAAAAAAAAAAATCTGTTTTGACATATAAAATAGCAAGTGCATAATTTTATCCTCCCTTTGGGAAAATAGACATTTCTCAGTAAGCAAACATCAACAACATGTCATCAATATGAATTATAGAAAAGTGACAGAATCCAATACGACAGGAACCCCGAAAACTCTGAAGTGCAAATGTTTCATCACGACATCTGCGTTCACAATATCGACACTATCAAAACACTTTTTAGACATATAAAACTTTGATTTAGGCGTCTTTCTGTAAGGCTCCGATTCCCAAAAATAGCCAACGCTGCTGACGAGGTGGCCGGCTCCCGGACACAGATTAGGAAAATCTACGCAAAGAAACACATGCACGGATAAAACGATAAAACTTAAAATAGAAGAGCCGTCTGCTTGTTAGAAAAATAGAAATTAATATTAAAATCCAATAAAGTGTAAAGGAAAATAAATGCAGATTAATCAAAAAAGCTAAATTATCTGTCTGCTTATCTATCAATTGTCGGTGTGTGTGTGTGTGTGTGTGTGTGTGTTCACTTTCCCTCCTGATGGTTCTCCGTGCGGCTCTGACAGCAAACATCCGGGCTTCTGGTTTGGTCAGAGATGGGTCATGTGACAGGATATCAGCTGTAATCACCTTACAAATATATATATATATATATTATATTTTGGCTGTGGTAAGGCACCAAAGGGCAACATCGCCAAGGTTGCAGGTGAGTGTCGGTCGTAGAGTATCTGCTGGTCGTCCATCCCTGCGTTAGATCCTGACACTTGGATTCTTCTGGGTTTCTCCAAGTGTCGTGTAAACAAGTGCAATTTCCATATTTGCTGTGGCAGAGGCAGCTGGGGCCGACTGCCTCCCACTTATGGCTTCTAAGGTAGGTGAGAACCATCTCATGGCTGATCATCTGGGAAAGCTTTGAGGGATGAGAAGGCGCGCTGATGCTCCTCAAGGTTAGAGTCCTGGTGGTAGTGCTGTTTTCATGGCTAAGGCGAGGCGAGGCTAGACCACCGAGTCTAGCTGTCAGGGTTTGGGGGGGGCGGAGTCAAAGTGACGATGGCTGACAGGTGCAGATCAGCTGCTTCCACAAGGAGAAGCAACAAAGAGAAGAAGAAGAAGAAGAAGTAGAAGAAGAAGAAGAGATGTGCAGGTTCACTTCAGGAGCAACACCTCTGTCCAGCTGACCTTCACACTGGACATCAAGGAGGAATCTCAACTAGCTTTGTGAAGATTGTTAAGTATCTCCACATGCTCTGACGTGGAGGACCGGGCGAGGTCGCTGCAGCCGGCCGAGGGGTCGGACCAGGTCGGGGCTGGAAATAAAGTGTGTGTGTGTCACCAGAGTGAGGAGACACGCTGAGCTTCTGCCCACTGAGACGTTTATGGCTTCTTCTTGCTGACCCAATTGCACAGAGAGGCGGGGCTTAAAGGTGAGCTGGGATTGTGGCCCCCCCCCCCCATGGTTAAGGTATATTAGGCGTCATTCGGGGCTGCGACTAGAAATCGGCCAAATTTAGAGCAGCAACAGTGCAAACGCTGGACGAGGTGAGGTCTGGTTGAGCACTCGGTACAAAAAACAAAAAAAACAAAAACAGACTTCCTGGTAAACATGCAGGTTTGCGACGTTCAAAGGATCACAGAGTCACCGCCAGCAGAGGAGAACGTCTGTCTTTGTTTGGCAAGAACACTTTGATTGGAGGGAGATTCTATAAAGGGAAATCGGAGGCAGTTTGTAGCTGCTGAGGATCCCATCCACACGCATTGACGGTTGCCATGGCGATTGCACCCTCCTGGCCGCGCTTGGCGAGGATCCCGACGAGCCAGACGAGATGAGAACATCAACATGAGTCCAGACCGGCGTCTCCACAGGGCAGTTTAGGTCTTCTGTGGGTCGGGCGAGATGGGCCCGGGTGTGTTGGTGCCGTCTATGCTGTGCACGGGGATCTGGAACTGCGGCGTCAACACCGACGGGAACTGAAACACAACCACAACACCGGCGAGGCGCCTTCAGAAACCACAGCGGGGAGAGCGGACCAGAGGAGCAGACCAGAGGAGCAGATGAGAGGAGCAGAACAGAGGAGCAGATGAGAGGAGCAGACCAGAGGAGCAGATGAGAGGAGCAGATGAGAGGAGCAGATGAGAGGAGCAGACCAGAGGAGCAGATGAGAGGAGCAGACCAGAGGAGCAGATGAGAGGAGCAGATGAGAGGAGCAGATGAGAGGAGCAGAACAGAGGAGCAGATGAGAGGAGCAGACCAGAGGAGCAGATGAGAGGAGCTATGGCAGCGCATCACTGACCTGGAACAGGTGGCCTCCCTGGCGCCGTGTGGCCGGGCTGAGCGGCGCCACCGGACTGAGCGTGCTCCAGAAGTGGATGTTGGACAGCAGAGGGCTCGGGGTCAGCAGCAGGGTCGGGGTCTAGGCAGAGGAACACACACACACACGCTCAGTACCGCACCTTCTCATAGGCCTGGGCAATATATCTATGTAAAATGTGTCGATTAGAAACACAAACAAATCAAACACCGATCAGCTGATCTAAATCAACTTCTGAAGATCCACTGAAGCAGAAGGTCTGAAAGCTGCACCAGCTGTTTTCTGGTTGTAATTTACAGCCTGACTGAACCTGACCTGAGGTGACCTCTGGACTCTGCTGCCTTCCTAAATAAGAAGCGCGACCTCTGACCTGGAGCATGGCTGGTGTGAGCGAGGCGGTGGGCAGCGAGGGGCTGCACAGGTTCATGGGGGAGAAGTCGGAGGTGGTGACCAGCAGGGTGGGCGGGCTGATCTGCAGGACTTTGGGCGGTTTGCGTGTCTTCCCTGAGCTCTGCTGGCCGCCCGCCGCGCTGCTGCAGCTCAGCGCCACGCAGGAGGCCTCGCCGTCCTCCGCCGCGTCCTCGTCTCCGGACAGAGCTCCACCGCTGTCCACCTGTGAGACGGGAGGGAGACGAATTCACCACTTCAGATGTTGGACTTTGTGCTTCACATTTACTCAGACCGTCGGAAAACAGATGTTTGATCAGATTAAAGGGATATTTGTGAATTTTCTCCATGAAGTTGTATGAGCTCCTCACCATCAGTGAGCTTCATCAGCAGTGACTTTTCCTCCACTGCGTCCCGTGAGCCGAGTTCCGGCCCGGTTTCTCTGTTGCAGAAAGTAGTTCCGTCTAGTTGCTGGAGTCACACGGATAAACGTTTTGCTCCAAAAAACAACACGCGTTCAGAAGAGTCAAACATTTGCATCACCAATTTATTGCTGCAAAAAAGTCTGACCTCGCAATCACCCGGCACTATTTTCCCTCCCTTAGTATTAATCTTTTGAACGCATGTTGTCACTGTCGCTGCTGATGAACCACGCTGATGGTGAGGAGCTCATACAACTTCATGACGAAAAATACCGACTAGCCCTTTAAAACCGGAACCACGTAGTGTTGATAACACTGCAAACATTGTGAAGAGGATAAACAGTTTTTTCTGTTTGTGGGTGAATATGATGATGATGGCAGCTTCAACTTCAATATTTAGTTACACTGAACAAAATGTGGGAAAACCAAAGCCCAGACTCAGATGCAGATTTGTGTGTGTGTGTGTGTGTGTGTGTGTGTGTACGAGCCTTCTCTGGTGGCTGAGCGTCGGTGGGCTCCACCTCCTGCAGGGCCGCCGGCTGAGCGGCTCCAGCCTCCACATCCTGGTCCTGGTCCTGGTCCTGGTCTTGGTCGGGCTCGTGGTCGGGCCCTACGGTCGGGGACGTGCTGCCGGAGGTCAGGTCCGGCAGGCTGAAGTGCGGCTCCGAGGGCCGGACGTGTTCGAAGGAGTATAGGTGCTGCGAGGGGCTCAGGGCGACGTCCTCGGCTCGCAGGGGGGGCGGAGCCTGCAGAGGGTCCAGGTGGCTGCTCATCAGTCTCTGCTCTATGGCAACATGAGGGGGCGGAGCCAGCACAGACTTTGGAGGCGTGTTTCCAAACTTGATGACGGAGGGCGACATGGTGGCGAGTGGAGGTGGGAGGGGGTGCTGGCTCGGGGCGGAGGTGGGCGGCGTCCTCTTTTCGCTCGCCGGGTTCTCTATTTTGATTGACTTGAAGAGCTGGCGTCCATTCTGCAGCGAGTTGAGGGTGAAGGACGTGTAGAGGCCCGAGTGGATGTAGTCGTTGCGGTTGGACTGCTTGCTGCCGGAGCCCAGAGTGCTGGTTCCACCGGTAGCACCGCCGGCGTTGCTGCGGTCTCCCCCCTCGCCCTCCTGCAGGGAGGAGTCTGCCCTTCTTGTGAGGGGGGGCGCGCCCCCAGCACCAGCATCTCCACCCTCTGTCCTCCCAGTGATGTCTCCTTTCAGTATGTCAGGGTAGGACACAAAGCGGTAGACGAATTTCTGGCCGTTCACCTTCTTGATGATGTTCTGAAGGACACATGAGATTTCAGTTTATACTTTTGGTAAAATCAGATTGACTTTGTAAAGTGCAAATGTTTGTGGATATTCTCACACATCCAGGTCATCGTGTGTCTTTAAAGGAGCAGTGCGTAAAAACAGGTGTGTTTGGTGCCAACTAGTGGTGCCTGTAGGATCTGTAGGCCTGCCATCGTTTCTGAGATTACAATGAGCAGCGTCTGTCAGCACTGAACATTTACAGCTGCTGATGGAGTGCAGCTGCCAGTTGGGGAGTCGGTGCCTTGCTCAAGGACAGTTAGACTCATGCCCATTTATGCTTGACCCTCCAGAGTCGGGCCCCTGGTCTGGGTTCCGTGGTTTTGGGGGGGCAATGCCATGTAGGCGATGTCAAAGACTGAGACCACAGGACAACCCAACACATGCGAGACTGGTCCTTGGTCTCCACTGTTCCAGCAGGCACTCGCTCTGCTCGACATACCAGAGGAGCCCGGCCCAGAACACCGCAGGCTGAGGCGCCGCAGCTGCCAAACCACAGAACCGGACTGCCAGAACTCTGCCCTGCTCTGGGTGTCACCCAGCAGCTACGGCGGCCATTTCCACCGCAGCTCACTCGCATTTTCTTCTCTCAGAGTCTCCAACTGCTGGGTCACAACACACAATTATGTGTTTTGTTGGAAAGACAGATGAAATTAGCCTCTTAGTGCTGAACCTGCTGCAAACTTTTGTATTTTGATCTTTAGTCTGTGATAAATCTATCACCTAGAATGAAGCTTCAAATTAAGCTAATTCAATTTGAAGTTTATTGCAACTCACTCGATGTCAAATTGTCCGAGTCAACTTCATATTTTAATTGTGTATTTCAAATCACAATATAGATTATTAATATTAAGTTCCAAATTTTGCTTGGTAATCATGGATATCAGATGGGATGGATTTGAGGGAAATGAGGGATGGGCTCGATCTGCTAATTTATGAAGGAACCATTGGTGTTCCATGATGCAGGTTTGGAAGCCATCTTTGGCGTCCAGCAGAGGACGCATTTGTGAAGGAGGACCTGCTTTTTTCAGCAAAACCGTGTCAAACCACGTTTTGTACATCTTGTGATATAATGGAGGATAAAATGTTGCACCCAGCAGTGAAATACAACTGCTGGTGGACTGGTCCATTCAAAGTCCTTGTTTGTCACTGGCCTGCAGTGGCTGCATGGCGCCAGTATGGATCGCATCACCGGACATTAGTCCTGACCTTCTCACTACCACCTTTAAAGACCCTAAATGAGACAACAGTGAAGCATGTGGAGGAGTGTGGGGTGTTTAGCCGAGGTGTTTACCTTGTCGTAGTAGTATCTGAGCGCCCGGCTGAGTTTGTCGTAGTTCATGTTGGGCTTGTTCTTGCGGGCTCCCCACAGCCGCGCCACCTCCTCCGCCTGCAGCAGCTTGAACTCGCCCTCATTGTTGGTCCAGCAGATCAGCTGTTCGTGACTGGAGTCCAGCAGGAGCTGAAGAAGGAACTGCCACAGGGTGACAGAGTTGTCCATGTCTGTCACTGAAGCAGAAGCAAAACCAGGTGGGGAGAAGAAGAGAAGGTTCATCAAGCTCATCACTAAGACATCTTCAACTCTGTATGGTGGAATGGAGGATGTGCTTCTCATTCCACTATTTACAATTCTATTTGTTGTCTTGCCGTCAGTCAGGCCACTAGGTGCTAAACTCCGACAGCTGAGCAGGTTTCAGAGAGACTGGACCTGGTTTTATGGATTTGATACTTTGCTTCAATGTTCTACAAACTGATGGTATAAATATCTATTTTTGTTGCTGGGGTTTATCTTCTCAACAGCAACATATTGGGATACATCTTTCCAAACACCAGACGTGGCAGGGAAGGGCTCTGGTGAGAGGGATCATCTCATGTTTGGTTTTATTAACAGACACACTTTGTGAAGTGGCGAGTCTTTGTTTAGATTGTTGTTCCTGAGAGTGCAGCAGAGGAACCTACAGAACCCTGATGGCCATTAAGAGCAAAGACTCTTAACGGCCATCAGGGCGGGATGACGCCATGTTGGACCAGTGGACCGAACAAGGACGAGCTGAGCTGAAACAAAACATTTACTTATCCAGAAAAATGAGTGTGCCAATCAAAGTTATGTGGTGGTGTCAAGGATCGGAATAAGAAACATGGCGGCACACAGAGATGCAGCGGCTCGGAGCACTCATGGTTAGCGTCACATTTGGTGATGTAACGTCAATTGTCAATTGTTCTTTACGACATCTTGTTGTTTATAACAATGACAATAAATAAACTGAACTGAAAAGGATCCGATCTGCTGCCGAACTGAAAATCAATACAAGCCAAAGTTCCTCCGGCGGGCGGTTATTTCAACACTCAACGTGTTTGAGGGTCAGCGCGACTCTAGTAGATCAGGTATCGTCTGCTGTGAGCATCATCAACATCATGTGTCATTCATTCCAAGTGCTGGTGTGTCGCCTGTGGTGACTCCGCCCCAAACCTCAACACGCCGAGTCGACGTGAAATATCTCTCAGCCACCATTTATAGAAACGGCCTCTTATTACCGAGCGGGACCCGAGTCTGAGTTATCGCCCAGTTTATTGTTTCAGCATCTGACATTTTCGGTGCGGACTAGTTTTTCTCCGTAATTAGTGTTTCCCTGTCAGCGTCAGGCACTGATCCTGATCCCAGGAACGTTTGGCGGCACGACAGCGTCCACAAAACCGACAACAACAATGCCAGTCCATGGCAAAGACGAGCAGACTGGAGGAGGAGGAGGAAGAGGAGGAGGAGGAGGAGGAGGAGGAGGAGGGGCGGCAAAGTGGGCGGAGTGTGATGCTGTCAAAGCCTGAACATCTGCTGCGCTCCACGGGGGTGAGGAGGCCTTCAGCTGCTCCTCAGCTGCTCCTCAGCTGCTCCCACAGCAAAGGAACCAGCACCGGTGGAGGTGTTTGGTCTCCACAGTGCTGAGCCTCTGAGCGCCGTTCACATCCACCTCTGCATTCTCATCATCTGCCAAATAATCTGACAGCTCTCCAACCATACGTTCTGAGAGGCCGCGCGGCTCCATGACGCTCCATGACAAGTCCTCAAATAAAACAAGGTCTTTGAAACTCTAGATTCCTGTTCTATATGAAAGCTTGATGCATCAACGTCACCCTGCCTGTGTGACGTCGTTCTCGGCCGTCTGTGTGTGTTTGGTCCTTTCGGATATGTTCGGCGTGCTGATGTGAACCTTCTCCTCTGTGGGAAGGAGCCCTGAGTGAACCGTTGCCATGGTTTTAATATGAATGAAATGAAATGGAAAACAAAGCAGACTGGTTTCATCGAGTTCATGTATTTTCACTTCCAGAACTTCATGGTTCAGGTGTTGCTGAACATCTCCTGACAGACTCCACGGAGAGCCTTCTCTGTGCACAATAAACACATGATAAGAGCGATGACACCTTTATTATGATGCAGGATCATCACCGACCAGCGTCTGTCCTGCTCTGTTAGAGACGATCCCACCGCCGTCGCCTTCAGAGATCCAACAAGTCCTGCATCAGGTTCTACAGGTTGGAGTGTCAAACACCTGCTGATCCACTCGCACGCGGCGTGGCTTTGCAGAGGTCGTACACATGCAAACACAGCAGGAGGGAGAACGTTGCTTCTCCTGCAGGGACGAGCAGAGTGAACCTTCTCCTCTGAGAAGGAGCCCGAGTGAACCACAGCAGGAGGGAGAACGTTGCTTCTCCTGCAGAGACGAGCAGAGTGAACCTTCTCCTCTGAGCAGGAGCCCGAGTGAACCACAGCAGGAGGGAGAACGTTGCTTCTCCTGCAGAGACGCTCTTCGTTTCCAGTGTTGTGATTTATTTTAAAATGACTTGTTATATTTCAACAGCAGAGAATCTCAGTCAGAGCGGCCGGACACTGAGGAGTGAAACCAAGCAATGCTGTGTGTGAGTGCGTGAGAGAGGTGTGTGTGTGTGTGTGTGTGAGAGAGAGAGAGAGAGAGAGTGTGTGTGTGAGAGAGAGAGAGAGAGAGAGAGAGAGAGAGAGAGAGAG
>CAESWR010000842.1:121697-133526 GCA_903171835.1 Mullus surmuletus
CTGTTTGGAGCAGTGAAGAGCTTCGGTAACCAGCTGTTTGGAGCAGTGAAGAGCTTCGGTAACCAGCTGTTTGGAGCAGTGAAGAGCTTCGGTAACCAGCTGTTTGGATCAGTGAAGAGCTGCGGTAACCAGCTGTTTGGAGCATTGAAGAGCTTCGGTAACCAGCTGTTTGGATCAGTGAAGAGCTGCAGTAACCAGCTGTTTGGATCAGTGAAGAGCTGCGGTAACCAGCTGTTTTGAGCAGTGAAGAGCTTCGGTAACCAGCTGTTTGGAGCAGTGAAGAGCTTCGGTAACCAGCTGAGGGCTGTTATGAGGCTGAGCGCCGCCATCTTTGGTGTGGCCTCCCTTGTTGGCATTAGCAGTGAGACAGCCGCTGCTCACACACACACACACACGCACAGGTGACGCGCTCAGAGGCGCAGACATGCCGTCCTCAAACCATGAATATCTCCTTGTTCATGAGTGAGCTCATCCTCACCAGGCTGCCACTTATCCTGAGCGGGCTCCTGGGGGGCTGCAGCCGGTCCCGGCGTGGGCGGGACCATCCATCACAGACGGGACCCTCAGCAGTGGCCCAAACTATCATGCAGACTCACACAAACATGCTGTGGAGACAAACTAACTTACATGTTTGGCTCTGAGATGGTAACGATGCTTTGATCAGCAGCAGTTCTCTTTGACTTCACCGACAGCTGCTTCATAACTCATGATCATGTGTTTATAGATCCAAGGCAGTCTGGCAAAATAAAAAGAAAGTGCAGTTATACCTCGATTAACGATAGAAAAGAGTTTTTTTCCTGAACTGGTGGTTACTGAGAATAAAGCTTCCTGGTATCACAGCAGTGGTTGTGGATTTGGTGCTCACATGGCAGACGCGAGGACGGGATTCAGACAACCAAGAGATGCTCTAAATTTGACAGTGTAAATGTTGAGTTCATTGCAGCGATTAGAGGCCGGTTCGTTTGTTCCAGGCGTCGCCTCCACAATCAAATACTTTGATTTGTACCAAATAATCAGTACACATGTTAAACATTACACATTTATACACATTATACACATGATAGCGTTTCAAAGGGAGCAGAGACGCAGATGGATTAAGACAAACAACAACATGTAAAGCATCAAATATAAAAACTCTCTTATTGTTTTGGCACTGGCCACCTTTGTAAACCTCACCACAGACTCTGCAGCTCCGACTGTCAGCATGAACATTCTTTACTACGATCACATCAGATGTTGCCAATGAGGTTGTTGGTCGGTTTGTCATATAAAGAAGTGAATTATCTGTTAATTACCTCACACGACGCACAGACAGGGAGGAGAACAAGCAATGCAGCGTCTAATGAAGGCTAGTGATGTTGTTAACGTGCATTGTGGGTGATGGGATGTCAGTGGGAGAGTGTGTGTGTGAGCACATGAAGAACAGGCGTGAACACCCTGAGGAGGGACTGTGATGTGATGTGAGGAGCTCAGCGAGGCATGGTGACACATTAAACACAAACTCCTGCATCCTCACACCACGACTATGTGGGCTCAAACACGTCCCGGCGGCGTGCGGAGGTTTCCAAACAAAGCAGCAAGGTGGACAGCAGCGGTTAGCGCGCTAAGCTAGTCACCTTTGACCCGCACCGAGCTGCCCTCACGCAGTCTTCTTGGTGAAGGTCTCCATCACAATCCTCTCCCTGCAGTCTTCTTTGGCTCTTTGGCACATTTGATGCTGATAGAAAGTGAGCGATCTGCATCATCCGTCTTTGGGAACTTGGTTCTTTGTTACAAAAATCCTGAAAACAGAATAAAGAGCATCAGTGTGCGAGTCCTCTGAGCTGCACGAAGTCCGAAAAGACTCAACAGAAAGTACAAGTTGGTGTCAGTTTTTTGAGAGATGGGCAGCTGAGCCGCCGTGGAGACATCAAAGACCTCAAAGACCTGCGAAGCCGGCTGCCTTTGAGCCAGGCACGGCCGACCTCTGAGTGAACTCCAGCGTGAAGCGGCGAGCCGAGGAACACGGCGCCGGCCGCCGCTGCGCCTGCAGCGATCAGGCCGGCTGAGATCAGCTGCTCCGAGTCGGCGCTCAGCTCTCAGCCCTCAGCCGTCACACGCTGACGTCGGCTCTCAGGCTGCTCTTCTTCTCTGCAGCTCCTCTCGCTCGTCCCTCTTCCCTCCTCACCTCTCCTCGCCTCCCGTCCTATAAATAGCGCAGCGAGCCTGTGGATGTTCTCCCTGGGGGGGGCAGGCGAGCCCGGGCAGCCGCGCAGCCTGTTATTCACTGCCGTCCCCCGGGAGAGGACGAGTCGCCCCCTCCCCCCCCACCCACCATGCAGGAGAACCAACACCTGCATGGACGCGGCTTCACGCTCCAACCAGGAACACCTTCTACAATAAGATCAGCTGAGCGGACGTGCTGCTCCACTGCCCCCCCCCCCCGACCTCCTCCAGTGAGTTTGCACAGGGGTCAAGTGTGGTGTGCTTACAGTCGATTCCGCCACAATTCTCTCCTTTTTTTCTTGTCCGTGTGTGTGTTGCTGTCTTAGCGAGAAGTGTTTGAACCCCACGGCGTTTACCACACACACACACACACACACACACACACACACACACACACACACACACACACACATCATGATGCTGCTCAGGATCAGGATGCGGATTAGGTTCTCGTCTCTCCATCGTGTGGCTCGGGTTTTAGGTCAATAAATGTCCACACTCAGATAGCCGTGTCTGTGTCCAAGCGTGTGTGTGTGTGTGTCACTGTGTGTGTGTGTGTAGATGAGAATCTGCTGATTCTGTTGCTGCTGTAGAAGTTCTGGGCTGCCCCCCCCCCACCCCATCTTTCATTTCCATAACAATTTTAGATGCTCCAGTGCTGAAGTTGAGAAGTGGAGCCGAGCTGCAGCTCGCTCACTGAGATAACAAGATGTCAGAGGAGACGTAGTGAAGCTCTGGTGAAGCAGCAGGAAGGATGTGCAGGTCGCGGCCGCTCACCACGGCTCGTCATTGATGAGCCCTGCTGGTCACCGGGATGACTGAGGGACGATGGTGACGGCTCTGATCAATATCAAATGCCATTCATTCATTTCAAGGTTTGCAGAGTGAGCTGATTGGATGGATTTCACAGCTGGGTCTTCAGTCTGGAGCTCCTGTTTTTGGTCCAGCAAACCTTCCCTCCATCACTCATCTTCACTCCCGCCGCCCGCTGCTGCTCCGCTCGCTCGAGGGAACCAACGCCGTCCAAGACTACAAATGGCTGTGGGCGTCTTCGGATGGAAACAGCACGAGCGGCGAGGTCTCTCCCTCCGAGCGGTCAGCGGCGGCGCCCCGGTGTGTCGTTACTTCTGCTCATTAGTCTGTCAGCGACTTCACCATCCAGTCCTCGCTCATCCCTCAAAGGTCATTACTCAGTCATTAACTCAAAACATGCGCTCAACTGCGGCCTATTCTGAAGAGGAATTAAAAGATAACGTGTGTGTGTGCGCGCGCGCGCGTGTGTGTGTGTGTTCTGTCCATTCTCCACAATTCTGCCCTTTTACTTCCATCAAGTCTCTAAACTAACATTTAGGAAATTAATTGTGGAGGTTTTATGATGAAAATGGTGGTGTTGATGATGATGATGATGATGAAGCTGGTGGTGATGAAGATGATGGTGTTGGTGATGATGATGATCAAGATGGTGGTGATGATGATGATGATAGTGATGATGATGAAGATGGTGGTGATGATAATAGTGATGAAGATGATGGTGAGGATGATGATGATGATGCAGACAGTGATGGTGATGATGAGGGTGATGATGGTGATAGTGATGATGATGATGGTGATGATGATGATGGAGACAGTGATGGTGATGATGAGGATGATGAGGATGATGATGATGGTGTTGATGGTGATGATGATGCAGACAGTGATGATGATGGTGATAGTGATGATGATGATGGAGACAGTGATGGTGATGATGGTGATGATGATGATGATGATGATGATGTCGTAGGCATGTTTGCATGTCTTTGGCCGAGTCTGTGAAACAAACTGGGAAGATGTTTCTAGCAGAAGAAAAGCGAAGATGAAAGTGGAAATCAAAGCGCTCTGGGCTTCAGAAGATCATAATCAGTCTCCTGGCGTTCCTCTTCTCCCGCCATCCTCATGTGCCGCCTCCTCTGCACCAAGGACAAAACACTTACATCATCACGGATGCAGCGGGAGGAGCGCGAGGCCCCGCGGGAGCTAAACTTCAGGGAGAGTTTGTAGAAGGATGAGACGAGGAAGAGGGTTGGTGGATGGTGGAGGTGTGGAGGCACCAGACGAAGCTTGAATGATCCCTTTGGGGAAAATAGGCCACTGCTGCAGAAGGAGAGGTGGAGAGGAGGGAGGGACGACTGAAGACACACAAAGCCAGTATGAATCCGGATCAGTTACAGTCCGAGTGCAGCAGTGTCGTCTCCGCTATAAACAAGGCGGGTCGGTTGCCATGGTGACGGCTACCTCTTTTTTCCAGGTTAGTGTAAAGGGCATCCGGTAGTTACTTAGGCCCCGCCCCTTTCTTGAGCGGTGGGACTTGGTTGATTGGAGGGACATCAGCTCTGGCTGTGTTTGGCCATGCCTACTCTCACTCATGATTGCATATGAGGGGGAGGGGCTAACATGAAGATCAAGGTGTCACCACCCGGCCCGGCGCGGCCAAGAAGAACAGAGAAGAAAGTGAGCCACTTGCACCAGTTCCAGGATGTGACACTGGTGCGCAGCAGAAACGGCGTATTGACCCAAATCAACGTTTTCCGCTGACGGAACCAAACGCATACGCAGCGCTGTTCAAATAAAATATCCTCTTTATTTGAAGGGCTACTGAGGATCAGACTCGTGTCTTTCTGCTGAGAGACAAAAATATCTGGTTGTTTTGCTTATGTGAGCAGAACCATCTCATCATGATGCAGGAGGAGACGAGCAAACGCCACCGCCACCGCCGCCTCTCAGCCGGCGAGGAGGGGGCGGAGCTCAGCGGGCTCACATGTTTATTTACATTCTTCACTGATATACTTTCTATATTACCTTCTTCTTCTTGATACTTCATGATCACTGGCAGATATCCTCAGTTTCCAAACAGAATGGATTCAGGAAAACAGATCATCAGTGTTTAAAATGATCAAACAAAAAGAGGAGGAGGAGGAAGAGCTGAGGAAGAGGAGGAGCCCGTTAGAAAGCGAGGTGTTGATGAGATAATTACACAGCTGTCATCGTCGCTGTCTGGCTCAGGGATGCTGCCATCAACGTCCAAGCATGTGTGTGTGTGTGTGTGTGTGTATGAACATATAGTTAGTTGTGTGTGTGTGTTCTTGTGCGTGTATCTGAACACGTGTTTGTTGTGTGTGTGTGTGTGTGTCTGAACATTTGTTGTTTTTCAGTGTGTACAAAGCGCATCTAACTGCTGTCACATCGCTGCTGTACGTCCCTTTGTGCATGTGTGTGTGGTTGTATATGTGTGTGTGGTTGTATATGTGTGTGTGGTTGTGTGTGTTTTGATGTTTCCTGCCTCCTCTAGTTAAATGTATCTCCTCGTCCTTCCAGCAGGAGGATTTCTTGGCCATTTATCTTGTTTGTGTGTTTGTTGTGGAGTGTGCAGAGAAGCTGCAGCAGGATGAAGGTCCTCTCATGCTGCCGTCCTCCATGGTGACTTCAGACACATTTGTCTCCAAGAACATCTGATATAAATACTGTACATATATTTATATTCCTACATCCACATAGGGTCATACAGTATTTTCAGGAAAAACTAGATAATTAAAAAAAGTAATTGGGATATTAAATATGCTCCCACCCAAGTTTGGGAGGAGCCAGCTGCAGGAGGCAGCGAGCGGCCCACCTGCAGCACTCACACTGCAGCACTCGCACCTGCTCGCTCCTGCAGTACTCATTCACACCTGCAGGTCTCGCGGCCACAGGCGTCCAGACAGCTGCAGCTCAGTGAGTCGCTCTCAGGTGGGCCGCGTCTGTGTGGGAGGAAAAACAAGATGTTGAGGAGGTGGACAGATCTTTCCTTTTGGTCCTCAGAGATGTGAGGGAGTTTTGAGAGGAGATGGCCAGACAGGGGGCGGTGCGCGGGGGAGGGGGGGTTAATGTGAAACTCAGACAAACCTAACTTCAGCCCACAGTGACGAGCAGGTGTCCTAATGACTAAATTCTACAGTTATTATTGGAGATGTTCCATCAGGAGGTTCACTCAGACCAGACGTCCATGAGGCAGCAGGTTCCTCTGTGAGTGTGAGGAGCGACTTCTTCAGGCTCACAGTCACAACTGAAAATGACACGAAAAACGACAGTGAAGGTCGAGGTCGGCTGTGAAGTGAGACAAGGCTTTTTTAAGAAGTGTGTGTGTGTGTGTGTGTGTGTGTGTGTGTGAGAGAGAGAGAGAGAGAGAGAAAGAGAGAGACCGAAACAGATAAGTCATTACTCTCTGCATTATTCAGGCTACAGACGCATCACCGAACCCTCTCGTTTGTTTATGACTTTTAATTCCGAGTGCTGGAAACGATGTCAGCGACTCTCAGCAGCCTCGGAGGCTTCAGAGGAACTTCTCATGCAGGCCGATATCACAGGAACACCAGCCAGATCCTCACAGGGCGCGATCTGGCTACAACGCAGTGACTCATAGGCTTTCACTTTCAGACAGTGTGTGGTGGTGTGTGTGTGTGTGTGGGGGGTATTGTGTACTTGTCTTGCCCTTTAATAATAAAAGTAGATCAGGGCAAAATTCCCAATTGAAGATCTCTTCCATCCACCGGCGCCGGCACGCTTCTGTTTTCATTAGGCCACTTTGGTGGGCCGGAGAGCAATCAGAAGACCTAATTGGCAGCAGGTGAGAGGTGTGTGCGTGCGTGCGTGCGTGCGTGTGTGCGTGTGTGTGTGGAGGCACGGCCATCTGTCTGTGTGTTCTGACCCACTGGCCTGCCCAGCAGCCCAATGCTCAAATTAGGAGGAGTCACACACCAGCTAATGGCAACATGTGTGTGTGTAACGTATTGGTCACGTTGTGGTGACGTGCAGTGTGTGTTTGGTAAACAGGCTTTGTTCCACATAGGGGTGTCCCGATACAAAGTTTTCACTTCCGATACGATGCCGATATTGTAGCCTAGAGTACCCACCGATACCGATATTGATCCAATATGATATCAGCAGGAATCATACCTACTTTTATGACTTATTTTGTAGTATGGAATGTTAGAAAAGGCTTGATCGAGTGATATTGCTCAAACAGAGAACAATAGTCAGCAACAGTAGCTAGAGAAACGGACCCATTGATTATTAACCAATGGCTCACATACATTTTGACCTTAAACAGAAGAATATTCTGCAATTGAATAAAATAATTTCGAAATACATTAGAAGACCCTGAAAAATAACCTCAATAAGTAATAAACAAAAAAATTCTAAAATGAAAAATAACCACTAGTTTAACTTAAACACAAGCATATTCTCCATAGAAGTGCTGGAGTGGAGTCTGGAATGGACTGCTGGTATCGGAGTGCTTATATCGGAGATTTTAGATGCAGACCGATATCATCTGATACTCGGACCTATATCCAATATCAATATCGGATCGGGACACTCTTAGTCCCAGACACACAAACACACACACACAGGCAAACACACACGCTTCATCACTCTTCTGCTGAGCCTTGTAACTTCTGCCACAGTACAGCGCGGGGAGCCGCTGGTCGGCTGTGATGATGAGTTGTTGGGTTGTACGTGGGTTGTTGGGTTGTTATGTTGTTGGTGGGTTGTTGGGTTGTAGGTGGGTTGTTGGGTTGTAGGTGGGTTATTGGGTTGTTATGTTGTTGGTGGGTTTTGGGTTGTAGGTGGGTTGTTGGGTTGTTATGTTGTCGGTGGGTTGTTTTGTTGTTGGTGGTTTGTTGGGTTGTAGGTGGGCTGTTATGTTGTTGGTGCGTTGTTGGGTTGTAGGTGGGTTGTTATGTTGTTGGTGGGTTGTTGGTGGGATGTGGGTTGTACGTGGGTTGTTGGGTTGTTGGTGGGTTGTTGGGTTGTAGGTGGGTTGTGGAATGTACGTGGGTTGTTAGGTTGATGGGTTGGTGGTGGGTTGTGGAATGTACGTGGGTTGTTGGGTTGTTAGGTTGTTGGGTTGTTGGTAGGTTGTTGGGTTGTAGGTGGGTTGTGGAATGTACGTGGGTTGTTAGGTTGATGGGTTGTTGGTGGGTTGTGGGTTGTACGTGGGTTGTTAGGTTGTTGGGTTGTTGGTAGGTTGTTGGGTTGTAGGTGGGTTGTGGAATGTACGTGGGTTGTTAGGTTGATGGGTTGTTTGTGGGTTGTTGGGTTGTTGGTGGGTTGTTGGGTTGTAGGGTTGTAGATGGGTTGTGGAATGTACGTGGGTTGTTGGGTTGATGGGTTGTTGGTGGGTTGTTGGGTTGTCGGTTCGTTGTTGGTGGGTTGTGGGGTTGTCGGTGTGTTGTTGGTGGTCTGTTGGGTTGGTGGTGCCAGAGTTCTGCTTCCTCTTCAACTCAGATGCTGCAGACGTCCACCACAGAGCATGAACTGTGTCAAATGAGATCACGATCAGACATGATCTCCGGCTCAGTCAGAACTAAAAGAATTCAAACAGGAAGCTGAGTGAGACCTCGCTGTTCACCTCCCGCTCGAAGGCAAACGTTGCTTCTTTGTGTTTTAACAGGCGATGTAGACGAGAGAAGAGCAAATGTCAGACTGAGGGATGAAGAACGCTGAGAAATGCTCTGTGTTTTATTAAACAAGCAGCCTGGGGCCCAGATCTGATTTGGATATTTGAGAGGAACGCACTTGTGCATCTGCTGGATTAAAATACATAAATGCTCCTCAGAATGACATCAGAGGAGATATCCCTCATCTATCCGTCCTTTCTTCATGTAAACATGCGGTCAGAGCCTCAGACGTGTTTACAGTAGATGAAATCTCAAAGGTGTGTTTATCATAAATGAATTTCAAATGTGGTGAGATTGCATCAAAATGCAGCAGAAAGATCCAATTTTGTTTCAATTTCATGAAGCTTAAGATATGTGTGTGTGTGTGTGTGTGTGTGTGTGAGCAGACTCACTGTTGGGCAGGAAATGAGAGTTTGTGTCGAGATTAGATCAAGTTTAACAATACGATTGGATTCTTCTCATACTAACGAGGTTGGAAACTCGGCACCAACATCTTCATGTCAGGTTGAGTTCTGAAACTTGGTGAGACGAGTGTGAGCGGGCGGATCTGTGTCTGTGAGGGTCGGTGGGCGTTTGGTTGGTGGGTCGTTGGGTTGGTGGATTTGCGGGTTGCAGGGTTGGTGGGATTGGTGGGTTGTTGGATTTGTGGAATTGCGGGATGGTGGGTTGGCCGGTTGGTTGGTCTGACACAGCTGTCAGTTCGGTTGTTCTTTTGTTGGGTTGTTGGATTGGTGGATTTGCAGGTTGTTGGATTGGTGGATTTGCAAATTGGTGGGTTGGTGGATTTGCAGGTTGGTGTGTTGGTGGATTTGTAGGTTGGTGGGTTGGTTCATTTGCAGGTTGGTGTGTTGGTGGATTTGTAGGTCGGTGTGTTGGTGGATTTGTAGGTTGGTGGGTTGGTGGATTTGCAGGTTGGTGGCTTGGTGGATTTGCGGGTTGGTGGGTTGGTGGATTTGCAGGTTGGTGGGTTGGTGGATTTCCGGGTTGGTGGGTTGGTGGATTGGTGGATTTGCAGGTTGGTGGGTTAGTGGGTTGGTGGAATTGTGGGGACTCTCTCTCAGATGTGAGGATGTTACGTCAGGACCTTCTACATGGATTGGGTAAAGTTAAGTTGGATTCACCAGTTGTACATCTGAACTGTAGAGATGATGCTGGATAGATCTAAACACAGAGGCTTTGGGGGTGTGTGTGTGTGCCTGTGTGTGTGCATGTATGTGTGATGGTGGTGGGGGGTTTCAACAGCAGCAGCATACGTTGGCCAGGTGGATACGCTGAAGTCCTGCTAGAAGGACTGATGACCTTGAAAGTCTGACTTTAAATTTCGCCACTGCAACTCAGAAACCCACAGACTGTCTGACAGACGCTGTGAAATCACATAGACTGGCATAAAATGTCAGGATACTGAAACACACACACACACACACACACACACACACACACACACACACACACACACAGACACGGTGTTTAAAGATGCATGATAGAGTCTGATTTGGTGGTTTGTGCCGTCAGCTGTTCACTGCTTGCTGGTTGATTGTGACTTTGCTTGCTGCTAAATCTTTTGTTTCCTGTTGCATCGTGGAGCCACGCCCCCCCCAGGGCCCAGCTCCGGGGTCAGCCAGGTCGAGGTGAAATCACACACTGTGACACCTTGCTCAGAGTTGCCGTGGTGACCGTCTCACCTCATCAGTCACAGCTGTCAGACGGGTGTGGCCGCCGGGCGCGGGAGCACACGCGAAGGACAGGGCGGGCGGGAGAGCAATGGCCGCGCTGCTGGCTGACGACACGCCTTCTTGCTCTTGTTGTTTCTCTGCAGTGAACCTCTTGGACACGACGACGATCGCCGGCGACTGGGGGTGGCTGACCTATCCATCACACGGGGTAAGACTCGCCCTCCACCACCTCCCCTGGCGTGACAGCCATCCTGCCACATAGTCCAGCCGCGTTTGGCTTCAAAATTCCCAAACAAATGAATGTGAGGGCGCCTCCAGCTGACTGAGGGGCGGGGCTTATGACGAGGAGCCTCTGAGTGACGAGGCAACAAGGGAATGACACATTAATTGCTGTTGGAACAAAGTCAGCAGTTCCTTTGATGTGTGTTTGTTTGATGTGGGCAGACACTCGCGTCTCTGCTGCCTCTTTGTTCCATCTTTGTGAAATGTGCAAATATCCAAACCTGTGATGAGGAACAAATATTCCAGCGTGTGTAACGTCGTGGCCATTTGTTCACACTGGTCGCGCGTCTCCACACAGTGTTTGTCATCTCACGTTAAATATAATTAACGTCAGTGTTTGTTTCATGGCACCATCAAGTCGGTGAAGTAACTTTGGTTTGCCATCAAAGTGACGTAACCTGTCTGTTAGTTTCACTCTGAGCAGAAACTCACCTCCCATCTCACGTTTATTTTTAGTGTCTTTATTGATCTTTCTATTGTTTTGTTCTTTCTTGAAGTCCCCATTCTGTGATTGATGAGGTTTGATCTGTTTGTTTCTCTCCTGAGTGGGTTTACTAAATGCTAAAATGATGATTGGCTAGATCCCACTTTATCTACCTGAGTGCTTCTCACAGTGCGACCTCACACTCTCACACACACTGATGAGTGTGTGTGTGTGTGTGTGAGGGGAACCATCTGCTCATCAGGAGCACTTAGGGCTTCTCTCTCCTGGTCCAAAACTTTCCAGGCCAGGTGATGGAAGTGCTGACCCTGTCATTCAGTCATTCGGCCGTGATCACATGATTTCTTGTCACCTTGAGCAGGTGACATCATCAGACTGTGATGATTCACATCATGTCACACTTTTGTATGAACTTTTGTGGCTCCGCTTTTGCATGTCGCCTCATTTCAGCTGATGGCTGAGTGTGTTTGCCTCGCATTGCTCCACAAACGAGTGCCATTGGAAGCGGAATTTGAGTCAGTGGTGTTTGAATTTGAATGTGCCATCGATCATCCTGGATCGCTGCTTTGTGTGCTTTTCAAGACTTAACAGAACTCACATGTCAGATAACTCACATACATTGCGTTCATCCATTGCAACCAGACAACTCAATATATGATGCTAATCTGATTCACAACTCTGAGATTATATTCAATTCCCTCCACATGGCCCCGAGATGCAAATCTGTCTGGGGGGGGGGGGGGGGGGGGGGGGG
>CAESWR010000842.1:166742-169242 GCA_903171835.1 Mullus surmuletus
ACACACACACACACACACACACACACACACACACACACACACACTTTGTCTCAAAACAAAAAGCTCACTCTGTAAACAGGATGAGATCTTTTCTTCATCTTTCTGTGGGTGCCCGTCAGTGCAACCACCTGCCCAACATGGAGACCACCTGCCCCATGTTCTGTTAAAGCCTCTTTGTGGTCCAAACCTCTCTGACTCGTGGAGCCACGTACTCCTCTGAAGGGTCTGCTGTGGTGTCCAGCACCAAGATGTCAGCAGCAGAACCTTGAGGTCCTGTAAGCTGCGAGGTGGGACCTCCATGGATTGGACTTGTGGGTCCAGCACGTCCCACAGAGGCTCCGTTGGATTGAGGTCTTGGAGGCCAAGTCAGCACCTCAAGTATGTTGTTGTGCTCCTCCACAAAGGACCTTCTTTGCTTTTTGGATGCTGGCGTACTCCATTGTTGGTGGACAGTGGTCAGCGTGCTGCCCAGCCCCACACACACACACACACACACACACACACACACAATAACCAACATGATCTTCTTCAGCCACTTAAGATAGATCCTGATCCCTGCAGACCAGGAGCAGTTGCAGCTCTGGAGATGCTCTCACCCAGTCATGGATCCATCACTATATGGCCTTCAGCTCCTTACTTAAGCCACTGGTCCTGCTTCTAACACACAGTCTAATGTATCCCCCCCCCCACTAATGGTTGCCATTGTGACAGCAATCAGTGCTGTTCACTCTGTCCTTGGTCGCCATGTTGCCTGATGGGTGTAAGTTCAGTCAATTACATCTAAAACCAGGTGGAACATCTGCTGGAAATGTCGAAAATTAATTCCTCACATATTTACACTCGTCTTTAAAGTCCTAATCTTTTCCACTGTAAAAAGTGAAGCTGTGCTAAAACCTCTCCCTCTCTGTGTCTCCTTCCTCATCCTTCACCTCCTCTTCTCCTCTGATTCCTCCAGAGACACGACGGCCAGTTCACTGTCATCCAGCTGGTTGGTTTTCTGCGCGGCGTCGCGGCCGGCATGACGTACCTGTCAGAGCTGGGCTTCGTCCACAGAGACCTGGCGGCGCGCAACGTCCTGGTCAACAGCAACCTGATGTGTAAGGTGTCCGACTTTGGCCTCTCGCGGGTGCTGGAGGACGACCCCGACGCTGCATACACCACCAGTGTGAGTTTCCACATTGAGGCAAGCATTGAAGCAAAACACACACACGTGCGCGCACACACACACACACACACACACACACACACACACACACACACACACACACACACACACCGTAGTCTGTGCCGGGGAAGCAGGTACATGTAACACCTCAAGGAATGTGAGCAGGTCTGGGAAGGAGAAGGTAAAAACTCTTCACAGTTTCCTCCTGAGACAGAGAGGGCGGAGCTTGAAGGCTTGTTAGTTTCTCTGAGAAGAAAGAACTAAACAATTATGATCTTTAAACTAATTGAAAGCAGACTTTTGCAGTCGTGACAAATTGCACAATTAGGATTCCAATTGTTATTTGGTCAGTTAATTAATTAATAACACTACTCATTATCATCATCATCAGAGGAGGAGGAGGAGGAGGAGGAGGAGGAGGAGGAGGAGGAGAGACCCCTTTGGTGACGAATCTGTGGGACTGGAAGTCTGCCAAAGATTCAAACAGCTGTGGAAAAGGATGAAACCATATTTGACTGGATGCAACGCTGCTCATGTCAGAGTCAGAGTCTGTGAATGTCGTCTCTGTTTTTACATCCAGTCTCGATTGGTCGGGGCTCGACATTAATGCTGAGATCTGTTCTATTCAAGCACGCCTTCAAACATCTTGTCAGATTCCCCCTCAGCAAAAGTTCCACCCAAACACATCAGCCTCACTTCATGGACCCACAGATGATGAGAGCCAATGACCCACGAGCTCCTCCTTCACCCTCCGTCGCTGAGTGAGGAGCATTTGGAAAAGATCATGCTTTCAGCTTCTTGGCCTCCAGCTGAAGAGCCGAGCTGCTTCAGTGCGACTCCAAAACCAAAATCTGTAAAACGATGGTGCAGCCGAGGCCAAAGCTGTGAACCGTGTGTGTGTATGTGTGTGTGTGTGTGTGTGTGTGTGTGTGTGTGTGTGTTGCATGTGCAGGCTTCCACCTGGCAGCAGCTCGAGCTGAGCAGCAACAATCTGCTGCAGGTTGGAGGAGCCAGCTGGAGAGCCTGAGTGATGAGTGAGCTCATCAGGCGACTCGGCAGATTGTCTCTGATTTTTCCACCTCAGTGTCTTTTTTCGCCCACATCATCTCGGCCCAGTGCATCCTGGGTACGACGTCTCTGTACAGTGAGGGCGGAGCCACACAATGAAGCTCTGTCAGATACCATGATGGACTGTTATTTTATTTGGTAACACTTTATGTCACTGTACCATAATAAGCTTTGATTAATGCTAAATAAGCATCAATTAATAATCAATAAGCAGTTGAAATGGCATTATAAGATGCTTACAAACAATAGGATTATTTTTGATTAGAT
>CAESWR010000842.1:171742-178414 GCA_903171835.1 Mullus surmuletus
ATCGATTTCCTGCCTGGCTGATGAGCACGTCTCTAACCCCCCCCCCCACTCACCTCCGCTCACTCTGCTGCTCCTCGCCCCCCCAGCGTCCCTCCAGCTGACCTCTCTGTCTCCCCGCCCGTCTCCAGGCTGAGCAGCCCCCCGCTGATGGAGCGGGCGGTCCCCGACTTCAGCAGCTGTAACTCGGTGGACGAGTGGCTGGACACCATCAAGATGGGACGCTACAAGGACCACTTTGCGTCGGGGGGCTACCACACGCTGGGACACGTCATCGTCATGAACCAGGGGTGAGCTCCACCGCCATGACGTGTCAGGAGGTCAGGTGGCCTCCAGTGGCCCCGCCCACTTCCTCTTGAATAAAGGATCATCACGAGAGCAAAAAGAACCATTTATTGACACTTGAATGTATTAATCCCGATGAATGAATGCATGAGTCATTAGGAACTACGCCATGAAGGCAAGTTAAGCTAATACAGGTCACACATGATTTACTTGTTAATTAATTGAACAATCATTGTGATTAATTAACTGAAGTGATTCGATGTTTCAATTAAGAAACAGAAGTAGTTCATGCATTCGGCTCATGGATTTCAATGACGCTGTGCTGCGACGGTGCGATCCACCCCGTGTGAAGTCTCTCTGCCTGTATGACGATATAACGTGTGTTTTAATCGTGTGTGTGTGTGTGTGTGTGTGTCTGTGTGTGTGTGTGTGTTGCAGGGACATCCACCGGCTGGGCGTCACGCTGATGGGCCACCAGAAGAAAATCCTGACCAGCGTGCAGCTGATGAGAGCTCAGCTCCTCAACAAAAGCGTGCCGTCGGTGCACGTATAACTGAGGCTTCCTGTGGGCGGAGCCTCCACTCCAGAGGCTTCCTGTGGGCGGAGCCTCCACCAGCTCCCACCCGAGGAGCAAGGCGGCAGGTGGGGGAGGACATTCAGGAACTTCAGAAGACTTTTTCTGCGAGAGATTGAAGAACAAAACTTGAGTCAAACTTTGGAGCAAGTGAACACGACTTCTTTGGGTCAAGTCTGAACTTTTCGGGGGTTTTTTGGTACGTGATTCAGAGTTCTGGGTTTAAATGTTTATAAAAGGAAGGACTGCCTTAATCACCATGAGTTTAAGTTTATGTCTATAGAGAATGAAAAAAAGAGCTTATCTATCAGAAATTTATCAGAGTAATATGATTTACTGAGGCGGACGAGAGCAACGCAACAGGCAATAGCAAAAAATATATATACTGTATGTGATGTAGGGGCGGAGCCTGGGGCGGGAGGGGCGTGGCCTAATCCTCTGCACTCCCTCGGGGCCGCCCCCCCGTGAGGCTGTCTAGCGCACAAACTTGTATTGATGACGATGAATCTGACTGAGTTCACTGCACTTTATTCTACAATGTGTCATGTTGTCGAGGCTTCGCAGTCGAGCCACAGCTGAGCCGCAGTGATGGAGTCTCCTGCTACATCCATCAATAACTAAACCCGGAAACACGAGAAACATGTTCCACACATTCATGCGATTCAGAGTGAATTCGATTTGAAACGCAGGCGATGCTTTTCCAACGTGCCACTATTTTGATTAAATGTGGTATTGACTTTAAATCATCATGCAAATGGTGAATCAGAGCGAAGGAGGCGACACCTGAGGAAGCAGCTGCTCGTTAGCAGGAGGAGAAGAGCAGCAGGTGAAGGCGTCCAATCACATTTGATCCAGATGAGCTTTACTATGTTTTGGAACAATATTAATAATAATCATGATGATAATAATAATTATCGTAGCAATCGTTCAATCATTTCCCACATTAGAAGAATTCAGTGTTAAAGTAACGTCTGTTCAGCTTCAACCAAAATCAGACCTGATCAATTATTTTCAGACGTTTCTCTGTACCATGTGTTTGCAGTCGCTGTGTGTGTGTGTGTGTGTGTGTGTGTGTGTGTGGGGGGGGCTCAACCAACCAGCGACAACACAGTTATTTTTCTTCCTCCAGAATTCTGCTCTGCTCGAGTCAAACAATATCCACCTCAACGATGATAAACACTCAGCTGAGCAGGAAAACTAGAAACCCACTGAATCACAGCAGCAGGCGGAGCCCACTGATGATGTCATCCTTCCTGCGCCCCCACACACACACACACACACACACACTCACCCCACACACACACCCCTCACACCCCCAACGACTAAGGTGGGAGAAGAGCCGCAACACGCCTCATCCAACCAGCAACAACACAAAGCAGGTGGGCGGGGGGGCGGGGGGATCAGAATCAGGGGGGATCGGACTCAGATTCAGTGGAATCATCTGGAGTCCTGGTGGAGCTCTAGTAGAAACGTCATATCTGACCTCTGACCTCTGACCTCTGACCTCGCTGGTGCCCAGCAGACTGAGAACGTTTTAGTAGAATTTTAGCTTCTATTTAAATGCTGTAAAAGCAACATGACGACGTGGTGTCGAGATGTCGAGATGTTCCACAGTGGGAGGAGCTTCCCTCTAGATGGTTGATGTCAGTTTTTACTAGAAGAAGAAGAACTTCATACTTCCTGAAAATGTAAAATAGTTGAGATTTCATGACAAAGTTTCAGAGGATTTTTTTCTTTGGTGGCTTTTACAGACTCGGAGCCCAAACGCATATTTTATAAAGTTCTGAGATGTTTTTGCTAGATGATTGATTTTTAATCTTTGCTGTGAATTCAGTCACTGGGGAGAAGAAGGGAAAAAAACAAGCAGATTTACTCACATTTTCTTATTTATTCATGATCATTTATTTTCCAAATGATACAAGAAGTTTATTAAGACCGATCAATCATCAATATTGCTAATGATTATAAGTGTCAAACTGTCCATGAAAACACAATAAAGGAACGTTTGTCTACGTGTGACTGCAAACCTGCTTCTTACTTTCATTCACTCATCATATTCTATTCACGAGGAATCTTCAGAGTCGCTGGAATCTGTTGATCTGAGGAGAGCAGATGTTCACGTCCATCAGTTTGGACCCAAACTATTTTTGTCTCATTTCTCTGCCGCTATTGATCCAGAAAAAGGAGTCTTTATGTGATTGATTAGAGTTTATTGGGAAGCCACCGTGCGTCTGAAGAACAAACCAGAGCTCAGAAACCAAACTGGATCAGAAGATCACCATTCGCAAACACACACCAGAAAGTAAGAAAAGTGGCAGTGAGTTTAGATTGGAAATGACCAGAAGAAACCAACAACCATGTTCGTCCCCTCTGATCTTGAGACGGAGCCGTCTGAGCCGTCTGAGCAGACGCAGCTCGGCTCCTCGTCTTCATCCATCGTTCTCCTCCTTAGTTATTTGATGTTGGACCGTCTTCATCGAAGATCTCTGTGGTGCCTTGATTGTTTCCCTCCAGAAAAGCAGACTTAGATTTTCCAGAAAGTCTCTCATTGTGGAACCACGAGGATCATCTTCATCTCCATCATCCAGTTCTCATTCTCGTTCTTTGCGTCTTCTTTTGGTGGTCTGTGTCTGTTGTCCTCACTGGTGGTGGACGCATCCTAAGTGGACGCCTGATGAATGTGTGTGTGTGTGTGATGAATCGTCCTCTCCTTCACCTTAGGAGGCCGTGAGAAGATAATCCTCTCCTTGGTGAAACCAAACCTAACACAACATCATTAATCTCATAACTGAGGCTGTGCTGCTTTGTTCCCGTCCGGTCCCACCACCAATTATCAGCTGCCGCCGCCGCGTCCTCACGAGGACACCCGGCCAGGACGCCCGGCCAGGACGCTGCGTCCCACTCAGGGCTGCTGACCACCGTCTCCACTAACGTCCCCGCTGACGCCTGTGAAAGCAGCGGCGGCAGCAGCAGTGTGTGTGTGTGTGTGTGTGTGTGTGTGTGTGTGTGTGTGTGTGTCCCAACGTCCCACAATGAGTCCAAAGCTGAACATAAGCAGTGGGTTTCTTATCAGCTGCAGCAGCTCCTGAACAGGAGGCAGCAGACAAAGCAGATGGAGACACTGAAGCTCTAACTGTCTCTCTTGTGTGTCTATTTCTCTCTTTCCCTGTCTTCCTGTCTCTGTCTCTCTGTCTCTCTCTCTGTCTTCCTGTCTATATCTCTCTTCTGTCTGTCTCTCTCTGTCTCTCTCTGTCTGTCTACTGTCTCTTTCCCTGTCTTCCTGTCTGTGTCTCTCTCTCTCTCTCTCTCTCTCTCTCTCTCTCTCTCTCTCTCTCTCTCTCTCTCCCTCTCTGTCTACTGTCTCTTTCTCTGTCTGTCTCTCTAGTGTCTCTGTCTGTCTCTCTCTCCTGGTGTAAATTAATTCATTAACGAGCTGTGAAGTCTCTCTCAGTGTGCATGTGTGTGTGTGTGTGTGTGTGTGTGTGTGTGTGTGAACGTCCTCGGAGCTCAGCACGCTCCACTCGCAGCGCCGGAATTCCTCTGGTGAATCTGATTAAGTTGTAAGTTGACGAGTGGCGGGAGGTGTGTGTGTGTGTGTTTGTGTGTGTGTGTGTTTGTGTGTGGGTGTGTGTGTGTGTGTGTGTGGGTGGGGGGGCGCAGGAAGGATGACATCATGAGTTGGCTCCGCCTGCTGCTGTGATTCAGTGGGTTTCTAGTTTTCCTGCTCAGCTGAGTGTTTATCATCGTTGAAGTGGATATTGTTTGACTCGAGCAGAGCAGAATTCTGGAGGAAGAAAAAACGCTTTTCTCAGCTCTGACGGAGGAAGGATTTCCTGGCCGGTCGTCATCCGTTTCATCCAGAATGTGATGAAAACGCTGAGCAGAGACGTGGAAGCGTCTCCATGTGTCTCCTGAGTGTGTGAGAGGCTGAAGGTCCAGCTTTGATCAGGCCCGGTGCGTCCACAAGGCTGCTGTGCTGCAAAATCATGGACAAAATCATCAATATCACTAATATCACTTCAACTGTCCACCCAAACCACGTCTGCATCAAACCTTCTAATTCTGCTTTGGAATGACGTCTTGATAAAGATTTGTAGTTCTAATAGTATTGGAATCTATTTTGTTGATTTTTGTTTTGTGGTTTTTGTTTGAATGTGATGAATCTATCTGGATATGGACAGAGGAGGACAGAGGAGGACAGACGTGGAGGAGGACACTTCATATCAGTTATTCCATGCAGAGTCAGTCATGAGCAGTAACCAAATGTTTCACTCTGCTTCAAGCACAGCTTCGTCAGTTGGAGGCATCATTGAAATGGTTGCTTGGAGGTCACCTGGAGGTCACCTGGAGGTCACTTGGAGGTGACTGATGTCACTGCAGCTGGGAACTAATGAGATGTTTTGGCAGACTGTGGAGAATATGTTAAGTATATGTTAAGCAAGCACACGGGAAGCTCTCTGAAGCACAATGTAGGAGCATGCCCCCCCCCCCCACCACACACACACACACACACACGCATACACACAAATACCTCCCCCCTCACCACCAACCCGTTACAGAGAGAACCTGATGAATGATAATTTATGCTGGAGATGTAAATCAGAGGCAGGATTTCGCCTGCATCGTGTCCAGGAAGCTTCTCTCCATCTGGGGCTGATCTGCTGGAGCTGCTGGAGCTTCTGAACTTCCTGAGCTTCCTGAGCTTCCTGAGCTGCTGGAGCTGCTGGAGCTCCTGAGGTGACTTTAATAGCATCGACTTTAATTTTTTTATGATGTCAGAATGAACCATGTAAAAACCCACAGGAGGTCCTTCAGCGGCCATCTTGGCTCCATGACGTTTCTACGGCACCTGAAGGGGACAAACTTCCCTCTTTCCCCAAATATCAATCAATCATTTCTTCTCCAGAACTGAGGAGGAACTTGTTTATTGCCAACCTCACACAAACGAGTTGTGCAAATCATCCATCATCGTGGTCGACTGGTCGCTGTAGAGTTTGCGGCGCTGAGAGGAGACGACGTAGTGCTGCGATATTCAGAGCAGCGGCTGCAGTAGTTTCTACACAGATGTGGTGAAGTAGCGTTTGGAAGTCTAGAAAACAGCGAGCAGGAAGACGTTGTGGTCTCGGTCTGAGCTCACCTTCATCCACCTTCTATTAATAGTGATTCATATTATTGGATGGTATGTATTTATCTATCTTGATTGTAGTTTCCAATACAGTGACCTGAGAACTACATTCCTTTCCGTCATCTTTCTTTTTCATGCTGTGAATGACAATAAAAGTATCTATCTATCTATCTATCTATCTATCTATCTATCTATCTATCTATCTATCTATCTATCCATCTATCTATCTATCTATCTATCTATCTATCTATCTATCTATCTATCTATCTA
Organism: Mullus surmuletus; assembly: GCA_903171835.1. Taxonomy (NCBI): domain Eukaryota; kingdom Metazoa; phylum Chordata; class Actinopteri; order Syngnathiformes; family Mullidae; genus Mullus; species Mullus surmuletus. The sequence continues at coordinate 177,994 of CAESWR010000842.1, forward strand.
TCTGTCTATCTGTCTATCTATCTATCTATCTATCTATCTATCTGCAGATCACTGCAAAGATATGTAACACAAAGATATTAACCTTTCTCCGTGGTACTTCAGTAGAATCAAACAAATATGATAAGTGAGCAGGAATCACTCGCCGTTATGATGAGCATCAGTCTGCGGCCGATCACCCAGAAAATCAAATTACACAACAAACGCAGAGAAACGTTCTCCAGCAGAAACGATGGGAGAACTTCCATGGGTGTTTTGTTTGTGGTGAGGAAGCAGCAGCCGTTGCTCCAGCCCACGACTCGTCCCAAATAAACCCGTCTCATCCAGGGCGCCATTGTTTGCGTGTCTGAGATTTCATGACCTAGTTCCCATGCAGGTTTTCTTTTCTTCCTTTTTTTTTTGAAATGGCATCCAATGAAGAGAC
>CAESWR010000842.1:203633-214476 GCA_903171835.1 Mullus surmuletus
GACGACTCCTTTAGATTCAGATCATTCTCTGGTTAAACACATTTCCACACCAGTCTGCTGCTGAAGCTGCTGCTGAAGCTGCTGCTGCTGCTGAGGATGACGATGACGACTGGCTGCAGCAGGTGGGCGAGAAGCTCTGATGAAGAAGCAGACACAGCTGGGGAGAAGACCAACCTCGAGGACTATCAGACTACTGTTGAGATGGTTGGAGAGAGATCATCAGTAAGTAGAGTCCACCAGCACTGCGATCGTCAGAGCGGGGGTGTGTGTGTGTGTGTGTGTGTGTGTGTGTGTGTGTGTGTGTGTGTGTGTGTGTGTGTGTGTGTGTGTGTGTGTGTGTGTGTGTGTGTGCGTGCGTGTGCATCAGTAGCCAAACACTGTGAGAGTTGGTGCTGATCAGGTGTTTAGGAGAAATCTGATCAGACCAAAGGTAGTTTCTCGTGTGAGTCAGAATGTGCAGCAGAAAAACACTACTTATTGGTCCCATTGCGACACCAAAACAGGCTCTGACCCAGATGTTGATGTTGGAGTGAACTTCCCCTCCTCCTTGTTGTGAGACAGAGCAGCCCCCCCCCCCCCATTCATTCTAGACATAAGCAGAATAACAGAAAGGGTGACATCACATTGTTAAAATCGGCGGTTGCTCAAACCAATATTTTATGGCCTCATAAATTTCCATTTAGCACATTAGTCCTTCAAAATACAAGCAGGATCACGCAGAGGAGGCGAGCAACTTCAGTGTCGCAAAATCCTGCCAATGGAACAAAGTTGCATAGTGTTAGAAGTGTTAGTGTTAGTTCAGTTGTGCCGCATCTCGCCTCGCGACGATGAGAGAGGTGCAGACTATTTGATGCGCGTACGGGAACTTTGGCGGGATTCAGCGGGAGAGGATCCTGCAGCAAGTAGAAGTGTTGCTTTAACCTCCATGAAGTACCACCAGAGCCCCTACATCTCCGTCAGGCCACTGAAGAGTGAGTTCTTTGCGTGTTCTTCAGGGCACTTTAGACAAGTTTCCATGTTCTACCAGTGGCTCATCAGAGAGCCTTCAAACACACTGACCAGACAACTCCGGTTAGTCTGGACTTAGGATCAGCATCCATGACAACTGTGGAGACTCAATGGTTGACTGTGCAGAACACACACACACACACACACACACACACAGGGATGGATGAAGGAAATAAATCCCTGGGGGTCTAAGGCCCCTCCCCCACTACATTTACTATGAAGTAGAGGCCATTTCCTTATTCTAGTGCATTTTAACACCATATTAGCACTTTAGCACGTTTTTGCCTCCAAAGAGGGCATTTTCTTATTATGTGTTCGACCCAAGAGGGTAGTTTAGAGGGGTTTGCCAACCAGGGGGCACTTTAGTGCGTTTCTCAACACCACTGAGTGCCACTATATATTTTGGAAGCGCAGAAGGTTGATGTTGTTGTTTATCAGAATTGCACCTCAGGGTCATCAAGCCTCTCACAGTCAGTTTATAGCGTACATGGACGCTCTTACCACTGTCAGCTAAAGCTTCATTTGAGCTTCACAGCTGTTTAAAGCCTTCCAATTGTTGTTTGCCAGCACTGCGACACTCACTGGCATTAATGGGGTCCGCCCTCCTCTTCCTCCCCAACATAAGTTTTATTTTGCAAAACATGTCACATAATTGTAATAATGTTTGTAGGTCAGCAATTATGATTTCCTGCGTCACATTCCGGGAATCACCGCAGTGTCCAAATCCCAATCAAACACGAGCACGGAACCTCATCCATCATCGCTCGCGTGAAAAGCGGGAAAACACATTCCTGAGTGAAGAGGGACGATCTGGGTTCTGTTGCAAGCTCGGGTTCATCGGGTTCATCGGGTTCATGGCGTCATTAGCAGCTGCCCGTCGCACCAACACCATCGTTGGGATCGATCACATCGCTTTGGGATCAGATCAGATCATTTGGGATCAATCAGATCATTTGGGATAGATCAGCCGTGATGGAAATGCAAATATACAAGTCAGCAGCAGAGCGACGCGAGTTGCCAATTTTCTAAGTGTGCTTCAGTAAGTGTAACACACAGTAACACACTTGGAGTTATTGGTCTGGATGAAGGAAGCCTCTCAGCTGCTTTGAATGGGGCAGACTGAGAGTGTAGAACAGCGAGAAGGTCCCAGGATGTGGAGCTTCTTCTGTAAGGTGCATCTGAAGCGTCACATCCTGCAGGTGTGTGTTCTCCTCAAACCTTCTCATTCCCTACTTTGAACTTCGAAGCTAGTAAGGTGATTCTACATGTCTGGGTATCGCTAGAAGTGCAAAAATATTAGAATAAGTCTAGTGTTTAAGTGCATCTTGATCTTGTGAAGATCGCTTTGGGATTGGTCAGCCATGATGAGATGTTTCCATGATGAGAAGTTTCCATGATGAGATGTTTCCATGATGAGATGTTTCCATGATGAGATGTTTCCATGATGAGATGTTTCCATGATGAGAAGTTTCCTCTAAGTGGACTGAGAGGTTCTGAGAGAGATGCCATTGCTGCAGTGATTGTCAGTAGCGTCCCCAGCAGCGTTGAACTCTCCCCATCTTCTCTCCACAATGACTGAGCCTCTGCTGCTGCTGGAGCTGCTGACCAGAAACTGGGAATCATCTAAGACTGACTGGACTCTGAGCCGGCAGGAACTCCGAGGCCCGGTGGGAAAACAGTGGCGTCTTCGTGGACCTTGCTGATGCCATCGGTTTCCGGTCAGTTCACATGACAATAACTGCAAGGTCACGCCACGTTTACACGGATCAACGTTGTCTGAGCGAGAAGGTTTGGTGTGTTGCGTCCTCAGCTCTGTGCGACCTTCACCTTCACCTGTTTTATTCAAACGCAACCTTCCTCGCCTCTCAGCTTCACCTGCTCAGCCTCAAACACGGCTTGGATGTTATTTGAAGGTTCGCTTCCCAGTGAGCGTCTCCTTTAGTCTCTTTAGTATGAGTGAGCAAAAGCTGAACTGAGGACAAGGAAAGCCAAAGTCCGACTGAGAAAAAGGCACATTTCTTGTCTGAATCACTCAAGTATGCAGGCGGCTTTGAGTTCAAGAAAGGAATTTTCCATTTGATTTTCAGTCAGACAACTGAAGCTTCATATTTATAAAGTGTTCTTCACTCAACACATGTACAGTTAGGTTTTCTGCAGCCCAAATGTTATAGTTTCATATATAGTCATAGTTTATGGTTCTCTAAGCATAAAAATCCCCAAAGCTCCCTTTGAAGGACAAAGTGATGGTAAACAAGCTAACTTTGTGAATCAACCTTTGAGAATGTGCCACAGTCCAACGAAGCGGAAGAGGAATTCCATGTCAGCAATTATTGAACAACAGGGTGCAGCCGGAGTGTCGGAGGGTCGGAACCAACAGCCGCAAAGGTGAAACGTTACCCAAGAGCCAAGGAATCACAGACTGCACAGCCTCGTCTTACTTATCCGTTTACTTTATTCTAAAAGAAACAGACAGGGCTATTCTGTAAATGAGATGATACACAACATGGAGGAGGTAAATATTAGAAAAGTGAATGGTAAATAAATTCAGGCGTCAGGAAAAAGGCATTTGAACTCTTCACACTCCACAAACTGGTGTTCCTTAGTACCGGACACAGTAGACAATAGAGTATATCCTTTTGAGTCAATGATAAAACATCTCTGTCATTCACACACACAAAGAAAACAACAAAAAAGCATTTTGCCATTTAACAAAACAAGAACAGTATGAACTTTCTATATCCTCAATTTGGGCTACTGGAAGAGGCGGCTACTTACAGTGGCATGAAGCATTATGAATAACTGTCATAAGTACGTCTTTGTTGTTTAATAAGTGGTACAATTGGATGGTTTCACATTCATTTTCACAAGTCCAACAAAATGCTGACAGCAGCGGGAGGCGAACAAAACTGCTGGCAGTGGAAGAGCGGACACGTCTCGCTGGGATTGGACCAAATAAGATATCCATGGAGTCAAAAAAAACAACAAAAACATACTTGTGCACAAACATGGGTTATTAAGCTCTGTAGTAAAACATTATAATGTGTAGTAAAAAATGAAAGGAATAGAGAAGGTGGTATATGCACCTGGAAATCATTTTTTTTTTTAAACATATTATAGAAATCATACCCTGAATAACTGTCTCCCAAAGTCAACAAAACAAACAAGACAATGACATCATCGCTCTGGATCCCCACAACTCATCAAAGCATCAAAGCTGACTTTATGGCGTGTGTGTCTGTCTGTGTGTTCTGCATTCCTCAGTGAGAGGGTTTGTGTCTGCTGACAGAATCTACACCATGGTAAGGCCAGAAGACTCTCCCAAACTACAAGTACTGCTCCCTTTTCTCTGGTGGGGTACTTTTAACATTTGGTCTGCAATTCAAAAGGAAAAACAAAAAGACACGTTTCAGTCAAAGTACAGTCACGATGAACACAGTAGCTAATCCAAAACAGACACATTTACAAACCAAGAACTACCCAGAGGTCATAGGATATAAGTGAAGTGCAACAAACCAGGAAGTGTATCGACTCAGTGTTAGCTTTAAGGCAGTAATGGGACTTTGAGGGGGCGTGGCAGGTGCAGGTGTGGTAGCAGGCTAACAGGCTAACAGGCTAAAATGGATGAGGCCGTCACTTCTTAAAGAGAGCGTCAAACCACACGTCCTTTGAGTTTCCATATTTACAACAAGGCTCAGTAGGTTGGAAGAATGAAGACAAGGCTTATCGGTTCCCATGAAGACTCACATGTACTGAGAACTGTAGTACTGCGGGTACTGTAGTACTGTGGGAAGGAAAGTATTATGCTACAGGCGTTCCAAATTTGGGGCTCTATCAGGTAACAATGGGGAAAAGGAGGGGGGGGGGGGGGGCAATCGGTGGGACAGTCCTCGACAAAAAGGCGGGGGCTGATCAGTCAGGGAAACTAGTTTCACTCAACAACTCTGCCCTGAATTAGAGGAGAGAAGAAGACATCCAGAGAAGAACAGGATTAGAAGACACGAGGGGAAAGTGGAGACACAACATGAACTCTCAGATTCTCACAACACTGGTGTTAGAAAGCCACACTGATGCTCACTGACCTCAGAGATACTTCAGAGAGGGGTTAAAGGTCAGTGAGCATCATAAGCCAGGGTGTCAGTTACAGAGGTGAAGATATTCCAAGAAGAATGTTAGCGAAGGTGGACTCATCAACATAGAGACTGTTTGATGGGACAGCTTTGGCAAATGGACGCCACGTTTAGTTTAATCCAGAAGAACACCTCGTCCAGCAAAGGCTGTTATTTGGTACCACCATCATCCTCCAGCTTCTGACCAAAGCCTGTCCAGGTGTAAACATCTAGTGAAGCAGGAAGCTGGGTAGAAGAAGAGCGTGAAGCAGCTGTCCATTTTCAAAACAATTTGCAACCCAGATGGAAAGATGCAGAAGTGTGTTGCATTCACGGGAAAAACAAAATTGCAGTACTTTGTGTTTTGGTTTGATCAGAGAGCGTTTGGCACATCAGCTGCTCTCCTTCCCTTCCTGAGCGCTGATGGAAGCAAACAGGTTTTTATCTCTGTCATTTAGGAGTAAGAGCAGTTTGTATCTTCACGTGAATGCGACACACTTCCTGCTGACTGGGACCAAAACCCCTCTGAGGGTCCGAACCATCAAGAGGATTATCTGACATGGTAACATCGAAGTCACAAGACAGGAAACTTCAAAGCATACCTCAGTTCCACCTCAGTTTTACTCTAAACGAGTCCAGATGACTGAAACTGGATAGAGTTTGAGTCCCGTGAGGAGGAATTACGCCCTCGGGAGGTGGAGAGATTCTTCACAAATGGTTTGTCAGGACTTCAGCCCATGTTCTGGTCCACGGTTAGTCGCCACGTTTGGCAGCAAAGCACCTTTTTTTTCACTGTGTCAATATGTATAGTACACATATTTGCAGCGCACAATCATACAGCAGTAGAGGTCAGAGGTTGACCTCAGATTCTCCAGTTTCTCCGATGAATGGTACATTCTTTCAAACCTGCCCAATATTTAACTCTGCAAAGAAAAGTTTGGACATGTTATTTCAGTCCATCATTTCTCCCCTTTAATGATACCAACTGGTGTTGTATTTTATACCGTTGGAAAGCCTGATGAGTCACCTTGACACTACCTCATTGTAGCGGTGACTCATCAGGCTTTCCAACACTATAAAAAATGACTGAATTAACATGTCGGAACTTTCTGTGAGGAGGTCAGATAAAACTGAGAAAGAGGAGCAGGGAAACCTCTGCTGAAGTTATTGGGTCCGTCTGTCTGTGCCTCCACCAACCCAATGGTGCTGGCTGTTAGAGTTCCCATAAACCCTCCATAAACGATCACCTAACTTAGCTGGCTGAGCAGATACCAATAATCACGTCTCTGTATGGGGAAGCAAACTTCTCAGCTATCTGTGGCTGCTGGTAATTACAAAGAATGCTCATTCAAAAAAAAAGCATGAATTCCGTTTCCAGGAAAGGTCAACCAAAATTCCAAAGAGATCCGTTCAGCGGTTGCAGAGATATTTTGGTTTGGACCAAAAGCGGTGGACGGCCAACAGACCGCTGCCCGACGCTCTTTAGCCAGAGCACTAATGGACTCCTGGCGGGTGCTAGCTATGATGGCGAGTGTAGCAGGTCGATCCACTCAACGGAGAACCTGCGTGAAAGCCCAGCCAGAGCGGCCAGGCGTGAAATCCTGCGTTACTTGAAAGGACTAAGGAATTTGCGTGAGTGTGGAGCGACTCCTCCCCTAATCTGTGAATAACAAAGCCCGCCGCCGCCGAGGCCGGCCAGGAGCAGACGAGCGGCTGAATGGCCTTCAGACGGTGGGTGAGGAGCGATTCTGCCACAAGTTAATGGCTTTATTATCTTGAGCAGTGAAAGACGAGCAAATAAGGGCAGAGTCATGTCGAGAGGGACTTCAGCGCCAGAATGCAGACATGATTCTGAGCTCCTTGGTCTCCAATGTGGGCGGGAAACCATCAGTGTCGACTACTGAAGGTAAAATGACTTGGTGTCAAATCCACTAATTAGAATCATTTTAGCAAAACTGTTCCTGCTTTGGAATTTCTTCACCAACCGACAGACGAGGTAAAACACGAGGAGACGAGTCTGCAATGAGCGTGTTAGCATCACTGAGAACCTCTAAATCTAAGATGGAGAAATGAGGGATTAGCGACCGCATTCACACTGATTACGACCTCAGCAGACACGTTTGACTGATAAATTCGCGTCCACTTCTGCAGCCCGAGCATCAAGTTTCAAGTGATTGTGGAGAAAAACGGGCTACATTTTATGATCAGCTTCACTGGAAATGAGGCGGCGTCCTGAGCTGCTCCACCAAAGCCTCGGCCTGGGATCACAGTGGACACAGTGGACACAAGCTGTGGCTTTTTGGAATGATTTGTCAACCATGTTTTTGGGTTGCAATTTCTTTCCCCAGAAATGAGGTTGGTGGCTGTTTTTGTCCTTCTCATACGTATTTGGACACAAGCCAAGAGGAAAGGCATTACAAACGTGAATTTATATCCCTGTTTTAACTGAACTTGCTGCTCATGGACAGATGTGAAGTAGACAAACGAATGAAAGTTGGGTTGAGGAGCGAGAAAGCAGCATCAGTTCCTCTGAGATCCTCTGAGCTGCTGGTTCTCCCTCAGCAGAGGACCAGATGATCAGAGAATGTTCCCTGTTCCCTAACAGTGTTTCTGAGGTCCACCTTTTAGAAAACCTAACTGCACAAGTGGGGCGTGAATACAAGGCAATAGTGTGTGTGTGTGTGTGGGGGGGGGGGGGGCAGCTCCAACCATTAAGCAAAGGACATTTGCTGATTGGTGGAATTCAGTCTTTTTTCCTAAAGAGGAGGCGACCTATTGACCTTTATGGAGCTAGATTTAATAGTTAATCACATTACTTCCATTCACAAAAGCTTCTAATCAGTGTATCCATCTGTGTGTGTAGTCTTTTTAGTGTGTGTGTGTGTGTGTGTGTGTGTTTGCAGGCTTAATGTGAATAGTGGTAAAGAGTGTGTCCTCTGCTCTCTGATTGGGGGGCTGTAGGGAGGGGGCGGGGTTTACACGTACTCCCTGGCCGTGGAGGGCTGTGATTGGCGGTAATATTGCTGTCCTCGCATTTCGTCTTTGGAGCAGGAGCAGCACAGCAGGGAGCCGCCCAGCACCGTCAGACTGGCCGCCGCCCAGCCCACAAAGAGGGCGGAGCCAAACTCATACCTGTGCGGGAGAGGACGCGGGTTCAGATAAGACAGAGGTCAGACAAGGGTTCACAAAGTGTCCGAGGCAAAATCAGCTGATGAATGCAGCACATTACTCTGTCACACCAGCTGCTGCTACACACACACACACACTTAGACACACACACACACACACACACACACACACACACACACACACACACACACACACACATCTCAGCAGAGGAGTCCTGGGTGTGTGTTCTACACTGTAAGAGTTGTTTTTTATCAAATACGTCAATCAGCCTCCATGTTTATCCATCCCTGGACATTTGAGTTTAATGAGAAGTAAAATGAATTTATCAAAAATTAAAGGTTAGAAATATTTCTCTTTAGAGATAATAAATCTAGAATACATGAAAGTTTTTTTTCATTATTTTGGAGTAAAAAGAAAAACTATTTTGACATTGTGATAGCTTAGATACACCTGCAGTCTTCACTTGACTCCCGGTGTGATTCGCTCTGAAGAGGCGCAGACAAGCGTCTGTTTTACTGCACGCTGCCATGATATGAATTTGTGATTCATGCTAATTAGTGATAAAAAAATGTCAGATTACTCTTAACCATCAACAATGACCTGCCACGTTTGTCAGCCATCATTTGAAACTGTTGACTTCTTTGGTGTGGATCATTGCAGGGATTCATGTTTGTAAGTCATTATAAAGAGGTGAGCAGCTCAACCAGGAAAGTTTCTCCCGCAACAGAATTTGCTGCTCGGCAACTACGTCAACTAGGTTTCTGTTGAAAAAGCTCCATCTTTGTCTGTGAGTCATATCACTCGTAGTCACACTGCTGGTGGGAACAAAGGTTCTTAGCGTTCGCAGCTGAAGAAACAAACAGGAAATCCACAGACAGATCGAATCAGAGGGAAAATTAAGAGAGAAAATGTTTTAATTGTGATAAAATTGCTGTGTAAACATCCAGACAATTACTGCAGGGCGGAGTCGCTTTCTCCTCTCTGAAAAAACAAACATTGTTCTTTAATGCGGAGGCGGCGGCGGCGGCAGCGGCGGCGGCGGCGGCGGCCTACCTGGCGTTGGGTGGTGTGTTTGGGTTGAAGAACTGATAGGACACCTGAGTGGCGTACCAGGACACCGACACCAGCGTGCACAGACCTGCCGCAAAAACACCGGAAATACGCCGTCACAAAACTCGGACTTCTCTTCATCAATGTCCCTTAAAATACAGAGGAGCATCACCATGGAATCACTGACCTGCATCTTTGTAATCAACATCTGTCTACATTTCCCACTTCATTTGTTACATACAATGAATCTCTGTATTTTTTTCTTGTTTTTATTACCATTTTTTTCTAAATTTGTAGACAATGATCTGCACTTCTAAGTTTTCTTTCTCTTTTGCTCCAAAATGTAGATAGATTTGACCTTAAATCACCACTTTTTACTCATCTTAATTTTTTGTGTGTCCAACGTGCAAACAATTGAAAAAGTGAAACACACTTAATCAAGTTCAAACTCTTCATCTAAACCAGGTCTGGCTGATCTGCTGCTCCTCACTTGTGGTTGATGTCTGTGGTCAGCTGTTAATGCCTTGAAAATGACCACTTCCTGTTTACTTCACTGCCTCTAATCACGCCGCAAAAACTAAACAAAACATTACAGCCGCGCCACAAAAAACAGCCAATGACGATCGAACCTGCGAGGAGGAAGAGGGCTCCTCCGGTGACGGCGATGCGGGTCTTGGTGGCCGGGTTGTTGTCGCCCACCTTGGTGCACTTCATGCCCACCACGCTGACGATGATGCCGATGAAGCCCAGCAGCACCGACACCACCATGAGGGCGCGGCACGTCTGGATGTGGACTGGGCGGAGCCAAAGAGAGGAGCCATGGTGGTGGTGGTGACAACAGAGAGGAGATGTGAGCGTTATCAAAGCATGGAACTATTAATTATGAGGGGAATTATGAGTCCACACACACACACACACACAATGGGAGACCGCGAGTCGTTATGACACCCAGCTCAGTCCACCACTCCTCTATTATCTGCTGAGTGCTTCCAGCTGTTCCTCAGATCAAACTCTTTCAGTTAGCCACCAAATGTTTGTCTCCCCATCATTCCATGGTGGTTTTCCCGGAGCCAGCAGCTCCTCCTCTGCTGCCGTTCCTTCAGCTTAAAGCAACACTATGCAACTCTTGGTCCGGAAAGTAACAGCCTCAGAGTCGCTGTGATGTCACACCGACAATTTGTGCATCAAATTTCAGGAAAATCTGGAGCCACCTCCAACTCTTGGACCATGATGATGTCATGATCTGATCATGGTGATGTCATGAGCTGGCCACAGTGATGTCATCACCTGACCTGATAGAATAAACTGGAATCAGTATCAACAAAATAAATAATACTCCAGTAGTTTACTTAATCACAGGAAGTACACAAAAATGTTTCTCATAGCTATTAACTCTTACTAACTAACTCAGAATACCTCAAAGCAAAAGTACTTGAATACAAAGTAACTTATGGGCTCCAGAGACATTCTTTATTGGTAATTGTCCTTTAGGGCCTTCTAAGGTTTTTTCTTTTGCGGAAAAAAAAAAGTAATGCTCTACCCACATGGGC
>CAESWR010000843.1:0-10838 GCA_903171835.1 Mullus surmuletus
CCTGTCACTGTTTCAATAATTTTCACATTGGAATGTCAAATATCCACTGACAATATCAACCCCTCCCCCACCACCCCTTTTCTCCACCGCCACCTTTTCTCAGCGACGAGGTCTCGTCTTAGCGTTGAAAACGGAAGATAACTTGAATACCGAGAAGAAGAAAGGATAGAACTTGTGTTTATTCTTGCAAACAAGCACGAAGGAATAGTTGCCGGCACTTAAGATCGTCCCTTGCTGAGGATTCACTTAGGGACGGGGTGGAGGGGAGGGTGGGGGAGTGATTTCCACTGATTCGCCATCACTCTGCCTCTCTCTCATCCCGGAGCGTCTCCCGTTGGCCCGTGTCCTCCTCCCGTCATAAATCTCACGCAGGACGTTTCCAGGCAACTCTCTAGTCAATCTTTACTGAGTTTGTTGCGCTATCGATCTGTCCTGTGCTATAGGTTGTCCTGGCTTCTCTCTCCGCTATTGATGTTCTTGCCTCGGGGAGAGAAAGAAACTGCCTCAGCCTGAATTTACAGAGGGGCTCGTTTTCAAATGACTTACAATCACCTCGCAATGAAAACAGGACGTGTCGGGCCGGTGGCGTTTATACACTTATATTGTCGGATGTGGCGACGGCGAGCTCGAGTGGGTTATGCGGCACTTATAGGCGATGATCTCCGTGGGGGGAACATATGGCCACTGTGGAAGTCTTTTGGGTGTCGAATGGCCGCCGGGGGAACCGTCAACTAATGAAGACGGTTTAGTCTGCTGGGTCCACATAGACAAAGCCGTATTTCAAGGTTTTGCTGTCGGAGCTGTTGTCTCTGACCGCATCCGTTATTTTTATGGGGAAAGAGTAGGAGAGACCATTTAGAGGGTAAGTCATAATGTTCAATGATACATACAACCCTGTGCCAGCTCGGACTGTATGAGCTCCTAAATAGAATATCACAGTTGTCATATCACATCATCTCTTTTATGTAGAACTCGCTGTGCTTTCCGGAACCCCCCAGCCAGCTCTCTATGAGCCGCAGACCTCCAGAATGGCTGCTTTTGCCCATAATGGCTCATAATATACAGCTAATTGTTTAAATCAAGAACAATAATTGTTAAAAAATGCATTTTTTATTGGCTGCTAATCATGTTTTTGTGGAGAAAGTTCAACTTCAGTGCAAAGAAAATCACGAGAAAATGAATAATAAAGTATATTATTTTAAAATAAGAAGAAAAATACATTTCTAATTATCAAAATCATATGCGCATAGGTCATATATGTGACACTGTGTGTTTGTCTTGGGTTTAAACGCCTCCGGCTGTGTTCCGATGCTTTTCACAAGCATTCAAATTAGCACTGAATATCTACTATTGCTCATTTTTTTCCAGGACCCACTGGAAAACCCTAAAGCACCCCTGGGGGTGTTTTAGAACCCCCTCACACGCTCCATCATAATCTCTCACTCATTAAATAGAATGGATTTCTATACTGAGACATACACACTGCAAACTGTGTGTGTTGATTGATGTCGAGTGATTATAATTGCATGCAATATAATGTAATGGTCTTACAATATATTGCCATATCTTTATGCTTTCTCTCTCGTAGACATACTTTCAGTGCGTTTTTGCAGCATATTTCACCAATAAGCTTTGATTCACAATCATGGTGCTCAGTCGTCAAAAGACTAACCATGCAACAGCTACAAAATTATGATTCGAATTTTACTGCATGTCTGCTTTAATCCCTTCATACCCACAGTCAAGTTGTTCCAAAAAGTCTCAAAATGCTTTAGAGAAAAAAAAGACAAAAAAAGGCCTCAAAACAGTGACCGTGAGCAATTAAATAAAGTTTTGATTAATGAGCTCCCCCTGCCCTTGTGCGGAATTGTCCTTGAGCAAGACACAAAACACCAGATAGCTCCCGTTCCCTTTGTTCTGTAAACACGTTGCTTTGATCAAAAATGCTGCTTAATGATTGCCAGGGAAACAAATAACCAAGGAAAAATACAGTGTTGCGTGAGCGTGACTTCTGCTGTAATCCTCATCTGGTACTTGTCAGTCTGTTGGGGAATGTCAGGCGACGGGGTCTGCCTCTTCGTTGGGGTGGTGGGGGGCTATCAGCACACACATCTAGCATCAATCAAGCAATCAGCCCTAATGGGAGTCTATGGAGGCGAATGGGGCAATACTGTTGATTAACCAAAACAAAGGGGATGCTTTAGAGAGCTGATTAGTGCCACGTTGGGACGCTCTTATAATCGTTCTCACGTGTTCAAAGTCAAACCTGGCAGAGTCGGGTTGTATGGAGGCGCTATATCAACACCATGTCGATGGGTGCATTGAAACAGTCGCCAAAGGAGAGTGAAAATACATCAATTTACTCGCATAAGTCATTCACGTTAAAAGGCATTTACCCAAACTTCCCATATGCATTAGTGCCTCATCCGCTGGTTTGTCCTTCATATGCGGGTTTTTTACCACAAGTGGCGAGCTCTGGGTGAACCTCAGGTCCATTTCCAACTCATGTGTCATCTTCAGGGTGACGGCCTTTGGTTTGCATTTCGAACTATTGGAATATGAACAGGAAAGTCTTCACAAAAGGGCAATGTTGGTACCATCTCACCCCCTGGAGCGCTCGGCTGCAAGAGGGCTCTGTTCAGCGCTCTTTATAAACACGGCGTGACGCTCCACACTACAATATTTACTCAGTTTTGTACATATTGGCCGATACTAATAAGACCTGGGCAGCTGCAGATCTCATCCATTCATAAATCTGCAATTGTGTGTGAAATATAGTGAGTGGGGCTCTTTGTCTTTTCTGTTTTGTTCTAATTTTATTATCCAAAGAGAAAATATAATTCAAAAATCAAATAGCCACCTGATTGCGAGTGACAAAAAAAGACAATATTGTTGGTATTTGAATGAGAACAGCTCTAGTATTAAGGGATGATCTGATCTGGATTATTTTGTCACACATTAGCAGGTTTAATTTACTCATCAGTCCGTCCTTTATGACCCAAATCTACAAATCAAATTCCTAATAACCCTCCCTCTTAATTTGCTGGAAATTGAAATTGTTCCTAATGAGATGGGCATCCCACAGGGACAGTAACCCCCCTCCCATCATTCCACACCCCAATCTCCCCAGGACCTAGTTTTAAGAGACACACACTCACACCAGTACATGTGGAAGAACATGGTCGGGTCCTAATTATAAAAGCATTGTGTCTCAGTCGAACACGGTGTGTTATTAGTCCTAACAATAACACATTCCCACAGGCGCTTGCCTTTCCTCCACGGACGCTTTGTCTTGTTTTTGGGAGCAAGAGAGAGCAGATCCAATAGAGAGGCTGCCCGATGGACGACAGTCATTTGAAACGTTGTGCTGCTTGGACGGTGGAGGCTACGAAGGCTGGCAGGATTTGTCTTGGAAAATGTACACTCCATTTCATTGTAGTAATGATAATAGTGATGGTTTTTGCTATCACTGTGTAAACACACACACACACACACACACAAAAACAAATTATGGCTGCATCACATTTCAGATGATTCATAATTGGATGCCAATGTTGAACTGAGCATTAAAAGAATGTCGTGACTTAATTTTCTGCTGGAAGTTAATGTTATTGTTCCATATTTTAAGTCTAGTTATTCGCCTCAGTAAGGTTATAGTGTCCCTCGGGCAACAACAGTCCTCAACTTGTGTGTTTCATTGTTTTCCCTGCTGCCCTTAATTCTCTTGCCGCTTGAAATGAGCCAAGCGGGTCTCTTCTACCCCCCCCCCCCCTGGGGTGGAGTTCCACAGAGGCCATTGCTACCGAGAGGCCGCAGCGGACCCCCTCCACATGCAACCAATCATTGTCGCTAAGTGATGGGGGAGTGTTTGTGCTGGCTTTGCTGGTTGAGATGACAGCCGTGACAGCTTTATAAAATATGCAGCAACGACCATAACATATGTCTCATCTGGTTACGCCGACGAGACCTCAAGCACTTAAAGGCCAATTCGGATCCACGCGCAGACCTGACAATAACCCAGAACCGCAGTCACTTAGATGCACGACACGAGGAAGTTTACACAGAGCGAAAGCCGGGCACTTTGCCTCATTTGTTTTGGGATTTAGCTGATCATGGCTGAGCCTTCGACAACTTGCGGTTTTTTGGTTTTGACTACAGCGCTGAGAGCTGCGTGTTGAGATCGGGTTGATCAGAGCTCGTTAGCGGGCGGGATTCTTTGGAGACGACTGCACGCTTTAAATGTTCAACTTATGAATATAACAGCCGCTTGTGCAAATGACTCCAAAGGGATATGAATCTCGCTTTGTTGCAGGAAAGTGCAAAGACTGTTTGAGGTTTGAATCCATTAATCAGTACACGTGTTTCCTCATATTGATAAAACCACGCCGACCCCATTAAATCACAGTTCATTCATTAATCAAAATCAAATAGACACAAAATAATTTATTAACTGATCACTCACCACTGATGATGTTGCTGGAGTTATTGCTATGGTGACGTGTGATGGTAAAATACTGTACAGCAAGGAAGGGCATCCTTGGAGATTGTTTAACAGTCTACATCAGACAATCATTAACATCATGTACTTACTTTGGTTGCTGGATGCAGTTATGACAGTATCTATACTTATTCATTGGACAACAAGGTGTGTGTGCCAGTTTAGGGGGGAACTAACACCCGCCACCGAAGAACAAAGGCTGGACTTTGCTCCTGTTGGAATGATGGTTTGAGATGGGAATTCAAAGTGGCAGCCATTTCGGAAGCAGCGTGCGACGGCAGCATGGGACGTGGCAGCATGTGTCAGTGAGGCGGCGGCGTCAAAAGCACGCTGCGTTGATATTGTAGCTACTATGTTCTATAAATACATCATGAGGCGAGCTGGTATACATGCACAATCCGAAAGACGTGTGATGGGAAACGTTCGGCATGTATAGAAAGGGGGGAAAAAAAGGCCCTTCATGCTTGTCTCAACGCCCCGTCCCGCCGCCGCTGTGAGCTGCTCACTTCAGCGCATCAAGCGGTCGTCCAAACACTCGCTGACCGCAGACACGCCAAGTCAGCGCGAGAATACTCTGTGAAAAACATCAGATGCCCGCGCAATCTGCTGAAATGTCGTGTTTTCCGTGAAACACTCGGCGGGGCTGCGGCCTGTCCGGCAAAGGCGACCGTTATCTCACAATAGGATAAAAAAAAAAAAAGCAGAAGGGATATTCCCTCAGTTTAGCAGGAAGTTTTTCTTAAAGGGATAGTTCAGATTTTTTTAGATGAAGTTGTGTGAGATTCTCACCATCAGTGTTGTTCATCAGCAGTGACTTTCCCCCACTACGTCCCATGAGCTCCGGCCCGGTTTCGGTAGTAGTTCCGTCTAGTTGCTGGGGGTCACATAAAAACATACATGCGTTCAAAAGAAGAATAATAGTAATTTGCATCACGAATTCTTGGCCTCAAAAAAGCACTATTTTCCCTCCCTTCGTATCACTGCGCGCATCATCATCAGCTGTCTCACGGCGTTTACATGCTCGGAAGGAGAGCATCGCGTCACATCTGTCTCCTTCCGCCTCCTTCAGCTGATGAAAGGTGCGCGCAGTGATACGAACAGAGGGGGAAATAGTACCGGGTGATTGAGAGGTTGCACTTTTTTGTGGCTAAGAATTCGTGATGCAAATGGATTACTCTTTTGAACGCATGTTGTTTTTTGGAGCAAAACTCTTTATCCGTGTGACCCCCAGCAATTAGACGGAGCTACTTTCCGCAACACCGAATCCGTGCCGCAACTCCGCTCACGGGGCTCAGTGGGGAGTAGTCACTGCTGATGAACGACACCGATGGTGAGGATCTCATACAACTTAATCTCAAAAAATCTGAACTATCCCTTTAAGAGAAGAACCTTTGATGCATACGTCCCCATCATGCATTTCTTCATCATAATGCATAATCTGTGTATACTTGTAATATGTTGAAATCTTAAACACACCGTTCATTTTTGAATGTTTGACGAGATGCTGCATGAAATATATAGTGTTTGTTCTCCTCGCCGCAGCACTCAGGGAGGATTTTCCTCTTTTTTTTTTTTTTTCTTTCTCGAAAGCCCGGTTTTCCCCCTCCGTTCTTCGCCCGGCGCTGAGTAATGATCCGCATGCTGGTCAGGGATGGACAGAGGAGCCCCGACGCCCGCTGGCCTGTCAGAGAAATGTGACAGCGTCTAGTGTGCGGGGACAAACTGGAGAGTGTAGCCTCCAGCTCTCAATCACTGCGGGGCCTGGCAAAGACACCCACAGAGAGCCGCCTCCCCCCTCTCTTTCATTTATCTCTTTCTCTTTCACCCCCTCTCTGTCTTTCATGTCCCCCGCAACTTCCAGATCTCAGTTTTGTTGCCCCCCCCGCCCCCACCACCACCATCCCGTGGCAACCGCGTCTGCCTGCGCGCACCTAAAAACACGTGGATCTGCTTAAATGGCGCTTGTTCTTCGTCATCTGCGTCACTATCCGACCTAATCCATCCAACGCCCGGCTGGCTGTTTGGCTGTTTGGCTGGCTGGCGCTCAGCTCGTGCAGCTATAGCTCACATATGCACACATCCGCTCACCCACGCAAACACACATAATTAAACAGGCTGCTCGAAAAACACAAACTGTACGCTCTCATTTTTAGGATGTATAAGCCGTGTGAACTGCAGCGCGGTAACCCCATACAATGTGGAAGAATGAGGATTTTCTATTAGATTTGTGCTGGCAGCAGAGAGAGGGTGAGACAGAAAGGAGTGGGGGGGNGGGGGGGGGGCAGCCAGTTGCCTTCATTTAAACTGTTCTGCACTGAGGCTTTTCAATTTGATTATGAGACTCCATTTCATAGAGCCGGGATGCTGCGTGCCATTCAGAATGAAATTGAGCCATTGGTCTGCTCGGACGGGCTCAGCCTCCCTCCGCTGTCTCCTCTGTCGGGGCGACGGGGGACGACAAGGGCGACGCTGGGCCGCTGCGCCCTTTCCGCCGTGCTGTTTAGTCGGGCTGCAGGGGAAACACGAGAGGCGAGAGAGAGCCGGGGGGAAGCGGGCCGCGCGCACGCATCCGACGGATCACTTTGAGGTCTCCGAGTGTGATATGAGGATTCCTGCGGCGGAGTTTTAGTTTTACCGACATTCAGTCAGGTGTTCATCTCGGTGTGTCACAACGTCTGTCTTATTTCCCGGCGATTTTTGTCTCCTGGGGATATTTTTTTTTATCTGTCAGTGCTCAGGAAAAGTGGAGATTGCAGAGATTTGGGTCAGTCCTGACCTGGTTCAGCGATGATTGATGGCCAGAAACAGGTAACTAAAGCTGTGGATGTAACAGCAGCCCCGACCTCTTGGTGTCCATCATTAATCCTGTTCATTTGCCTTATTGGAACGACACTTCCTGGGACGTTCTCTTTTTACATGTCAGGCTCCTGTTTTGTCACCGCCGCTGTCACAACACGGCCTTATTACGCTGATGAATCGTCATGTAATTGAACATCGCCTAGCCAAATTAGCGGCGCGTTCGCGATCCCGTTTTCCGTAGAATCCTTCAACGGAGAGATGAATGGAGAAAGGGGTTTTTATATGTATCACCATGGCAACAGTCAACATGAGGGTGAGAGGAATGTGTTGATATGTGCTGACGTACCGCTGGATGAGATACAATGACATGATTTCAAGTCCGTAAATCATCATACAGCTCATCAGCAGATTGTCAATGATCTATTGTACGGTTACGCCTTAAACAAATCCACACCTTAAATAAATAAGTGTTCATTTTATGAGTGTGCTGAATCCTCTGGGCAAATTTCAACCAAAATGTGACACATGCCAACACCGTTGTTAAAGTTTAGCACATGAGAAGTTGAGCCAGAGTGAGAGAGACGTGGCGAAATCATGTGATAAATGTTATTCAATGGTTCAGATTTTCTCCTTTACTCCTCAATTCAGTCTTGTGTATTGATTTGATCATCTGAAATCTAAAGTTGCACAAAAATACATTCCCCTGATGACAAAATATAATAAAGAATGTTGTGTAACCAGAACCAACCGCATCCTGATCAAATTTGTTCACAGTCCATCATCAAAAGTGATTCTTATTGCTCTAAAGTTTGGGCAAGAAACAGTACAAACATTTCTAAAAGTAGAGAACAATATAATATATTACCTGTCAGCGCACACAACTTTTGTTTGAGGCTGTTGTCTTGGCTGAGCCTCTTGGATTTGTTATCAGATATTATCGTCCAAGATACAAATTTACATATCAAGCATCTCGGAAACACGCCGAATGTTTGACTGTGACTAAAAATACTCTGAGCTGAGAGGACGACTACAAAGATATCTGCTGCCTACTCAAAAGCAAGAAAGTCTCTTTTGAGAATGAATGACACCAACATGTTCCGGCTCTCAGAATTAAAAAAGATCAGGGATGATGATGTTTTGTAGTTTCCCGAGCAGCACTTACAGCGTGTCACACACATCAGAAATACTGACGGGCCGATCAACCGCAGATCTGGATGGGATATTTCGAAATGTTTAGCAAAATGACTTGAATAACACTCAACAATGACCTTTCTGGAGTTTACTCTGCAGTTAATGTTTTGTCCATGTGTTACAAATGTTTTGATCGTTTGGTTGATATCATAATTTTTTCACATCTCATGAATCAGGAATTTCTTCAGATTTATTTCCACCAAAAAACTGCTCTAAAACCATAAACCTAATTTAGGTCCAGTTTTGGCTAATTTTTTTTCTTAATCTCAGCAGTACCTTCAAGAATTTAATTTGGGGGAAAAATGAGCACTCAATGTCCTGTTTTTTCCCCCCCTTGCACAAAACTACGTAACTACGGCAACAACGCGTCAGCATCTATTTCTATAGTATTTCCTGTCATTAAAACCTGAAGTTCACTCACTGTAGAGTCTTCAAAGTGTAGTGGGGTCCTAATGGCACAGATTAAAAAGCAATTTAATACAGAAAAGGGGATTAGAAACACTATGGGCTGCACTAATCCTTAACCTTTAGTCCTGTTCTCATGGAGCCACAATATGCGCAAGACGATAGCATCACAGGATTGGAGTTAGTAAATTTCCATTAGGGCCGCCCTTCTTTATTCCCACCAGCACATTTAAAGGCATTAGGCATGCTTTGTCAAGGCTAATAAAAAGGGCCGGCGGTGCTATCACACACCCCGACTTGTTTCGGAAAAAAGCACTGTTCCATGTGAAGTTTTCATAACCCATTATGATAATCTGCCCGAGTCTCTGAAGGGCAGGGGATAGACAGGGAGATAGATGCTTCCGGGGAGACGGCGCAGCCTTCGCACGGATGGAACACTTTCCGTCTGCATAACTGGGACAGAAAGTCTCTGGCTCCTACCTGCCAAGAGAGCCACAGCAGACGACGAAATGCAATCAGAGCAAAGTCTCCACAGCGGCGGGTCAGACACCAAAACATTTTGTAACGGTGATTCATTCCAGCCGAAATCAAGCTTTGCACCCCGTCTTCTCTCAGCCTGCCCCAAAGTTGCCCTTTATCCTCGCCAGACGCAGTTCTACTGTATACAGTATCCTTTTAGTTTCAAGAGAATATTTTTTCCCCCACCTTGTTTTCCTTCCTAAAATAGGCGGGGGTCTCGCGCCTGACTTGCCCAGGTCCTCCTCTCTCTCCGCTCTTTGGGCTGCTCATATCTGCAGAGTCGCTCTCCGACAGGAAACAGGGTCATGGCGATCATTAATCATTCATATCTAAATTTGTGCAGCGCAAAAGATTCAATTTTCTGCACTTTGGGGGTCCGCTATTGGCCATATAGTTTTATTTATACATCCCAGTCTATTCATTATTGATTTGTTTAGGGTTTAGTTTTGAGGCCACTTTGTTAAGGGAGAGCATGCGATGTAGAGTCATATACAGCAAAGGCCGGGACTCTGAAATCAGGTTTGTACTGTATGTTTGGACGCATGTCCTGCCGTGCACTAAATCTGTCAGCTTTTATAACCAAAATCGTTCAGCAAGATCCTTCCCTTCACTTTGCCCTCTCTCGATAACTCCCACATCAATGCTCTATTTAAAGTCCGAAACTTGCGTGTCTCTTCAACCTACCGTCAGTTTACAACCGGCTCGTGGTGATATTATTGTGTTGAACGCTTTTCTCCTCGCCTCTTCGCAGGCATCCACCGAGCAGAAGAAGCTGAGCCATGCTGGATCCAAGCCCTCCCTCTCCGAGAGCAGCGGCCGACTCCCTCAGATAGCCATGAACACCTGCAGGTACAATGGCGGAGTGGTGAGACCACTAGTGGGCAGTCTGGCGTCCTCGTCGCGCCGCAACCTCGCGGAGCTCGACTCGGAGACGCAGCCCTTGCAGACGCTGCACAGCTCCGGCCTGGAGGTGGTGGTGTCCAAGGGCAACGGCGGCGAAGACCCCAGCAAGGCGTCCAATGAGAGCCTGGTCAGGGAGGGCAGCGGGCGCGGCGGAGGGCGGGCGCCGCAGAAGAAGAACAGGGACATTGGCTACAAGCTCGGCCACCGGAGGGCGCTGTTCGAGAAGCGGAAGCGGCTCAGCGACTACGCGCTCATCTTCGGGATGTTTGGGATTGTTGTCATGGTGACGGAGACGGAACTGTCATGGGGGGTTTACACTAAGGTAGGCCGTGCGTGTGTGTGTGATGCGCGAGTGGGAGCTGTGTGTGTTGTCACGGCTATTGTTCGTAGTTGAGCTGTGTGGGGTTGGCAGCTGTCAGATTTATGGGGAGTGATTGTTAGCATAGACACTGATGTAAAAGGTGCCAGGCGGACGCAAATAAAGAGGAATGTCGTGTGCAGTGACTAATAAAATCTTTTTTTT
>CAESWR010000843.1:109713-133180 GCA_903171835.1 Mullus surmuletus
TTTGAGATGTTGAAACAAAGGCGCAGAGTTGAACCCCTCCCCTCCCCCCTTCCCTCAACAACACAACACACACTATGAACATCACGCAAAGGGAATGAAAAGCCTAATGTGGAAACTGTTCACGCCGTCAGACAGTTAATGCTCCCATTAGTTCCACCCCAGGCTCTTAACACCCCGGCCTGGTCGCACCAGCATTTAAAACTCGGCTGTGAATAATTTTCCATGTAGTTCGACGTCAGTGAATTCTAAAGGCGATCATTCGGACCTTTCTGCGCTGCCTGACTCCTTTGATCTTTCGAAGGAAGACAGAGATAACTTGCAACATCCTGTGTTGCATGATCTATTTCAATATGAGGGGGGGTGGGAGGTGGGGTTCTCGCTGTGCCAGTTTCTGGTGCGACAGTCCAAATGTGTGTAAAAGAAAACCCGAAGCGCCCATCACAGCTCCAGAGGACGTCGGAACCGGGCCAGACATCTTGATATCACGGAGCGCTTAAAAAAATAAAGGCAGCAGTGACCAAAGAAAAACAGAGCCTGCCACCTGCTTTGTATAACGTGAGCTCAAAATGCGCCGGCACGCGAATTCGCAACATGAGAGAGAAGAGAGAGACGATGGGCTTTGTAGCACTTAGACGTCAACACCACAGCGATGGGCGGACGGTCTCAGGCGAAAATTGCTACTGAACCAAACATCTTCTCTTCTTTTTGAACTGAAGCTGACAAGCTTAGTTTTGGGTCAATTTTTTTCTTTTGCATGCTTTTATTTTTCCTGCCCTTTTATATGAAAAAAAACAAAAAACCTATAACCCACAGTGCAGACCATTACTATCCATTAAAAGGCTGCACTTTCGATCCCCTAAAAAGTTGCTCACGCTGTCTTAAGACTGGTTTTGGCCTTATTGAGTTCACACAGAGTTACAGCAGAATGTGTCACGGCGGCTGTACTCCCCATGCGGCGATGTTCGGCGCAGAGGTGCGAGAGACGGAGGCGTAAATATTCCTAAATTAGTTTGTAATGATCATTTGCACAATATTTTTAATCCACGTGCTGTTTGGTTCATGTCTGTAAAATCCATGTATTATAACTGATGGAAACCAAGGTATGTCTGATACTTATTTTTGGCTTCTACAGCACCTGAAGATGTTGTCGACATCCGAGCCGAGCAATCACGTCACTGTATATCAGTGGTGCTATTTCTCGTTCAGTTTCGATGCCTACTTTTTTCTGCATAGGAACTAAAATAAAGATAAAAATCCGTATCCCTCAGTTCCAGAGATCAAACAAAAAGCGGTTTAGTTGGGTGGTTTTGTGCCTCGCCGGCTCTACAGCACAGTGTTTTCATGGCACATTGAGATTATCCATTCACCAGTATAGTTTGTCAACACCAAGTGGTTTTTAATGCCTCTATTGAGGAGTACATATAATAAACAAACATTGTATTTAAATTTTAGCCTCTTTTTTTTTTCCTATATCAGACTGTTTGAAGGTCTTTTGGACTCGTTTTTAACAGCCGTTTTGTTTTAAATCTGAAATTACTTTGCCATCTTTTAACAGGAAGCATCGGCACTGAACATAACCTCCCCGTGGTTACTGAGTCTGAATGCGGCTTTTCATGGCGCTCCAGCTGTGAAAAGGTCCAGGCTGTTCATCTCGGCCGAGTCGGACAAAGAGCCTCTTGTTGCTTTCGGCTCAGACTCTCCAAAATTTGATGCTAGCCAGTTTCTATTTACATTGGATCTCTTATCTGATTGACTAACATTATGTTCTGTGGCACAAGAGCCAACTGAGCTGACATTTATTTCTGGGCGCTTTAAGCTTGTGGTGTTTGTGCCCTAAAACCACTCTAATGACCTGGTTGTGATTTCCCGAATGTTTTGACACTACATTTGCCGCTACCATTTTTGGGTATCCGGATATATAGCATCAATAGGAGTCTATAAATGGCAGCATATTATCTCTCAGGATGTCATGTGATGCAGACTAATAAGATCTAAATCGGATTCCACTGCCTTCCAACAGGATGTTCACCGTGAAAATCAGGAGAAACAAGCTTTAACATATAGGAATATCAAACATAGAAGAACAGATGGTACACATTAAACAAGGGCCGTCATAATTTTTTTTAATTCCAGCATTTAGTCTTGGTTTAGAAGCTCGGCAAGAATATTATATCTTCACAATCATGATTCAGTTGCGGCTTTCTCAAATAAAACCAGTGAATGGCATTTTTCATCCTACATCTAAATTTCCCCAACCATCCTGACTGTCGATCATTAAATTAAAATGCGAGTTCCGGAGTTAAAACATCACCATTAAATGGTTACAAACAGTTGACTTCCACTTTGAATAAAAAGTATTAAGGATTACTCAAAAAAAAGTCTTTGGCACTTTTGGCTTTCGGAAAAACCATATAAAATATTTTTTTTCTCCATTGTGCAAAAGAGTCCTGTTTTCTCAGTGGGACTTCTTATATGTGCATATTTTAAAAAAAACAAAACAAAAACATCTCCACTGGAAAATGGTAGCTTTTTTTCATCATCATCAGATTCAGCAGTTCCTTCTGGCCTCCTCATGCTGGACACACACGGGCATCATGTGGTCCTGAGCAAAAGTCTCTTAAAAAAAAGTTCGGGCAAATTTTCCCATGTGGTCGCGTCAGCAGTGCAGTCCGCCGTCTGACAATCAGAGAAATATCACCTTCTCTTTGCTTTTTTCAAGAATCTCTTTAGGGAAGGGGGGCGGAGGCGGCGGCGGGGGTGGAGACCGCTCCCGTGTGTGGTTCTTCTTGTGTGCACTGAACGACTGCGAGGTTTTCACATTTCGGACCGATTCAGGTGGGACGAAGGTGTCTGGAGAGAACAATGAGGAAAAAAAGAATTACTGAATCAACCAGACGAGAATCAAACTTGAGCTCCCATTTTGAGTCTATTTGAGTGTGATGTCATCTTTGTGCTGAACCATCATGTAGTCAGTTCCAGTAAAATAAATACAACATAATATAGTACAATACAATATACACCCCTGATGGGTTGAAGCTCCCTGTGCTGCCCGTACCTGGCTGGTTGATGGTTGGACGGCCACTTGGCTTTCTGGCCTGCAGACTCCCTCCTTCTCTTCCACTCACTCTGATGGGCAGCACCTGGTTCACGTCGATGGATGCTGCACAAAGTCAAGCGGGACATCGGTCAATGTCACGGCTCATGTCAGAAGTGCCAGCCCCCCCCCCATCCCCGTCCTGCTGACCTGCGCTGTTTGTCCTCTGGTGCGACCCCTTCATCTTGAAGCCCTTCTCCTTGCCCTTGGCCAGGCTGGCCAGCTTGGTGGGGATCTGCTGCTGCAAGGCAGCGGATCTGTGCACCTGGTTGGTGGTGCTGATCAGGTGGATGGGCAGCTCAGGCTTGGCCGGCATGGGGCTGATGCTCTCTCTGCGCGGCGGCACTTTGGGAGGGATCTCGTTGGGGTCGGAGATCGCGCTGGGTGGGACGAGTGGCTTTGGACTTAAAGCGGCGACTCCATTTATGATGCTTCCTCTGAACGACTGGTAACTGGAGAGATTTGAATACTGGAGAGAAAAAGAGGAAATTGCAGATTATGTTAATGTTAATATAAGAGATATTTGCGCTGTATTCTCCAGTTCACACAATTCAGAATGAAGAGTAGACAAATAATTGAATTGTAGATCCTCACATGTGCCGGGTCATCATAGTTGT
Organism: Mullus surmuletus; assembly: GCA_903171835.1. Lineage (NCBI taxonomy): Eukaryota > Metazoa > Chordata > Actinopteri > Syngnathiformes > Mullidae > Mullus > Mullus surmuletus. Next base: position 113,425 of record CAESWR010000843.1, read on the forward strand.
ACAGAGCAGGGTTCACCATACTCATGAACTTCTTCAGCTTCTCCTGCTGCTGCTCCAGACGTTCTTTCTCCTGACTCAGGCGCTCACCCTCCCTCTCCACAGAGCGGGTGCTCTCCCTCAGACGCTCCAGGTCCTGCTGGTAGTCCTCCTTCTGCCTCTGCAGCTCAGCCTTCTCCTCGTTCAGCTTCTCCTCCCTTCTCCTGCACTCTTCCTCGTGGAGCTTCAGCTCGGCCTCCAGGCTCTCCATCTGGAGGCTATGCCGATCTCGCTCCTTCTCCCAGCGCTGCTGCGTCTCGCGGTGCTGTGCCTGCAGCTTGTGCAGGTTGGCCAGCTCCTCCTTGCGCTTCTCCAAGTTGCGATGCTTCTCCTGCTCCAGCAGCACGCTGCTGTACGGCCGGGAGGGTTTGCTCTGTGACTGCAGTGTGTGCTGCAGCTCGATCTGGCTGTCCTGCTGCGCGATGATGGCCTGCGATTGAAGAGCCAGTAAGAGGTGACAATGAAATCTCCTGCACTGGCAACCTGAAAAGAAGTCTCATTCGACGAGTTGTTGGAATCGACCAAAAAGAAAAAAAAACATACCTGTAAACTGTACAGCTTCTGTGCAAGCAAAATCAACCGGTCACACACCTACGGTGAAATAAAAAGGAAAAATTGTAGTGAGATCAACGAAGATTTCTGGATCAATGCAGAAGGAAAAATAAATTTGTTTTGGAATAAGCTTCACCTCAGTCTCAATTAAATTACAGGAGGTTGAGCTGCAGTTTGGCATCTCCGTGTCATCGGCCTTGAGGACAAACCACAAATAATGTCAATACGAGTCAACAGAAGGAGGGTTCAACTACGTGAACGGAGCTCGTCTCACTCACAGACTCTTCCTGGCCCTCAAAGTAGTTGACTTCCTGGAGCTGCGGATCATCTGCGATGTCAGCAGCGTACATCAGGGCTCCCTCGCTGCCAGCAGGCCCCTCTGCAGCATCTCCGTCTGTAGAAATAATTCATCATCCAACATCAGATACCTCAACACATGTTTTGTTGTACACGTACCCAACAAGGGGGAACATTCACTCCTCCAGAGTGCAGTTAATGTTAGTTCCCCTAAAGTGATTATTCGATAATGAAAGAGGAGAGAATGCTGTTCACTTTTCATGGTGTTTGCGGCGGGGTGACCGTCAGCCGCCCCCATGGTCTCAGATCCCTGGATTGGTTCTTTTATTCTTGGCAGGAGCAGGTTCTGCAGATTTTCCACTGCAGATAAAAGATAAAAACAAAATGTAATCCTCCGCAGACATCAGTAGTGCTCTCTCAGTCCTGCCTCTGGAAGCAGAACATTTCAATGAGAGTGAAACGAGACTGTTGTTCTTGTCAGTTCTCACCATCGTCGATGGCTCCTTTGAGCAGCGTCTCCCCCTGCTGGAGGTCTGTGGCATCTCCTCGGAGCAGCAGCCCTCGGTGGGGGGTTTTCTGCCCGCTGGACTCCTCATACATGGATGTGAAGATCTGTAGCTTCTCCATCAGACATTGCTGTATGTGGTCGTCTCTCGCCTTTAAGTCCTCTGCATGTGCAAAAAAACAATCAATTATGTCTGATTCTGTAAACGTCTATTGTGGCTTATTTTTTCATATACGAGTCATTTTTTCAATTGAAATACTATGGAGTTACGTAAACAAACTGGCATTTATGGGGTTAAAATCCCCCCAAATAATTAATATTTGATATATTCCGGGCTGAAGTTGTTTAAAAAGACTGATTCATTTAAAGTGGAAAAAAATATTATCATATACTATTTTTTCCGCAGTTTTTAGGGAGGGGATTTTCTTTAAGGATCTCTTAAGGGTTCAACATTGCCTGTGATCCATAAGCTATCTACTTTTACAACTAAAACATGCAGCTAAGCAACTAACCAAAATTCTTCGAAACAGCTTTCATCACAGTAAAAACAAAACTAAAAATTAAAATGAAATAAAATGAAATAAAATCTCCAGCCTGTATTTGATTGAAAAAAAAAAGGGAGTCAGATACCTTGATACTCCTGCAGTTTAACGGTCACTTCATCATTGATCTCCGCTTCCTCTGAATAGCTGGACGACAGAAACAACCCGATCAGCACTGGGTGCGCTTGAAGATGAATTCAACTCCACATACTTTGCACTTATGTGTGCGATGCTTTCGTTTGTAAGCTTACTGGTTCACGGCTTCCTGAATGAGGGCCATCCAGGTGATGCGCTCCTCCCTCGAGCCCATGCGGAGCTCGTACATCTCGTACATCTCGATTGCGGTGGAGGTGCTCGCGCAGATGAGGAACATGGCTCTGTCTTCGTGCGCCACCTCGCGGACAAGCAGCCTTTGCAGCGAGATCACCGACGGCTTGTTGTCCTGCGCGAGCCATGATGATACAGCAGCTCAGTGTAACAACAACAGAGGACGGATCGTGACATCAAATCACGCAGGATGGTGAAACTTGCATCCTCGGGGCATCCAGGTTATTAGCTACCACAATAACACCTATTTGTAGGTTTAATGGATTGATTGTGTGCTTCCCCAGGGAGGAAAAGTGTTTTTAGTGATGAATCCATACAAATAAGTTAAAGCGACACTAACCACAGCAGCGAAAACGAGCCTCTGGTCTTTTTCTTGCAGCAGGAGGAGAACGTTGGACAGCAGCACGGCGTGAATTTCTGCCGGGGGGAGATGAATACCTTTAAAACAGCACAAGCGACTCAACCTCCACGGGACGCATCAAACCCGCCTTTTGTGCGCCTTGTTTGTGTGCAAACACATGGAGGAAACAGCAGCACAGTAACCGACCGTGTCCTGTTCCGCCTTCTTACACTCTAATAAAATGTGCTGTGATAAATGCGTCATTTAATTGATTTCTAGTCATCTCTCTCTCGCACAAGAGAATGACCTTGGTGAAATAACCGCTAAGTGTTGTAAATGAGCCAAGTTGTCACAGAGTCTTTTCATGCTAAATTAGTCTTATTTTCATGGTGTTCCAGGTCAAAAAAAAAAAATCAGCAGAGTGAAACGCCTCATCCGTGCCGACACAAAATCATCATCACAATACTAATAAAGTCTCCATAGTCACCTTTATATCTGCCGGAGGTCTTCCAGGTGACAGGGCCTTCGTGCAAGAGAATCCTGTTGTCCTGGATCAGGTCCTCTCTGCGGAACACCTGCCCGTCCTTCAGCCGACCCTGAGACTTTGGCTCCAAGCGCATGTAGATGTCTCTCAAACGGGTGGCTTTCTCGTAGTCGCTGACATGCGAATTCACCTTGGAGATGGTGTCTTTGATCAGCGTCAAACCCTCCTGCAGAGACCTGTGCTCGTCCGTGTCCGCTGGAAGGAGCACAAAATGGATTTAGTCATGGATGAGGCAACCAAAGTAAGCAGGCGCCTTGATTTCAGTTCAATACGTTATTGAGGTCAGAGTAAAAGCAGGAATATGGAGAATCATAATGGAGTGCTGAGATTTCACCTTCAGTATTTTGAATGAGTCGCTCCACCAGGACAGGATATTTTGTGATGCGCTGTGTCACCAACAGAAAGCACTCAGGAATTCCCAGCCTCCTCACCAGGGGAAGCTGACGTATTTTCTGTATGAGAAGAGACCTCCAGTTTACGTATTTTGTTACAATGGTGAAGCGGAACCACGAGCGCCCGTGTGACCGGCCTCTCGGGGGAAAGACCACTTACGTTTATGAGGCTCTGCAACTTTTTGTTGCTCTGCAGCTGCTCTTTGTAGATGCTGACACATTCGGTGTGATGACTGCAAAAAACACCGTACCACTCTGTCATTCTCTCTCCCAGATGGCCTGAAAACTATCACAATAAAAGCACGTTATTGTGAAATCATGAAATAAAATATCAGCTTTTCTTCCCCACACTTTTTGGAAAATACACAGCAAAGGAGAGAGGGGGGAGGGGAGCACTGACATGGGGTGACTACTTTTATGTTGTAGTGACTTTACTGGAACACCTGCATGTCTATCTCTGTCTATTTTGATGCCTGGTTTCAATGACAAAAGCTTCTCTGGTAATGTGATATCGGTAACAAGGCATCAATTCTGGGCGTTGTGAGTGAACACACCCCTCTGTTAGTCCCTCACACTGCATTTCAGACATACCAGCCATTCCCAGGGACACCTGCACGCTCACCTGGCTCACACATCACAACATTGGGGAGGAGAAGAGGATGGAGGAGGGAAATATTCTCAATGGGAACAACTGGTGGTGGAAACTCTGAATAACTGATGCCCGAGTCATAATCTGATTGCGCCTCTCATTCAGGAGCTGTTCAATTACTTTCAACTATTTTAGAAGACCTCCAAGTGATTTGTAGCCTACCTGAGAAATAAGAAGATCTCCCAGCTGTGCAATCTGGTAGTTGTTGGGGCTTCCCTGCTCTTGACTTTGCCTTTGGCGCATTTTGAGCGAGTTGAGGAAGTGCTGGTGGAGGGTGAGCAGGGCGTCCACGCCGGGGAAGAGCCCCTCCAGTTTGGCCTCCTCAATCAGCTGAGACTGCCGCAGCTCGTGCATGTAGATGTGCTTGAGGATTTTTAAGGTGCGTACATGGTGCATCTCTGTCTGAATGAGCTCTGAAGACAAAAAACAAACCTTGATTAACATTTTGCACATATTTTTCCAGGAGAACATGACACGACAGTGGCATCTGTACTGTAAATTCTTAACACTACTACATTTGGTTTGCATGGAACCAGTGAAGTTGTGTGACTGGAAACACAACTACTGCGGAACGGCTCTTTTCTCAAGGGAAGGCAAAGTAGATCTAGTGTGCAACATCTATTCTCGGGAAACAACTGCTGTGACACGTATCATTACACAGTAGGAGTGTTCACCATCAGAGGCCTCGTTTATGAAAACATCAATCATTATCATAATTATCATCACTGTCTCTGCTTCTACAGAAACAATTATGGTGCACTCAGAGGGCATCCGCCTCTACTGGTGACTGACATGAGAACCATCTATCAGCCTATGTGGCTGAGAGGATATGTCCTTTTTGGAAAACATATCTCAGCTTTTTCATATTAATTCCCGGAGACGTTCAGGGTTTATCTGGACCGGCGATCGCACCGTAGATGACGTCCTGTCTTCTAACAGCCTCTTTGTGCAGAGCCTTCACGCAGTCCTGGTCCACGGCCACGCTCCAGGACTCCGCCTCCAGGTTCTGGGCGTCAGAGTTGAGCTCTGCTTGCAGCGGAGCATAATAGGCATCTGAATGACACGGAAGGGGGAGAGAGAAGAATAATGTTTGATCCTGTGGGCTAAATGTTTCGTGTTGAATCACAAAGACTGTGGAAACCAAATGAAAAAAAATGAATGAAACCGTTTGCCCGTGCAGCTGGGACGAACAGAGCTTTCAGCGGTTTCTCATATCGCGCCGACAGTGAAGGACTGACCTTCGAGGTTGATGGGCTCGGCCACGGAGGGAGCCAGGGAGAACGAGTCATCAGCGGAGAGCTTCGACCGGAGGCCCTCGACCTCATCCATCTGTGCTGGACCGGATCTGCTCGGTATGTGATGAGATAAGACCCAACAGGTAAATGAAAAAGTGATGTCAGCATGGAAACACGCAGGCTAACACACTGATGCCATGCGGGCCTTGAGGGACATATTTGGGATGCTGTTAGCGCGGAATTTGATGTTCCCAAGCTACTAAGCTGACATTTTTCCTCATTGCTGTTGCCTTACTTAATGACATTCATAATCTAATGCCGCATTCCATTTACATCTGGAGTCTGAAGTCGGAGCTGGGAATGACGTCACACCTGAATTATCGGTGTTCTAGTTACATGGCTTGTATTTCCCCCAGAACACGTGAAAAACTAAAATTACACTATAACACTATTTCCAGGTATACATGTCGAAAAATACTATCCCTACAACCGACAACAAAAACTAATCAGAAGTTCTACATAAACAGAATATCAGAGAAATGAGGGAACTCGGGTGAAGTGAGGATTGACCGACTTTCCGAGTAGGAATTCCACCTACGTTCCTGTTGAAACTTCTGAATCTGAAATATCCTAATTCTGAGTATAAATGGAAGGCACCATTTGATCCAATGAAATAAGAGCCTTTGTAAGCAACAGGATGCTATGTTGTTCTATGTCCACTTTTCTATCATCAAGGATCATCATTGTTAGCATCTTTGCAGTTACAGATGATGCTAAGACAACATATGCTAGTAAGTACAAATGGCGCAGAATCGGCTTTGTTACAACAACGCAGTCAATCTGTGTCACTGACCTGGGCCTTGTGTTTTGCAAGACGATGAACCTGGCTCAGTGCTGTGTTTCCGGGGGGTGACAGTCAAACCTCAGCTGGGGAAACAGCCATGGATGCCATTGGGGTGGGGAAGGGGACCACTCTCCCCAGAAAAAAAATCACTAGATGAGATAGAAGGTTCATCATTGTTAGAACCAGACTCAAACAACTTAGCAAGCGCAACAAAAAAACACACACAAGAAAAAATAATGACAACATCAAGAGGTACTGAGTTGCCCTTGATTATGTCACAGGCCGCAGTTTAAAAAAAAGTGAGTCTTTAAAGGTTATTATTCATCGGGAAGTGTAAGTAAACCTACCTATATTCGGATTCTCTGCCTCACTTTGGTGACTCACAAACCCTCACACACGCAGACCAGCCACCTAGAAAAGGTAGAAGAAAAAAAAAGGGCAAGTGAATTACATGGTGCTGAATCAAAACAAGAGGCTGTTGCAAAAGTCATCTGGCCCAGCGGAGAGAGAGAAACACAGAAAGAGAACTGGTTTGGCAAAGTGCAGCAGCCGAGCTCACGTCAGCCAGAGACGCAGAACTGCACTCTGATAAAAGCTTAAAGTGACACAGCTACAGCTGTCATCCGCTTAGGAAATCACACTTTGCATGAGATGTGGATCACCCAGCTTTTATCTCCGTCCTCCACATCTTCTCATATCAAATCTTTTCAAGTGTGCGATTTGCTCTTAAATCAACTCAAAAGCCAAAATTAGCAGAGGCTGCGACTGACTAAACGTGCCAGCTTCTGCTTTATGTTTTCTGTGCTATGTTTTGGATTTTCTTTTTCCATTGTGACACTGTGGGGGAAAATCTTGTCAAACCAGTGTATATAAGGAAAGAGGAAACTACCAAGAAACGACATGTTAAGCTTTTTGGACCTTGGTTTGTCCTGAAATTGAGTATGTGTGTTCCAATTTCACTAGGTTACATGTAATTGTGTGTTTGCGGTGAACAGTCTGCAAAGGTCACATGAGCTAATAAATGATCTGCAAGGAAAATGCTTATAAAGTAAATGAGCTGGCAGAAATAAGGTCCACTTGTTCAACAGCTACCGAGTGAACCGTAACCAACAGCGCAGAGGCTCCAGGTTCACACGGACACTTTAGAAGAAAATCAACAGGTTCACATTCAGACACACCTAAAACACACACACAAACACACACACTTGGCTGTTTGAACAAAGGCGTTGGGACACGGGAGCTCTGCCGCTGGCATCAGGCTCACGTGTTCGTTGCACACCGACGCTTGTTTGGAGCAGAAACACACTTGTGTGCCTTGTGTTTCACAGCCCTTTATTTTTATTTTCATCTACAAACACATCAATTCACATGATTTCTGTGCTTCCTCTTTTCTATCTTTGTTTTAGCTTCAATATAATCATCCAAATGTGAGATTTTCTACATGTTAAACACTTTAAGGCAACTTAGTCAGAGATGCCGGCTCGCTCTGGTGCACTTTCTTTAAACCTGTCTTGAAGGCCCCTGATATGTTATTAGCCATGTGTGTGAGCGGTTGCCACACCTCAATTGATTCACGCGTGATTGGAGCAGGGGGTGGTGGGGAAAAAAAAAAAAGAGCTGCACGAAATACAGGTCATTCCCCACAAGAGACAAAACAAGACCAGCAAGTCTGCCAAGTATCCAGCAGACAACATAAAGGCACTGGCGTAAAAAAAGAACAAAAGAAAAAGACGACTGCGTGTGAGGAAAAAGAACTTTCATTTTGGCTTAGAGGAGGGCCAATGATTGATGATCAATAGACAATCTCTCTCTATCCTGTTGAAACCTGGATAGTCGTCTGAAAGAGACAGCAGTTTGATTTGTCAGAGGCGGTGTCGCTGGAAGACCGAGGTGCATCTGCTTGCACTCTGCATGACACGAAGCTTACACATTAACTGGCCGTTTATCTCAATGGGGTTGTTCAGGTGCCATGACGTGTCATAAATGATCACGGTTTCACTTCTCCTTCTCCTTGTCAGAAAGCGTCAATGACAGAACTGAGCTTTACAATGATCCACAAAGATTTGCCAATTTGATCAATTTTTCTTCTGAATGTGCTCGTATCTTTAGAAAAAAGAAAGAAAGAAAGAAACATCACAATTTCCTCTGCTTAGAATTTGTCAAATCCTACAAAAACAAATTGGGCTCAAGCTGTTGACTGTGCCAGTGCTGCTTCACACTTTATTGCTTTTGATAAAACAACACATCACATATAAGCCAATAACACACTGCTTTTAGATTAGATTTATACTTCTTTGCTACTATTTCCTGGAAAGGATTTAAAACACTGGTTAAATTATGCAGCCAAATCACACTAAGCGTTGAAATGACGATTTGCGGGGTCTAAGATGGTGTGACGAATGGAGGAAAACAAAAACACACAAAAAATGTCCACGAAAACAATATCACCAGCGTTATCATCGCTTATCTGCCAAAGTGTTATTGACAACATAAATATCTTGCCGGGACATCAGGCTTTAAATGACCTACTTTCGAAGGCAGAGGTAACCATAGATGCTTGTGTGAAAGGTCTTATTTTGTCGTCCATCACACTCACACAGTGTGGACACAATAGTAGGGTATTATGGTATGTGCACAACGTCAATGATGATCTTTGCGTGGAAACAAAATACAACCAGGAAAAAGTTTTTGTATGCGTGAAGATGCAAGAATAACTTAAAGCAGATGCACACTCCAGAACATCTAACCACTTCAAATAAAAACAAAAGTGCCACAAAAACAACTTGCACCACTCACACATTGGACAGATGCCTTTACTTTTTCACATCTAATTGACGGGTTTGAGTGATTACATCAAATCTGCAGGTTGTTTTCGAATGAAATGGTATTTCAGTCATCTTGTTTGCATTGGGGTTTTCTTTTAAACTCACTTTTTTTAATTTAGAGTCTAGTCATCAGATACCACATGGTCGTTGTCATTTTTTCACCTCTCAGGAGCAAGTTTAATTGACAACATTTCAACATTTTCCCATTATTCTACAATGTAAACACACGCCGTTTGTTTCCGACCCTCCTTTTGAGAAAAGGTACTGAATTAAAAGGGGAAAAAAGGAGTAATGGGGTAGCTTGACACCTTTATTATGTATAGTATGTGATCTGACTGTCAGCTGCAGGCATCTGGATTTCCTTGAGGGGACTAATAAAGAATCCATCCATCTACTTGTTCTTGTAAGTCACATGACCTCCCGCATCAGCTGTCACTCACTGCATGTAAAACCTTTCAGCATCTCACTTTGAGACTTTCTGTAAGTAATTAAGTAAGTGTATTCAAGTAAGTAATAATAAGTAATTTAATAATAATATAAGTTCACATGTTCTCACCATTCAACACACAATAGCCGAGACACTTCACAATGTAAACAGACGCCCATTGTTTCAGAGGGAAAACAGTAGAAAGGCAGTGAGTGAGGAACGCGGAGCTGCGACTGACCAGGTTCGGCTTCCGTCGAAAAGCGAATTAACCGACAGGTGCTTCGGGGGGCGAAAACCCAACAGGTGTAAACGGGCTGAACCCGAAGCAGAAGCGGCGTTGGGGTCGATGTCCCGAAACAGAGTTGCGTTAGTTAGCGAGAAGCTAAAGCTAGTTAGCTAGTTAAGCTAGCGCGGTTAACCACAGTAACGCTAGCTCGGTTAGCCGCTTAGCTCGTTAGCTTAACCGTCGCGGAGCCGCTAACAACACGTCGCTGCGCCCTTTAAACACTCACACACACACACACTGACGTCCACCGACACGTGTCTCTTACCGGAGCCTCAGCAGCAGCAGACTTCAATGTTTACTTCCGGGCGGGAAGCGGAGTTTTGATGGTTTTCAGCCAAATGTTTGGAGGTGTTTCTCCCCCCGGTGACAGACAGCTGCGATGCCAGAGCTGCAAGTGCACGCGCCACACAGACGTGGAGAGGAGGGTGTGTGTGTGTGTGAGTGTGTGAGTGAGTGTGTGTGAGTGTGTGTGAACAATTCCAGCCTCTTTAGGGCGAGTCCTCCTTCCCTCCGCAGGCTCTGTGGGAATGATCTGGTCCGACAACATCCTACTGGTTCCTCCTCACTGCACCAGCTTCTCCATGTGCCGATCTACGTGCACGGTGCTATGTGCACAGCCAGTCAATATTTGCTTTGCTTTTTTTTTTTTTAAATCAGTCAATTATGTCATCAATAATAATATTTTTTTACCTTAATATTGAATCTTATTGGTACAATTTTATTTCTATATATTTGTATTTTTATTCTATATATTTTACTTCCATATTAAAATTGTCCCAAAAAAAATAAAATAATTCCTTATCCTAGTCGATATCCTCTTAACAAAATAAAATGAACAGATCTGACTCCATCGTGAGAAGAGGCCTACTTTAAACGGCCAGGTGTTTTAGGAGAAACCCACTTTTTAAACCTGTCATACCTGAAATATTTTTCCGTCTTTTCACTCTTTGGTTCACTGGCCTGTCACATGTCATCAGCCTCAAGGCAACAGGTCATTAGAGTTAAGATCAGAGCATGTAAAAGGCATTTACATGCTCCATGGGGTCTTTGCAGAGTTAAGGTGACATTCTAGCTATACAGGGATTACAAAAAGCGTCCTGGTTTAACAACTGTAGTGTAATGGCGTTACACAAAGCAGTCGTGGTGTTTGTGACAGTTATACCTGTTTGACCTCAAATATTCTACCTTCTTTCCTAAAGCCTGCTTGCAAATCAGGCTTTTGTGCAGAGCGAAATATCTCAATGAAAAGTGCAGGCATTTCTCTGCTTGTTTGCCTCAATCTGCCTTCATCCAGCAGGTGGCAGCATCACACCACAGCCTGTGTCAGACCTTCAGCATTGGGGCTTCAAGTGCTTGAGGCATCATTAGCCGGTTACATGACTCCCATGAACCACAAACACTTCGGAACCTGTTGCTGAAAGGCGACAAGTAATTGTACCAGTGAGTGGCTGCTCTGAATAGTCCTTCCAATGTAATGTTGACATTGAGAGATCCGCTTGCGGTTTGCCTGTTCTACGAGCACAAATCAGGAGACAGCACTGCAGAGAAACATTAAATACAACAGACAAATAACAAAAGCACTGCCATGACTCCTCTTGGATGCACCTTGCTGCATTATTTACATTTTATTTGATCTTGATATGATGGGCAGACATCTTAAGCTGAAGATGCCAAACACTCCTTCTCCTGGGCATCACATTGCAAAAAGACCAAGTGCTGTTGGTTGATCATGAGTCCAAAATGCTAATTAATACGATTCTCTGGATTAGAAAAAATAAACATAAGAGACTAACATGTAAAAACATTTTCTATGACCGGAAATACCTCAAGAATGACAACATATCAGCTATGTACAAAAACATCAATAATATATATATTTATATATTTATATATTTTTTTAATCTTCTATACCCACTAGAATATACCAAAGAAGCAGCTATTGGTCAATCTGAGGAACTCGTTTGCCAACATGTTTTTTGAAAACAGTTTAAATATCCTTCAGCTGTAAATGTGAAAACTCAAAAAGAAAAAAGAAAAAAACCCACAGAAATAAATTAAAAAATATAACCAGACAAAAATCCTGTGTTTTATCCTGTGTGCCGTTTTGGAATACTGCAGAGTTTGAGGAGGTAAGCCACTTCAACCAGCTTCTCCAGTGGATAAGAGTTTGTTCAAAGGATGGACCACTTCTGACCATCCGACAGAGATCCCAAAGTCTTTCACTTTCAGTTCGTCATATGTTCATCACTTGCATACAAAGGTTCAGACACAGCTCCATGACAACTGATGTTGGCCACGGACAAAATAGAAGGGCACTTTTTTTTTCTTTTCTCTTGAAACTATGCAACTCTGGGACGAACCCTTTCATTTAAGTCGGCGAGGAGGGGGTGGGCACAGTCTGGATTTGGGAAGGGGGCGTGATGACGGTGGGTTTAGCAGCCTTCTTGTTTGCCGAGAGTTTGTTTCACAGTTGAATCCATTATCCACACAGTCTAGCACAAACTTGGCAATATATATTTACAGTATATAAACTACAATCATCAACAAGAGAGATGCAGGATGTTCATCCTTAAATACAAAAAAATGTGTCTTCGGGCGTCCGTGAGTGGACATACTGTAGTGTGTGTTTGTGGCATCTGAAGAGAAAAATAAGGTCCTGAGATATGCATTGAGGGGCCTCTGGAGAGAGAGTGATAAAAGTGTGATCTATAAAAATTACAACAAAAGAAAAAACAAAAATATATTTAAATCTGTAGCATCAACGCGTGTGCACGGCTTGTGTGCAGTGTGTTAGGAGGGGCTTGACCGCGGTAGGGCCAATATTCGTCCATTGGTCTTTCCCCCGTTCATGTGTGTGAAGGGGATGTGGTGCTCCTCGTAACTGCCCCTCAGGCCCATGGAGGAGGCCTCGTCCCTGTCCAAACACTGCTCCCTCTGGGAGTAGGACGACGGGTCCAGCGGGATGCTCTCCATGTTCTCCATGTCAAGGTCAAAGTCCTCAGTCTCGGGCGGCTTGTTTTCCTCGCTGTAGAAGAAGGAGAAGTCCTGGAAGGAGGGATGCAGGTCCTCGCGGAGCATTTCGATGATCTCCTGGAAGGTGGGCCGCATCTTGGGGTTGTACTGCCAGCACATCTGCATCAGGTTGTGTCTGAGAGAGGATTCGGGGAAGCAAACAACGCAAATGTCACGCAAAACTCAAACTTACATGGAGCTTTTTTTCATGTAAATTCCCCACATCATGTTAATGATGCATGATTCTAGTCTGCAACAAACACTCACAGTCTGTCGGCGCAGTTGTCTGGCCGGTCCAGGTATCCTCCGTCCATGACGAATTTGAGGACCTGCTCGTTTGACAGACCCTGGTACGGCTGCTCGGCCAGCGTGCTGATCTCCCACAGAACAACCCCAAACGACCTGGCGAGCCAGAGGAGAGGAGACAACAACAACCACAAGGGGAGAATGAGGGCAGGTCAATTAGACAGAGTAAATCTGTCTGTAAACACTCGACTCAGTGAAAAGGTGGACTGAGGGCAGAGACCGCGGAAGCAGCAATGCTGGTAAACAGCGCCCGACGATAAGATCAGGTAGGAGCAGGTTAGGGTGCATATTTCAATATCTGCAACGTGTTTACCCGTTTTTTTGTTACCTAAGATGCTCTGACAATGACTCAGCAGGAAACACCCTACACACTGTACAAAACTGTGTAAATGAATGTATTAACACAAAAGAAACTGCTTCTAGTCATATTAAATGTGTAGTCCTTGTGAGTCACTGCGCCATAATGCATAGCTGAAAGAGCAAAGACAGAGTTTTACTAACCAGCAGTCTGAATGTGCAGTGAAGACGCCGTCTTTCAGAGACTCGGGCGCCATCCACCTGACAGGCAGCAGGCCCTTCCCTCCCTTCCTGTAGTAGTCCGTCTCGTAGATGTCTCTGGTCATTCCAAAGTCTGGCGAAGAATTATCCAAGGTATATATACTTTTTAACATCACACAACAATCAAATATATCTGCAAATTTAGTAACAGGAGCTGCAGAGTCGTTTCCAACAACCAGTAGGGGGAAGTAAAGTCAGTAAATGCTTGGTGTCTTTCAGTGTTCTCTTGAACCTAAAACACTCCTTTGTTTATTGTGCCGAACACGAACGTACCTCCAATTTTGACGGTTAGATCTTGAGCCACCATGCAGTTTCTGGCTGCGAGGTCTCTGTGGACAAACTTCTTGGCGTTAAGGTATGCCATGCCGTCTGCGATTTCGGCGGCCATTTGGATCATCTCTTTGAGCGTGGGCGGCGGGCGCCCGGGGTTGTTCTGAGGGAGACAACACACATTTTCATTTCTTTCTAAGATTGACGTGCAATTTTATTTATTTTCAAGAGCTTGTACTTTAATATATTTTTGGGTTTTTCAACTTAATAGGATTGTTTGATGCCATAACCTTAAGAAAAACCATTAACTCAATAAAAGTTCACTATCACACTTGACTTTGACATCTACAGTTTGGTTCTGGTGTTGAGTTTCATGTCAGATATTTCTGGAAGATACTATCTGTGGAACAGCTGAATTGCAATTCTCCACCTGCATATTGATATGTAGTTACAACTACATGCTGACTGTTGATGATGATCATAATAACAATGAGTTAAGCAAGGTAGATATATAACGGGTCACCACCATGTTCAATCTGTACATGCTAAACTGATGCTGCTCCTGTATTTGAATGTTCAGAACCTGCAGCTCAGGGCTTTGATTCAAAGTCTGCATTTACACCAAACATTTGACAAAAGAAGCTTTGAGACCTTTTGGTTTTTGCATGTTGCATTTCGCTTTGTGAGGTTGTTAATGTCAATATTATCAGATTCACATCCCAGAAACCTCAACGGTTTATTTTACACGCTAGAAAAAACAAACAAATGGGAAATCTTTGAATGGAGATGTTTCGGCATGTCTTCTGTTGTAATCTCTCCATAATTAACAGTCGCTCTGACCTAAAACAAACAGAGGCGGCCTTGTTTGCCTGTGATCTCCGGACGAGCATTAAAGTGTCACTACCTCTGCGTCGGGCCGGAGCGATCGCAGGTAGCTCTTGAGGTCTCCATGAGTCATCAGCTCCATCACGACCAGGGTGGGCTGGCCCTTGGACACTACACCCAGCAGACGCACCTGGGAGACGGGGCGAGACGAGAACAAGGACGAACATTTTTTAACTTGATCACATTTAGCATCATAGCCATTGTGGAGTAGCCAAATGTGCTGGCAGCCACAGCCGAAGCCACTCAGAATAGCCAATAAAAGCCAGTGGGAGCCCCCTGGCTGCTCTGCTGGCCAACTTTTGACAGACAACACTTGGATCACATCATCACCCCCTTGCTTTTTTTCCCCCAAACCTTCCTGGCTCTTTAATACATTGGCAGTATTTGCATTTGATGTTGTGCCACCATGTGTTTATGTGCCAGGCGAAGTCAGGGGAGGCCTCTTACCACGTGGTGACAGCTGAACGCCTTCATGACCGAGGCCTCGTTCAGGAACTCGATTCTCTCCCGCAGGCTGGCAGACTCGTTGACGGTCTTCACCGCCACGTGCGTCTCCCCCTCACCCTTGATGATGTCCTTGGCGATGCCCTCGTACACCATGCCGAAGGATCCCTGACCCAGCTCCCGCAAAATGTTGATCTTCTCCCTGGCCACCTCCCACTCGTCCTCCTCATACACTGCAAAAATGATTCGAGGGTAAAAATCCATTGCAAAAATGCAAAAACATCTATATAATAACGGACTCGTATAAAGATTTTTTATCATGTAACCTAATAGTGATCAATACTATCGACACAATAACTTACAACCTTTCGTCCAACTTCTGCATCTGATTGCAAATTGTAGCTATGATCATATATATAAAAAAAATAAGGAGACCAGCATTTTGTATGATTTATCAAATAGCTTCCACCACTTACCATCATTTGCACTTAGGTACTCGGGGTTGGAGGAGGCATAAATGGGACCGCTCGGCCCTTGAGTTTGACTGAAAGGAAGGAGAACAACAACACCACAGATGAAAAAATGAGCGGAGACTTAATAACAGCGTTTGACAGAGAAGTGAAATCTGCGTACTTCTTCTTGAACATGACGAATCCCGCCGCAGCCACGAACAAAAGCAGGACGATGCAAATGACCGGACCGATCACGATCTTGACAATGTTGAGAGGGTCTCCTGTGTGAGAGACACGTGCAGAGAGAGACTTGAATGTTGGGAACAGAAGAGAAGGAAGCTCTGTAACTATATTTTAAAGGTTCTCAACTGACTACGAGGATGTTTATTCTAACTAGATCACGTTGAATGAGGACTAGATATTTTCCATTCTGCTCAACTTGCTACAATTCAACACTGCTACCTATTCAAACTCTCCTCAAGGACTGTTCCCTATTCTAAGTTATTTTCTTCTATTATTCTCCTGTTAACTTTCACCCAACGATCCTCAAGGCTGAGACTTACGTGCATCCTGAACATAGAAATATGTGGGCTCGGTCCAGGATCCATTTCCGGCCAGGGAAGTGGCCCGGATCCTCACGGTGTAGTTCCCAGAGTGCATCACTCTCAGTTTGCAGCCGTGGGTAATCCTGTACATGTACCTGGAAACACAGTGATGCAGCTCCTGTGCCACAACAAGAACAAAATAAATCATTATTTCCATGTTCAAAATACCCTGTGTAAAATAACTCGACTCTTTTTTTCTTTTTATACGTTTCCACTGTGAAAACATCAGTTTTATTTTCCCTATCATTTTCCAAAGCAAATAATAGACTGCAGCATCGGCCAGATGTTTTATCGAGCGGTCTCCATAGCAACTAAAACATGGTGCAATGGTGAAATTACTTCTCCATTAAGGTTATCAAACAAATGACATCAGTAAAACCACAATGCCACATCTAAGAAAGAGGCTCAGTAATGAGAACAGCATCTATTGTTTACTCGTGCTGCATGGGTCATTTTAGATGGATACGTTTGATTAGCGCCCCTTAAGCATCAAAAGAACCGGCTCTTTTCTTTAATGAGAATGGGGAATACCGAAATGACTTTCTAATTTGGAACGAGTGAGTGTTTGCGTGTTGCGGTGAAGTGACAGTGAACTCAGTGACACAGCAAATCTGTGTGTTTCTTCACCTCGCTGTCGCCCAGTCTCTTGTAGTTGACCTCGTACAGGATGATCATGCCGTTGGGGGCACTGGGTTCTTTCCACGCGATGTGCACCGCCATGTCCGACACCTCGCACGTGATGGGGCCGACAATGTCATCAGCTTTGTCTGTACAGAACAAGATTTGTCAGGAATCATCAAATCCATGTTCCATGTGGCAGCAACATGTCCACTTTACTTTATGGTGTTATTGCCCCCCCAACATTATAAGGTGTCAAATCAAGGCAAAGCCCCCCCAAAAATTCTTCACAAGTCTCATAAAGTGCATCGTTAACTGCGGTTTTGATGGAATTCTTGTTGAAAGCAGATGGCGCAGCATTAGGACATAAAGTAGTTATGATGATGGTGAGGGATCAATTATGCAGTTAATTGCACACTAAAATTCTGCCGGTTTGGAGAATCGGTGACAGAGGGCGTGGCCCCGTGCCCCCATAATGTGAGAGCAGGTGGTCAGAGGACACCAGCTGACCACCGCCCGGTGCTGTGTGAATAGCAATAGGAAGTTGGCAATTAAAGCACCTACGCGTCAGACTCTCCATGGCTGCGCTCCGACGGACTGACAGACCGATGGACCGACGGTTACACGCGTCTCTTTGAGAGAGTCTCTGGGCGGATTTTGACGCTATCAGATGTTTTCCCACTGTGTGTTTGTGTGTGTTTAGGGGCATGTCGGTGCATAGCTGTGCCTTGAGCTTAACGACATCATCCCGAAATACAGGCTTTTGCCCCACGTCTGCACCCACACACTGACTCACTCCGATATGTCTTACTCAACAACAACAATTAATATACAAATATCACATACCAATGTCATATTAAAAGTGCACAAACAAAACATGATAGCCTAACAACAAAAAAAACATTCACATTACAAATACTGTTCGCCTCTGCTGGACATGCTGTGCTGAAGCATGAATGCTGTTCTTAAAGTTGCTTTATATAAAAAGGCAAGCGCTAAATGAGTATGTAAGGCAGGTATAAATATCTTCTTATGCTCTGAATAGCCGTTATAATGGCCAAATGCGGTGCTGGCTGCCGCAGAATGAGAATAAAGGTCCTGTTTATGTTCCACATAATTTGTCCACCGTCAGTCATCGAGCTCGCAACCCGGAACCATGTGTGTGAAGCAGAAACTGAGGCTGCGGTCAAACAATATTCTACTATTTATACTTGCTAGCATGAGGTCCCCTGTGGGGAAGCACTGTTTTACAAGAACTAACCGTTTTCCAGGTAACTCAAATGCTGATTTTTATAGGGATGTTAACAGGGCTTTTGATGAAAAATGCTGCTTATGGTAAAATAACAGCTTAGCAACAAAAGCAGACCATCAAAAGCTCCTACCTAATTTCCCTTTCTGCTTCAATTTCAATGACTCTTTAATTATCCTGTTGTATTCATTACTTTCAATGGGCTATAATCACAATAAAACCATCACCAAACTCTTTACCTTCAGGCATGGTGCGTGCACTGACATACGCTGCCATGCTGCAGCGTGCCGGGTCCGTCGGGTGGTTGCAGGCGTGAATCTCTATCTGGTAGCTGGTAAAGTGGCGCAGGTTGGAGATGACGGTGGACTCCTTGGCGTGCACGGTGACCACGGATTTGGTGCTTTCGAAGGTCTCCTCGTCCTCGTCGCCTGGGACGTGCGTGCCCACGGGCGGGCTGGGCGCGGTGGTGAGGAAAGGGTGCGTTCGGTTGGCGATGCCCATCACAGAGCGCCTCTGTCTCGTGGGTCTGGACAAATGGGTTTAAAGTTCAATATATGATGCATAAAAGTTCAAGGACACACTGAGGCATTTATAGTGTTCTCAAACGTGTAAAATCTAACAATGTATGGTGCCAAATAACGCACTTTATTTTTATGCTCTTTGTCCAAAGTGAAGTCGGCCGATCAACGGGTGCACCTGTCTTTTTTATCTTCTTTATTTATGGATTTTGTCTTTTGTTTTTTCATGTATTTTATATGCTGAGCTCTTGAGACACGCTTCCAATGCAGTTTTTCTGCAAATGCCAAATAAAGGGACTCTAACAAGGTGCTGATTTGCAGAATGAAATTGACACAAGTTCATACTCATGCTGCTCTTGAAAGATAAATACCAAAGTGGGTGAATTTTACTGTGTTGGAAGCTAAACTGAAATGAAAAAATTCACTGGATTGAGCTTGATAAGATCTAAAAGCCCCTACAACAATTGCTCATAAATCATTAAGCGCAAACAGTACACTTTTCTTACATTTAATTTTTAAAAAGACAATTGCGCTGTCAACCCGCCCTTACTTTATCTCAAAGACCTCGTTGTGGAGGTAATTCTCGAATGTTTTGCGGTACTCCGAGTCCTCTTTCTCCTTCTTGAGCTCCTTGTCGGTTTTGGGGCAGGCGCAACAACGGGTCCCCTGGCCCTGCTCTTCTGTCTGGTTCCACTTCTGCTCCTCGTCACTGTCCACCTGAGTGGGCACCCGTGACGGCAGCTTCATCCCTGTCACAGACACACAGGGGAAGGCGAATTTTACAGACAGACGCACAGCCCAGCCTCATGCCCAAATATACTATGCAGACACACACACGCGCAAACACACACAACCAAGGGGCACGTCTGTCACTGTCATTTCCGAGTCCTCCGCCCTTATTGGAGATGAATTACAATTGACGCGACCTCCCTGCAGACTCCAATTTTCTTCGATGTTTGGGAGTCGTGTAAGTTCAAAAGAGGAAAGTTTGGGCGCAAAAGTGCACAGACAGCACTGCGTCAACGTGGGTCAGGAATA